>NW_004624735.1:16706885-16772598 GCF_000247695.1 Heterocephalus glaber | reverse complement strand
GGGAAAGGAAAGAAGGGAATGGAATTAATATGAGAAAATGAAAAACTAGAAACAAAGTCTTTGTAAATAGGGAGGGATGGAGGGGTTGAAAGGAGGGCAGAGGAATGGGGAAAAAATAAGAACCAGGAGAGATTATGTAAAGGTTAAAATTTATGCAAATTTCCAATGATGAATGTCATGATATTGCATACCTAAAATGCACCAATAAAATTAATTTTAAAAAAGATAAAAAACAAAGGACAAGACACATTGTATCCCTAGATGGGAACATATATGTAATTTATCTCTGATATAAATATATCAATGCAATGTAACATACATGTATGGATATTAAATATTCCCAATCAGACTTCAAATCAGTAAGTTGAAGACTTACCCCAATCATCTCAAAATTTACATATATTTTAATGACTTTATATTAGTTCCAGCCAAAAAAGAACTGCTGGAATTGATAAATGAACTCAGTAAAGTTGCAGGATACAAAAGTCAGTGTACTAAAGTCTACCAAGTTGTGATTATATAGGATGAATAATTCTAGAGATCTAATTATTATGACAATCATTTCATTGTGTATATCAAAGCATCATGTGTATCCTTTAAATATAATCAGTTAGTTAAAAATAAAATCCAAAATAAACATACAAAAATAGGTTGCATTTCTACACACTCAATTCAAATTTAATGCATTAAATGTGCTTAATGAAAAAATTCTCCTACAGAACCAACTCAGATAAAAATGAAAAGACAACTCATGAAGTGAGGGGAAAATATCCACAAACCATATGGTCAACAAAGGATTTGTATCCAGAATACATAAAGAAGTGCTACAATGCAATAATAAAAAGACAACCCATTTAACAACTGACAAAAGACTTAAACATTTCTCTAAGCCATACTTCCACATGGTCACTAGGGACATGAAAAGATACTCAAAATTATTAGTTGTGAGGGAAATGTAAGTCATAATCCCAATAAAGTAAAAGTTCACAACCATCAGAATAGCTACAATAAATAAGATAGATGATAACAAGAATGTGGAGAGTTTGAAACTCTCATACGTTGCCAGTGAGGTTGTAATATGGTATCACTACTTTGCAAAATAATTTGCCATTTTCTCCAGATCTTACTTATAGTTACCTATGACCCAGAAATTATACTCCTAGGCATCTACCTGTGAGAAATGAAAGCATATGTCTACACAAATGTTACATGAGTGTTCACAGCAGCCTTTTTTCTAATAGCTCCCAAGGGAAAATAGCCCAGATGTCAATCAACTGATGAATAGATAAGTAAAATGTGGCACATACATAAAATGGAATGCTACTAAGCAATAAAAATGAGTGAAGTTCTGATACATGCTACTACTTACATTGACCTAAAAAGCAATATGATAATTGAAAGAAATCTGATTCCATTCAAATGCAATGTCCAGAATGGGCAAAACAATGAAGACAAAATAAATGAGCAGTTGCTAAGGGATAATGGAAGTGACCACTGGACATGGGCATGGCGTTTCTTTTAGTGTGTTGGAAATGTTCTAAAATTAGATTGTGGTGATTTTTGTACAACTCTATAAATATACCCCCAAATGGTATGCTCAACACTGTGAATGGTATGGTGTATAAATTATATTTCAACAAAGTTATTTTTAACTCAAATTTTAAGTAGGTTCACCTTTAGATATATATTGACAAACTAAACTACTTTTATTTTAATAAAAATAAGTTGCATATTCTGATTTATCAGTGTTAAGTATAATTAAAGCATAGATTTTAATTTTACTCTGATATAATCTTCCTAAGCCAATACAGGTTTATTGATCAAAGGAATTAATGTTCCCACATATTTAAGATTATCACAAATGTAAATGAAACCATTTTGATGATGAATTTGCATTTCAACATTATGCTTTAGAGTTTGTCAGCTTGAAGATAATTTACAAGATGTTTAGATAGCTTAAAACCTTGGACTGATATTAAGTTGAGTTAATTAATGAATATTGGATGTCTTGATTTTTACTAAATAAAATGGAATAGGGAAACAGGGGTTACTAAGCATAATTTTAAGCTAACATGGTCTTTTTTCTTATTTGCTTATACTACAGGAAAACAATATCTTTGGGTCTATTAAGAACAAGTTTGTGTTTGTCACATTGAGCAGTTGTATAAGGGATACGTATGGCTATGGGAAGCTGTTATGTGTAGACATGAGCTCTGATGTCAGCTAGAAATATGGTGTGTGAGACAGTTCTCACCCACCACAGGGAGAAATTTGACTACTGTGCTTCTCAAGGGAAAGAATGACTTTTTCCTAAACCAGCAGCATACTGAGCATTTTTGCCTCCAAACTCCTTTGCATTCTTCAAAATTCTTGACTTCATTTTTTAAGAGTCCAATCTGAAGTTCCTTATGAAAACTTCTAGAAACACCAATTTAACACCTATCTGGTAAATTAACTGTCTTTGTGTACCTGTGTACACAAGCCAAAGCTAACGAGATTAGCCTTTCTCTGTGATAAGAGTAATCTCATGAGATTAATTTTCCATAGGAGCAGAAAGAAGACTATACAGGAAAATTCTGCTTCAGTAGAAAACTCTGAACTAGTGGGTCCTTAGCATACTTTTCTGAGTTGGATTCCAATTTTATGGGAGTTATTTCACAGTGCTAAGTTGTACACAACTAATAACAGTGCCTGTGTACAGAAATGCAAACAAATTCTCCACCTTCCCACCAAAGTAAAACCATTTCAGTTCTATTTGCTATTCATTTCTGTATATTGGTTTATAAAACTGTCCATTAGATTCTCCTTTGAGTTGGTTTGCTTTCTTCCTTCCTTTGCTTTCTTTCTTTTTAAAATTTTCTTAGCGCTACTATTGAAGAACTTTTTGAAGAGCTTATTGTATGAGGAAGGCTACGTTTCAATTCAGTAAGGCAAAGATTGTTGAGTTTGTAAATGTCACTGGTCTAATAGGCTCCCTTTCTGAAAGAAACCCAAGCTAGATCCCATAAATTACAGTATCTACAAAAATGAACTCCAGGTGGATTAAAGATTTAAATGTAAAAAGTTTTATTCACATTTAAGTTTACATTTTAAACTACTAGAAGAACTTGATAAATTTTAATAAGGTTAGATTGATGGAGGTCTTCCTAAGCAGTACAGAAAAAGGTGCTGCTCTAATATTAAAGATGCTAACTTTTACCTCTCGTATAGATGACATAAGATTCTTATCCATAAACTAGTACTAAAAGAGCAATCATTTCCTCAAGCTATTTGTCTTTTGAATTTATAGTGTATAGTTATTCAACATTTAAAGCTTTTTAGTCAAATTTGCAATTTATTTATATGACTTTCCCAGGTTCCTTAAGAAAGTCTTCACCATGTCAAAGTGATTCTTCTATTCATACATACAGAGGGCTCTTTATAAACATATCAGGACAGTTAAGTATCAAAGAATTCAAGGTGCCTTTTTTTCCAGGAGGTATAATCATGGATACTTTTATTCTCTCTTGGTTTCTCCTTGTTTATCTGCTTTAAACAAGCCATTTATAAATGTTCATTGCATAAAAATTACAAAAGAAAGGTAATTGTCTAAGAATTTAGAGTGACATACAGTGGTACCTCAGTTCACAAACTTAATTTGTTCCACAATTCTGGAAAAGATGGTCACATTCCTGTTTGTGTAGGAAAGATGGTTATAGTCATATTTGTCACCCATTACAGAGTTCATAAACAAAGACAAAATCTGCCAAGTGCTTCTATTTGCAAACCAAATTGTTCACAAACAAAAGCTTTAGTGAATTGAGGTACCACTGTATCTGTGAATGCATTGCATACTCAAAAAACTAAGTTAAACTAAAATGTGATTTCTCCTATCACAAGAGAAACCCCCTTCCCCATTTACAGTGTAGACAATGAGTTACCCATTCTCACTTCCCCTTTGCATTAGCCCTCTGCCACCAGCCCACCCCATAGCTCTGTAACCATGTCACAAGTCTGGGTGCTAACTGTGCCCAGGACTATGGCCAGCAAAAGTCTGGGCACTGGAGTCAGACCAGCTTGGAATTGGATCTATGCCCCAGGCCTTCAGCCAAAGCAACATTGAGAGTCCAGATCTGTCTCCCATACCACACCCTTTCCATTGCCTGCACTACCTCACAGCAGCAGTACATCACCTGACATTGCTCTCCATTGCTTACAGAACATACACAAAGGAGTGTGGAAGGACAAATCAGATCCCATTGCTTCTCTGCTTACATTTACAGAGATTAAAAAACGAAGACAAGAGCCTGTATTTCTACACTTGCCAGCCAGTGGCTAGCCAGAGGAGGACCTGACTCCCTAGAGTCTGGGAAATTAAGGAATGAGCAACTTTCCCTGGGCCAGAAGAGTTAGTAGTGATGGGATCTGGATGTGCAACCTGGGAAGTCATCTCATCTTCTGGTGTCCATAGGAGCTTCCTCTACCACTTGGACAATCTACAGTTTCTACCATCCTCTAGCTGAGGACCTGGCTGGACAGTCAGGTGCAAGGAGCACTTCTGGTGGATCTGCAAGATGATTTCTCCTTTCTGGGGCTCTTTGTATTAGACCTGGAGCCCTTGGAAGTGCCCCGATGGCAGTTTCTCTTTGTAATCCCTGTCAGTAAGAATGGTGATGGACACTCTTGAAGAATCCATTGCTGAAAGAACTGACTCTATGCCCTAGAAAGACTGAATGAACCCCTAGGACAGAAAGCACTAGGCACACAGGTAACTTGTAAGTCTCATGACTCATGGACGAGAAGGCTGAGGTCAGAGACTGAACAGGAATTGGATTCACCTCACCACCACATTTGCCTGAAGGAGATAATTCAGTAAATGGGCATCAAGCATCACTGTCAGCCCTGTAGAAATTCACCATCTCTCCAGGGGCTGTTTTTGTTCTGAACCCTGGAGGCTTCTCACCCCAAGTGCCTGACAGGAAGAGAACTAAAGCACATGATTTGTTCCCATGTGAATCCAGGCCAGCCACCAGTTTTGCTCCCATCTTGTGTGTCACTGTGAACATAACCCCAACTGTATTGTGGTGATTCCCAGGCTGGTCAGGGTTTTCAGCAGCTACCTGATCCTCGCAGTGGGGTCCCAGAACACTGGCTTCCTCATTTAACTGACTGAGTCAGATCTTGTTCCCAGTTGAGGGAAAGCTTTAACCTAAATTAAAGGTTAAGTGAGTCTTAGCCTGGGCTCCCTTCTTCCCCAAAGCAGAGTTTGGGAATTTGGATCAGGGGGAAGACTTGGGAAGGTGTCCCAAGAATCAAGGTGAGGGAATGAGGAAAGTGACATAGAGAGAGAAAGGGCCATGAGCCAGAGGAGCTTTGGTCCTGCTTAGTGCAGGGGCAGCTGACACTCTGACCCACAATGTGCCACTGAGGATGAAGGTGTAACTCAGCTCAGGATGGCCACCCAGAGAACTGCAGGTCTGGGGCCTTTCTCTAGCAGTCCCCTTCCCCACTGAGTGAGGCTGCTTCTCAGGAACACCAACTTTCATGTTCCTCACATGGCCGAAGAGCCCTTTCTGGCTTCAGAAAGCATGTGGTCCCCTACCTGAGACCTATGCAGGAAGTGTGTGGAGCTGTCCAGCACCACCGTGCTGAAATAGTGTCATGAGACTTAATGAACATCTGTTACAGATGTCACCAAGTCTCCACTTTGTATAGCACCTATAGTATATGTCATATTATTCCTGTGACAGGATCCTGCTTCTGCCTCAAGTGCCTTCCCCTCCCAGCCCTTGACTGCCTCTTTTCCTCTTTCTTCCTTCCTTCTGTGTGTGTGTGTGTGTGTGTGTGTGTGTGTGTGTGTGTGTTTAAACTTGGCATTTTCACTGAGCTACATCCTTAGACCTTTTTTTAAAATAGAGTCTTGCTAAGTTACCCAGCCTGGGCTCAAACATGTTATCCTCCTGTCTCAGCATCTCAGAATGTTGGGATTACAGGCTGCCTCTTTCTTGTTCATCCTATGAGTACCAGCTTAGCACATATCTATCTCAGCTTTCTTCTCTGTAAAATGTTAAGGAGGTATCTATGGAGTATTGTGCAAACAATAAAGATAAATATATTGATGTATGCCTAAAGAGGGAGAGAAAGTGCCCAGCGCACAGTAACTTTTGCCCATGGAAATTATTACAATAACTACTGAGTCCTCATTTTATCCCAGGCCCTCTTTTATGCCAGGCCCTCCCTCTTTTCCTTAGCAGGATCACAGAGCAAGTCCTAGATAATATCTCCATAATCTCTATGGATGCCATCTTGAACTCTGAGCAGTGGGGTACAACCAACAGGGTAAAGTAGGATAATTTACCAGCCAGGCAAGAGCACCCTCCCCTCAGATGGGTCACAAGGAAAGGGGATTGTGAGTCAAGTCCCAGTGCCTCTTTTCTCTGCTGCCTGTGAACCATGGAGAATGCTCCCAGATCCCTCTTCAAGAGAGAACTCACCATTTGACTGCAAACTCTTCTTTCTGTTCACCAACAGCCACCCATTAGCATCTGCAGCTTTCAGTCTGAGGCTGCGCACTGAGTAGGGGCACTGGGGCCTTGCAATTTCTTTCAACATGTCTCCTCTAAGGAGCCTTCCTGCTCTGGAGTTCCTTGTTAGGCTGACCCAGACACTGTCAGATCTGCTTATGATTGCAAGGCTTTCTCTGTCCAAACATGCTCCCTCCCTACTTTATTTTCCATGGGCATCAAGTGTTGTGGTCTACTTTCTGGGACCTCCCCCATCCATGAAGCTGCCGGCTAGTGCTGCCTGTGATTCTTTGAGATTATGCTTCTGCCATTGGGCTGAGCCTCCCACCTGGCAGAGAGGGGCTGGCCTTCCTGGGTTCCAGGCCTCTCCCAGATTAGCCAGCACTGAACTTAGCCTTATTAGGAGCCCTATTTATAAGGCTTTCTTCATACCAGTAGCTTTAGTACCTCAGGAGGACCTCAAACTCAGGTAGACAGTTCCTACTGTTGACTTTTCTTCCACTCCGCTCCCCAAGGCTTCTTGATCTTGGTTACTAGCCAGGGGTTACATCCTATATCAGTGTGGATTTGTGACATAATCAGTTCCCCAATATTATTCTCCTTGCCTGGACAAAGGGGGAAGGACAGAAATAAAACACTTTGAGATGTGGAGGGGAAGGGACACAGGAAGTTCTAGGCAGAAATAGGGCAAGGGAAGTGTATTCTAGGGATCTCTTACCTGAAATGATCTCTTCTAAAGACAGCATATTATGCAAACATATCTGACTTTACTCTCTCCTAAATCCCCACTAAAACTACTGAAAAGGAGTGCATAGAGTGGAAAATGAAACAGAGGGGAAAGATGAACACATAAAACTGAAGAAAAATTGGCATAGTTGCTGTCTACCAAGTCATTAGTCTAGATTAGAGAAGAATAAATTAGGGACAAATGTTTAAAAGACTGCTATTCCCAAGAAGCCTACTGCTATTATTGGTCAAAGTTAGGACTCATTTTTTCTGAAAGAATTTTTATTCAATCCTCATATGACTGTTAGTTTTGCTGGGTATAGAATTCTAAGGAGTAAATCATTTTCCTTTAAAATATTATGATAAAATGCAGAGCAAGTGTCATTTCCAACTTAAATTTTATGCAAATATTTCCTGACTAATATTCAAATAGTTATGCAAACTATTATGCAAATATTTGATAACTAATATCTTTCCAAATGAAAGCAAATGGATGGCTAGCCTAGTGCTTTTCATATGCAAAGCACTTATGTGAACAGTTTCTTTATAAAAGTTGTTTTAAAAAGAGTTTCATTAACTGTTAGATGAATCTTATCCATGTTTTCAATAAAATTTAAATTAAGGTGAAATCAAAGGCTTATATATTGCTATCAAAGGTAAGCACATGAGATTTGCTTTTCAATGATTACAGGAGAACATTAGATAGATATCCATAAAGACATCTGAACTCCTGAAGAAGACAAAAGCCAAAAGTTTGATGAATTTTTTTTAAAACTCTAAGAACTGGGACAACCTATCCCATCCCTGTTTTTATGGCTGCTGTCTTCGTCACTTTTCTTATTGCTAAGACAAAATACCCAACACCAACAAGTTATAGGGCGAAAGGTTTATTATGGCTCAGAGTTTATAGAGGTCTCAGTCTATAGTCAGCTGGCTCCAAGGCAGGGTGGCATGACAGACAGAAGACAGCAAACAGCAAGCAGTGAACAGTAACTTGCCTTCCATCTTTCCCTTTTAGTCTGTTCAGCCTACCAGCCTTTTGGGTGGTGCCATGCACAATCAAGGTGATGCTTCCATTATCCACACCCTTAATCCCAGTATCACACCTTTAATCCATATTCACCCAAGCTAGATCTAATCAATTCTGAAAAGTCCCACCTATGAGCCCATGAAGCTTTCAGGGGACATCTAGATACAAGCCATAACAGTCACTGAATTGAAGATCTGAAGAAACTACCTAATACCTTTTCTGCCCCCACCAACTCCATAGCCTTCTCAGTTATTTAAGATTGTTTAATTTTTCTGTACCTCAATTTCCTCCTGTGTCAATCAGGGATACAATAGTATGCACCTCATGGAGTTACAGCTATTAATTGAGATGTGTATCATCCATGTGGTCCAGTGCTTGACACATAGTGTCATAGAAATGTTTGCTATCTGAGAGGTTTAAAGGTAATAGAGCAAGAGAGGAAAACTTCTTTTCTATAGAAGGTGGTCACCAAATGTGTATTTTCTCTTGCATGAGAAAGTTATGCATGTTTTCTCTTTTTATTTAATTCAACAAGCAATATGAATGACTGCTATGCACTGGGTGCTCTGGTGCTAAGAAACTGGTCACACCCCAGAATTCATGACCCATGATCATCTATGCAATTGGGGTAGGATAGAAGAAATAAAATATAGGTACAAAAGGGACAAGGAAATTGTAACTAAAAATTGTACTTTTAAGAAGACTTCAACTTTTATATCTCAGCTAAAGTTTCCCAAAGCAATCCACATGGGCATTCCTTTGGTTAAATTTGGTGCATCTTCAAAATTCTGCCTAATAAACCCTTCCCTTGCCTCTTACTATCTTATTATTTTTCCATGATGGGCGTCACCAAACCTGCAAATTTATTCTACAAAAGGGTAGTTTAGGTTCCTTAATTCAGCCTCAGAGACCTCCTCAAACACAACCTGGTGACAGGGAGAGGCAGGTAGTTGTCCAAATTTTCACAAGTGAAAAGTCAGGGCATTGCAAGAGTGCAAGAGGAAAACAGAATTTACAGTGAAGGGAAAGGAGAAAGGAGGGTCAAGATGACCCTCTCTGAGCACCAAAGGATGGGCAGGAGCTGACCGACCCCAAAAGCAGACATGCCAAACAGACAAAAGAGCAAGGTTTGGGCCCTGAGTGAGGAGGACACTTAGTGTACCCCACAGTCCTGAGAGAAGATGCTGGCATCTGGGGAGGTGGGTGGGCTAGCTCACAGGCTTTTGTGCTCCACAGCAATTAGACATAGGCTCTCCTCTACCCTAAGCTCATTGATGGCTTCTCAGTGGCTTAGGACAATAGCAACCTGGTAGTGGCTCCAGTTGTGGATCAGAAAAGGTAGAAAATAAAAAATGAAAAAATAATACAATCAAATAAAGAATAATAAAATTTTTAAAAAGGTAGAAACTAGCCAAAACAGAGGCTTGGGATTGATTCCTAGCAGACAGTGACCATTTGCCTCCTTTGTGAGACTTGAGTCTTTAGTATCAGAGCTTGATGAGAAATCACCCCAAATAGGCCTCATGGTGTGGACCTGGAGGAGGGGTTTACTCACACTACATTGTCCCCATGGCTGTGTTTTACCCAGGGGAGGGGGTGATGGATGAGCACAGTGACGCCTGGAGCTGGTCCTCTGCACTGCTGGGTTTGCTCAGGGAAGTCTTCCCAGCAGGAAGGTCACCTGGCTGGAAGTGGGTGTTCAGTGGGCTCCTCACTGAGCCAGAGAGAGTGGGCACAGGCTTTCCCACCTGGGAGGCAAAGGATGCCCAGGCAGAGGAACAACCTATGGGAAGGCAGTTTCTGCAGCCCCAGTTCCATACCAGGCATTGTTAATTACACCTAGACTTGTTAGATTTCCACAGGAGGTGGACTGTGAGCCAACACTGTCAGCTCAGCAATTAAACTTGCCTAGGGGGGTGCAGACCCTACAGTGAGCGGCACAGAGGAGGAGCTTATCTCACTGTATGCTAATGAGTCTTAAATGTGCGGTAATTGTGCTGGGCCCTGGGGGTATAATCTGCCAAGCATTTACACTCAGCCAGACCTTAGAAGAGAATGTGGTGAAGTGGCCTTTCTAAACTGCAGCTCCTAGAGTGAAGCTGTTCAAGTGATCTTTTCCCTCCATCTCTGCAGGGTCAGCCCATCCCACCTCCTCTGTGGATCCCTGCTAGAACTCCTGATGAAGACTCTGGGTCTCCCTCAAGAATACAGCACACTCCAGGGTGACCAGCTGGTATATCTTTCTAGAACTGAGGGGATCCCCAGAAGGTAAGACTTTCACTATTAAAACCAGGAAAGCCCTAGACAAATCAAGACAATCAGCCTCCTCTCTCCCTTACACATCCACTGGGTGCAGGCCTGTGTCCTATCAAAAGCTGAGTGTGGTGTCCTTTTGCAGAGGCCAAAGTGGCCCTGCTCACTCCCTGCCTCACTTCCTGTCAGGTACCCCCTGACGCTGAATGACCCTCACCTACAGGTCTCCAGGGCTAGCAGTCAGTCAGAGTTCCGAAGAAAAACAGGCAGAATACCTGAAGGGCTTCCTTAGAGTTGAATGGAGGCACTGTTAATAAAGATGACATCAGAGTGAAGGAAGCAAAGAAAGGATGATGCGCTGCCTGGGGTCTAGGAACTGAAGGAGGCCTTTTCCGCATTGAGGCTGGAAGGGTCAATGGTCTGGGTGTGTTTCCAGAGCCCAGGAGAGATGGGACATTGACACTCAGTGGCGAGGCAGGAGGGGTTGGTATTAGTCCAGCCCCTGGTGTCCCTCTCCCTACCCTCCCATACCCTACCAGTGTCTCCCAGGGACCAGCTCTTAGTAGAAGCCAAAGGGGCCTGGGTGATACAGGCAGTAGAGTCAGCCTTGCAGAGCGCAGAGTAGGTATGAGGTGGGCCTTGAACAGATCTGTAGACACCAGCATGCATCCTGGTAAGAAGTTTACCCAAGACCAGCCTCAGGGCTGAACCAGGACGTCCTCTCAAGATGCAAAACATCTGAAATGGGGCAGGCCTGGGATCCCACAAATTTGACTGGTCCCTCTTCACAACAGGCTCTTCGTCCTCAGCTATTATGCAAGAATGATGACACCTCTACAGGGCCCTTTAGGACTGAGGGGATACGTAAGGTCTTAGGCAGAATATTAGTCAGTAGCAAGTTTGGAGACCAGTGGTTGGGGACTATATGAAAAGTAATGAAAACATGATGTGTTTTTCCTTCATTTTCTTAATCATTAACTACATATAGAAGAGACAAAAATCCGTTGCTCTGCAAAACAAGCGTGAACAAACTATATTTTAGTACATACAGTACATCCAATGGCCAGAGTGTGAGCTTGTCACAAGAAGCTGTTTGCCAGATACCGATCATGTCACAAGGGCCGTCTAGTCTACAACACGAATAATCTATTCAACCTTGCTGAATATCACAAACCTGCAGAGCCCCTAGCATGGATCAGCAACCACACAAAACCTTGCCTCTCAAGTCCCTTTGTGTGGTCCCCTCTCTTGACTGCTGCACTGTCTCTCAAGCATGTAATTCAATGAACTTCCTTCTGTACTTGTTCAACTCTTTTAGTAAATTCCTTTATCGCCTGCATCACCAGCCCTCTTCTTGGTGTCTCCCATGTCACCATAGATCCAACAACCTTATGATTTCAAGCTATACTCCAAGAGATTGTAACCTCCTCTGAACATATTGATAAGGTCCAGGGCCTCTACACAGTCCAGACCATGGGTGCAGAGTTGAAACAACCTCCAGGTCTGGCATAGAGCAAGCCTTCCACAAAGACAGCTGAAACAGGAACCTTCTTTCCTTTGAAGGAAAGGAGCAAACAGAGAACTTCTTTCCTCTGAGGTTGGTCAAAACAGCTCCTTTTCTTTGTAAAGGAACAAAGATCTTGAAGGATGGGAATGACGTCCCTGGAAGACCCATTTAATCATATAAACATAGCCTGGGCCGTAATTCAGTGTAACTGCCATCTTGGTACTTATTCTTGAAGGTGTATTCCATCCTCATTCTGAAAATCTATCACTTCACAAAAGACTACCTGTCCTCTATCTGACTGCCTTTGTGTCTTGTCGGAAATCATTGCAAACACAAAGAAAAGAGGTGCATTGTTGGTTCTTCATGGTGTTAGGACAGGTTTCCTGGTGACAAAACTGAAGGGTTAAAATGAAATGTATAAAGGTCTTGCCTCTTCCTAGGAGTGCAGTACCTTGTACTAAAGATTGTATGTCGGGATGCCTGGCAGAGTATCCTGACCTGAGCAGAAACTCCTTGAGAGCCTGGCCCTCTCCCAAGGATGCTCTCTTTCTAGAAGATGAAGATATTTCTTCTTCAGACACTTGGCCAGTTCCTGGGGGCTACAAACTCTCTGCCTCTAGTTGCACACACATTGGAAACACTGTCTGTGATAGTTAAGTGGTATGTCAACTTGAGTAAGAAACACCCAGCTACATTGGATTTTCATAGTTCTGGGTGTGGCTGAAAGGATTTACTGAAAACAGAAGACTCATCATGGGTGTGAGGCTTGTAGCCTGGATGGAATAAAAAATAAACCAAGAAAGAAGGCTCACTTCTGTTTCTTCAGAGGAGCTCCAGGCTTCTCCTTCACCTTGAACATCATCCCCTGGCTTCCAGCGCAGACCCTTCAGCCTCCATCACAGACCCTTTGGCCTCCTGATTCAGACTCACACAGTACACTACAGTGAACTCCAGGCCTTTGATCTTTGACTGGATCCTTCAGATCTCCAGGTACAAACACCCCTTTTACACTCCTGACTCTGCGGGCTGCCCTGTAAGCCTACCTTGTAAATCCTTGTATATTTATATATCTTGCATTAAATCTGTGTCTCAAGTGGACTGACTGATACTTTTGTCTCAGCTGCTAATTAAGAGGCCTTACTGGCCAGAGGACTTCGGAGTCTCATCTGTGGAGATGATACAGCCTGGACCCTTCCCAGTCTAAAACCTGAGAGACATTTAATGGAACTCCCTTGGGTTGGAATTAGAATTTTAGGTGTGGAAGCTCTTTTGATATGGTGATGTAACCTTTCTGTACTTTCCCTTTCTTCTGTGTAATCATGTATGTGTTAACACTTTGTTAACTTTGTTTAACTGTTTTTACCTTGGTGTTAGAGGCTTTTGTTGTTTGCAAATCCGGTCTTCTAAATTAAGCAGCTGCAACTGTAGTCTCTTTAAGGCTACAGAAGGCATGCAGCGGAGTCTGTCAGCCATTTGGAGAATGGGGAATGAGTGACTAGAGTGTGTCTTCCTTCTTATCGTCTTGGATTTAACCCTCTCATGACATCCCTTTAGGAAAAGTGCCCACGTAACACTTGGTACATAATATCATCTTTGGTGTCTGGTCCCTGCTGGTCTTGACCAGTTTCCTCACTGGTAAATGAGGATCAGATGGGACATGCCTGGGAGACGTCTTGTGAAGACTGAGGAGTGCTGAGGATGTCCCTGGCACACAGCAAGCCCTCCACGAAGACATGCTGCAGGTGCCATTTTTGTTACCATCAGCACTGGGCTTAACAGGACCCTTAGGGGAATGACCTAGCAAACTCTCTCAGAAATCACTGCCCCACTCCACAGAGGTGGTGTCTCTCATAAATCAGCCTGGCTAGGTCACAGGCCCCAGTCATTCAACCAAGCTATGATCTAGCAGTTGCCAGGAAAGCATTTTATAGGTGAGATTCAAGTCAGCTTTAAGGAAGTTCAGCCTATAAGCTGGGCAACCTAATTCCTCCTACAGACACCAGCTCCAGCAGGGGGGTAAGCATGCCAGTCTGTTCACGCTGGGCTTGCACAGCATGACCCCCACAGTCCTGTCAACCACCTTCCTGTAATAACTCTTCATGCCCACCTCCTTCTAGCTCTGGTTCTCTGGTTGTTGCCTACTGCATACAACACCCAGGCCTTTGAGAGGTTGAAGAATTACCCAGAACCTTCTCAGCAAAAACCAGGGAATGATATTAGAGGATTCCAGGCTCTGCATTTCCTCATTAGCTGCAGAAGGCCCAGTGGCCAGGCTGGGCCCCCAACGCCAGGAATCATGAGTGAGTGAGTATGGATTGCATTTCCACCACCCCAGATGTCCTTGAACCTTATACCTTGGCACCCCCATGGTGCCCAGTATTTCTACCTGCACCCCAGGCAGGGAGAAAATGTTTTTGAAAGGCAGAGAATGAAGGGGAGGAGGGAAGACCTGCACTGGGCCATAGCTGTACCTGATCCCTGGAGCATTGCCAGGCCTCTCAACCTACTCAGAAGATCTTTCAGGGAAAGTCTCCTCACTTACCTGATGGCTCTACGGCAACTTCATCACTCACAGGGTAGCTGTGTGAGCCACTCATCTGCTCTGAGTAGAGAACATAGGCCCTTCCTTCCTTCCCTCCACACGCAAACCCAGGTCCCAGGTGCCAGAGGCCCAGCAAAAGGGCCATAGAAGTGCAGATAACCCTGACTTCCAGTCTCGTGTGGGTTGGGACCCCCATACTGTCTGGGACAAGACCAGTGGAAGTGGGTTCCCCAGAAAATAATTGTTGTTCCCCTTGGAAACGAAGAGCCACAGTGACCTGTTACTTCAACCAGGAGACATGTTGGAGCCATACTGGAAAACTGGAATATTACAGATCTGCTGGGGACAGAGGCTCATCTCCCTCCAATGTCACAAGTTTCCTGACAATCAGGAATCCCTACCTCCCAGGACTCTGCCCCAGGTCATCCCTACCCATTGGTCTTAATTGATACCTACACTGGACAAGATGACTGTGATGGTGAGCCATGAACATTTACCAGGGATGTGTAGGTGGCAGAAAGGAGCAGAGAGGCATGCAGGTATATGTTGCTTTCTCTACCATACCTCATCAGCCCAGAGCAGGCCCCAGGGCTGCTCTGAGTCCCCAGACCTCAACACTCCACCTGCAGGGAAGGAATCTGTGACACTACTTTTTGAGGTGTGTGTTAGTTCCTACCACCACAGACCCTAATCTGTGATGGATTAACTAGTGGTCAACTTGTCACGCCCAGCTGAACTGAATCAGTGTGGTCTGGGCGTGGAAGATCCACCTGAGGATTGTTGCCAATAGCCATAAAAAGAGAACTGGAGGGGCCGGGGATTTAGCTCAGTCGTTCCGGCGCCTGCCTCGAAAGTGCAAGGTCCTGAGTTCAATCCCCGGTACCAAAAAAAAAAAAAAAAAGATCAGATCAGGGGCTATTGATTTTCTAGGAGAACTTTGCTGTGGCTGGTTTCCCTGAGGCGAACTTGGCTGTTCTCATCGGAGGAGGAGCTCAGGGCCTCACTGTCACCGGGAACGGCTGCTGTTCTCGTCAAGGGAGCTCTGATTTTCACCTGAGCATCACTTCCTGACTAGTATGGATACCTCAGTGTGATGGCACAAATCCCTTATCCTGCTAGGGTAGGTTTTCTGGCTTCCACCACTGGCCTTTGGGCCTTCCAGATGCAGATCCTCAATACTGACAAGGATGAGACACTGCTATGGGCTCTAGGACACTGGCTGGACCCTTGAGGGACACTGCCCTTGACTTTAGGTCCTTAGCTGGACTTGTGTGGGACATTGCTGTGGGATCCAGGCCCTTGGTTGGATTCTTTGGGCCTCTAGTGTGCATCTAATCTCTTGCATTCCTCTGTATTTGACTTTTTGGGTAAATATCATAAAATAGTCCTATAAATTATGTGTCCTGTATTAAATGTATTCCCTCGCCAAAACCCTGACTACAGCAGGGTCTGTGCAAGAGATGGGAGACCCAGCAGGCCAGAGCTTGCTGCACCCCATGCCCTACCCACCCACTCTCCTGGCACACTTCTGTAAGACATTCTTCTTGCCTGCCTCTAGCCCTGCCTGAGAAACCACCTGCTACAGCCCTGGCCTCCGCAACTCCCCACTAACCTTGGACAAAGCCCAGCAGGAAGAAGTTAGCCCAAGACAGCCTCAGTGGAGGCTGTGAGGCCTGGGTCAGGAGGTAGGTAGAGGAGGCAGCAGGAATCCAGCTACCTGGGCCTCCTGTGTCCTGAGCCAAACCTAACCTACCCCTGGGGCCTCCACTCCCTGCAGGGGTCACCTTCCCATCTGCTTGATGATGTCTCCTTCCCAGAAGTCTCTGTTCATAGATCCCCTTGCCCATGAACTCAGCCCTGGTTGCCAGTTGTACACCATAGCTGTCCGGCTGCCTCCCCTGAGGCTCCAATTCCCCTCCCCTTCCCTTCCCTTCCCTTCCCTTCCTTTTCTTTCCCTTTCCTTTCTTTTCCTTTCTTTATCTTCCTCTGTGCCGCACATCATTTTCAAACCAACTATCATTTTTATGCTTATAATAATTAGCATTGTACTCCACCATGGAAAATGAACTCCAGAAAGCATTTAGATGCCTAACATTCACTTATGTGTCCAATAGATAACAACTTTTCAATAACTATTTCTTGAATGAATTGAATTTTTTTTAATGTGGCTCAAAGTTAAGCCCACCTTAGTAGATACTCAATGAACATATGATTTTGTATCAAGAGACTGGGCATGTGATAAACATATGAATGGAATCTAATCTGCATTTTGCCAGTTAATATCTTGGTATATTTGGGATTCAGTATTTGATCAGCATCAGGGCCTCTTCTTTGGCCATTCCCTGCATGACCTTTGGCATAGTTTTTCAGCCTATCTGGTACACCAAACAAGGACTGCTGCATAGACCTGAGCCTGCTGGGTACTGCACAGATGAACTCAAACAAGACAATGTTTGTAAATTTTCACCAGGGGGACTTAGAGCACAGTATGAGCATAGCCGCCCTTCTGTACGTGTGTGTCATTATGTGCAAGATGTGTGGTGGTCAAGTGATAGGACCACAGGAGTTCAGGCAGAGCACTTGAGGAAAGTCGGTTGTGTGAAAAGCATTCATCACAGGCCTGGGGATCAGTCACAGTAGCTCACTTCATTGGGCAACTACTACTATTTTCTTATTTGATAATGTTTGGTTGACTGTTTGGAGATGAGGAAAGTGCCAAAGAACCCAGGGACAGTCCATAGGAGAGCTCACCTCTCCAAGTTGCTTGCCAGAGTCATTAATCGCCACAAAATAAAGAAGCTCCTGAGATGGCTCATTCTGGAGCAGGGCACAGACGTGCCCATGAGATAAGCAGCTCTATGGAAAACTGGCCCCTGAAATCTGGAATATCTACCTTTATGGCTTTTGATTATGAACTTTTCACGTCCAGAAAGGTAAACCTTGTGGTCTTTACAGTCACTGCCAGTCAAGAGTCACGAGGCCTCTTTGTCACCTTGCTTTCAGTCACCCTAGACTATATACATCTGCTTTTCCCTCTGGGGTCCCCATCAGGTCCCCCAGGGTGAATGCTGTGTATCCCTGCTGTGTGTGTGTGTGTGTGTGTGTGTGTGTGTGTGTGTGTGTTCTTCTGGCTTATATCAGACCATCAGAAGTGTACCTTGCATACTTGGCAACAATCTGAACCTCAGTAGCCCTGACTTTGAGAGCACAATGCTAGATTGGAAATGGAGTATGGGGGGGGGTGGGAGTCTTTTGCTATTTTAACAGGTGAGACCAAGGTGATTTGGTGGGGGAGAGAGGGGAATGGTGTCAGATTCTAGAAATAGGGTGGAAATAAAGCCAGCAGGATTTCCCAAGAGATCATACTTGGAGTGGAAAAGAGAGGAGTCAATAATGTGAGTTCTTCCATCTGGATAGCACAAAGGTAAAAAGGGGGCAACATGATTCTCAGGTTTTGAACTAAGAATCTTTTTCCAGAAAAGAAAAAAATCAGCAGAGAGAGTCTCAGTTCAGCTAAGGTCAAACACCCATTTTGATTTGGTTTGGTCTCCCCTCCTTCCTTGAAAGGATACTTGTCTACCCTCTGGTTCCTGCTTCCACATCAAGCTGCCCCAAATCACATGGTCATGAGGCAGTGTTCCAGAAGGGGATTTTCATGTTTTAGGACAAATTTCTTCCTTTTCCAGGGCCTTTTACAAAAGGTGTCCCAACAGGGTTGTGCCACGGAAAAGACAGGCAGCAAACATGATGGGCCATGAGGCTGCTGCCTGGGGCTCTGCTCTTGGACTATGGCCCAACTGCTGTCCAGGAGAGGCTGGGTCAAAGCAGCCCCACCCACCCCTTCTCTGAGCGAAGACCAAGACAGTTGTAGATGTGCCACAGAGGTTTTAATGGAAAAAGAGAAAATTGTAAAAGTACATTTTACAACATGGCAGTAAGTAATTCCTCCTGTAAAGACACCATAAAATATATTTGGAGTTGCTTAAAGCATTCATTACAAAAGGAAAGTGCAATCCCTTGCATAAGGTATGTATTTTACATAAGCTGAATGTCTATGAAGATATGTAAACATTGGTAACACAAGATTTTGTTTTCTCATTGTTCAGGAAAGCTACAATAATAAATACACCTGATATTCACTTGATGGTGGTCGCATTCGTTAAGCTTCAGAATGGCATTCTAAGGCCATTTGTGAAGACGCCTTCTCTGCACAGACCAAAGCAGAGAAGACAAACATGGGAACATACATGGCAGCAAAGGCTTCTTTGAGTCTGCTTCTCTGCAGTCGCATTGGAATGGCTGTTGTTATCAAGTCTGGTGCAGAGCCCCACCAAGGCCAGAGGCTTCCACTTCAGTTGCCCTGGACATCTATATCCACTTTCCCACCATAGTGGGAAGTCAAGACCTTGAAAGGAGCTTGGGACAAACCATGCCACCCTCCTGAAGGGTGGTCACACAGGTCCCTAGGGTAACTGGATCCCATTTCTTGCAGAACAGTCCTGGACTCCACCCATGCCCTACCACTACCACCCCGAAGATGTGTTTGGGCAGGCCTCTAGCAGCTTCACCATCCAAACCAAATCTCAGTCCTTTCACCGCACTGCACACTGATGTCCAGCAATTAAAAAACAACGACAAAAACAACACATAATCCAGAGACTCAGAGATATCCAAAGAATGTGCGCGCACACACACACACACACAGACACACACACACCCCAAATGATTACATGAAGGTTCACATTTCCATGCACCCAACCCACTAGGATGACCCCCTTGTGAGTGTATTCCAATCATTTTGGTGGATATAAGTTTGACTAATTCAAGCTTAATTTCTATGCCTGGGGTCACAAACGATTTTCTTTCTTTCTTTTTGATATCCTGAAGTGCAGGATGCACATTTAGCTGAAGTTAAAATTGCATGTCTAAGAGGGATTATCAGCAATTTGTTGGCCTGTGGGAATAGACTAGAAATTCTTTCTCCTAGTTAATCAACTTGGTGGTTTAAATTCTGCTTATCATCTTTGATGTCTTTGTCCCTTTTCTCCTATGTGTTTTTAATTACAAACCTTCTTGTCAATGTTTTGGACATAACGATGTCTTCACATCTCCCAGCTGGGCTTAATCTGTTTCCCTACTTAAATCTTGCTAGTGATGTCCCTCACGTCACCTAGCTCACTGCAGAGTCTCTTTGGTGGAAATTTCTGATAAAGCAGGAGTGGGCTGAGATGACCTTGTAAGGGCCTTCCCATCCCAAAGCCAGCTGTCACAATGCTATTTGTGGACTGAATAAGCAAATATATAATTAGCCCTTTTCAGGAGTATGTGCTTCTCTAAGGAGCCATCAAATTATAGAGAAATCTTGCTAATTGTGGGTTCTGCTTCATTGGGTTCCCACTAATCACATTTTTATTTTCATTAGATTTTTGTTTCTCTACCCAACTTCTAAGATTCAGCTCAAGAAAATGAAACAATTATTGAGACATGTTCTGCTTCCACATATGTTCTGCTCACCTGCTCCTGGGGTAAGACCCCAGACGCACATGATCTAATGACCATCTAGCCCCACAGTGGCCTCGCTCTAGCTGACCCACACGTGCACCACCTGTGCTGTAAGGAAGTGTGGGACCACTGCGTGCACCAGCCACTGCTGCACAAAGAAAGGGGCCCTGTGGAGCCTCCAGGCCCCACCGCTACAGCTCACATGCAGTAGCTGCATCATCCTCTTAGGTGAAGGAAGGTAAGGATTTACCTCAGGGTAAGGTGGGCTTTGGGTCACTGGCAAATACCTCCAACCCTGTTCACGCCCACCCCACTGTCCAAGTATCTGGTTAACACTGATTACTGGAGCCCAGTTGATGGGAGGACCCATCAAAAGAAGAGATCAAGGGGCAGGGCAGAGATATGATTCCTCAGTGAGAGAAGTGTGTAGGATAAATCCATCTGGAAAATGGGAGCTCCTTAGGGGAGACAAGTTAGCCCCACCTTAGGAGCCCAGCCCATGCTGGGGGGACTCAGCCTTGTCACCCCTCTGGCCCTTCCCACCAAAATGCCAACCAAGACTCGCCTGTACACTGACACTGATTTCATTCATCTACCAATGCCTGTCTGGGAAACATCTGCTTCTCACCTGGCCATACCATCTTTTGTAGAAGAGGGCAAGAAGTGACTTGCCATGGTCATATGACCCAGTTACATATGAAGAAGGAAGGAAAGCCAGGGCAGATGCTCAGTGTTCCCACCACCCACTGCCAGACAGCTTCTGCTTTCAGAGGCCAAGGCTTATGGCTGAAGTGTACAAGACCTCCTTAAAATCAACCGCACTCTCTGGACAATCGAGGTCTCCAAGCAACCCAGCTAGAATCTCCAGAGACCAGAGTGAGGACCCCAAAAGTAAACAGGAAGCTATAAAGACTACAAACTTCCCAAATAAGATTCCTTGCCCCTTGAACACTTCTTCTTGTCCTCTGGCCCCAATTTCCCCTCCTTTGTCCCCCCAAGCAGGCCTTTACCCTGCAATAACTGTCCCCATGTCAAGGGAGGCGGCTGACCAGAAGGCCAGCCTCACCCAGATTCCCACTGACCTGCTTGTCTCACACTTCATTTCATACAAAACTGGGCAGACACTAGAGGCAGATTCCAGGCCTGTGCCCCAGAAGGTTGTTCACACCAGTATCTGCAAGATGGATTGCACCCGATCCTTCTGCACCAATCCCACCCCTCCAGGTCCTTCATTCGAAGATGGGCACATTCACCAGGATGACAGATTTGCGCATCGCTGTCCTCTAGGTCGTCCTCAGATCTACCTCTCAGGAAGGGTGACCTGCCCAGGTTCACACGTGTAGGCTGGAGAGGTCCAGTAGAAGCCCTTCATCCTGTGCAGGGGCCTTGGCAGGCTTCCAGATGGCCTGCCCCAGCGTGGGCCAGCCAGCCTGCCCGTCGTGCCAGAGAACTCACTACCGTCTGCCTCCTTGTGCCTCTGGGGTCCGTTGGTATGGAGAAGAGACTCCTGAGGACAAAGGTCTTCATGGTTAATAATAGCGATAAAAGGCCTAGTCTGAACATGGCTCACACCTCATGGTACTAATCCATGGTACTTAGCACAGTGCTGGGCTTTTGAACCAGGAGGAGGAACTAGATGATTCGGTGAACACCATTCTAGCTGACCTGGAAGCTTCTCCTCTCCAACACTTCCCCATCAGATGCCCTCTCCCCAGCATGAACCCCTCCTGAACTTGATTTACCTGGAGGTGCCACCCCTCTCCCTCCTGAGCCATGCCCTTATGACCTCCTCTTGTGCCAAAGGGTGAGACCCAGCCCCTGGCAGCCCTCCCCTCTCCCCTCACCATGTGCTTGTAGTCAGGAAACTTGGCTTGGAGATCCAGCTTTGCCACTTTTCTGAGCCTCACCAGCCCATTTCCCAAGTGGAGTGCCCTTGCCACCCTCAGCCCCAGCAAGCAGAGCACACGTGCAGGGGTGGTGACGGGTTCATTTGTGCAGTGCCGTAGCGCATGGGGGTCTGCAAGTCCCTGAGTGGTATGGGCCCCAGCAAAGCAAAGGTGAGCTGGGCTGAGTGACCCTTGAGGGTGGAGGGGACATGCTTCCCCAGGAAACAAAGGGAGCACTGGCACAGAATCTGGCACAGAGCAGGTGCCCAGGAGGTGCCATCAGAGCTAGTTCTCCCAGGCACCCTGGGCACAGGGGTTATTCATAACCTCCAACTCAAAGGCAAGGAAACCAAAACCTAGAGGAGCAAGAAGACAACCACCCACTGTGAATGGCAGAGGGAGGTACCAGGTATATAAGATCTCAAGGCTTGGTGGGCTCCCTCTACGTGTTGCTGTTTCATGAGGACAAGCAGCCATCTGCTCCTGCCTTGCCAGGGGCAGCAGAATGAAAAGGGGTGGTGCAGGGCTGCTGAGAGGTGGGATCTGTGTCACTCACTCAGCACATCCCCTCGACTGCTCGGCCTCCACCAGGTGTACTGCCCCGAGAAAATGGCACTGACTCGACCCAGTTCCCTCGTGACATTCACACCACAGGCCCACCTCCTACAGGACACGGCATCTCAAACATGCTTCTATAGGGCAAGGATGTATTGGCTACCACCTTCCAGGAAGTGCCTAGCTGTAGACAACACCTGGCCCTATTTCATACACGGCTACCAGGCACATGCAAACAAACAGCTAGTGACAGGTTTTCATCACGTGGGTCTGGAGTGGTTTCTGGAGACTTGTATTGAACTACCCTATTTCCGCTCAGGCAGGCATGAGCATACCTCCATGATAGCAATGTAGATGCAGGAAATCTAGTTGTCTCTTTCCTGCCCAGGGTCACCCTCCCCTCTGTGTTTTGCCCAACACTCTCTGCTCCTAAGTTTGGGGACCTAGGAGGTTTGCTTCACAGTATGTCAATCCAGGATAGAAACAAGCACTGGGGAAATCGAGGGGAGGACATGACCAAACCAGCAGGGGCCAAAGGGTCAGGAGAGACTTTGAAAGGAGCAGCAAGATGCTTTGTCTCCACTTGTGCCCCCCTGAGTGGCAGTGAAACCTGTATGGGCCTAGTTCCCTGATCAAAAGGAAAGGTGACGGCCACACTAGTGTACTTCATAAGACCATCACAGAACGGGCTGTGCCCTAGCACTTGCCAAGGTAGACATCCCAAAGACAGATCATGACTGCAACCCTTAATGGCCAGGGGCAGTGGCACCATAATAGATCACATCTCCGGGATAATGAATGAGAAGGGCGTGGTGGACATTGCCATTCTCGGAGTTGGAGCTGGTAGGGGCTGAGACAGCCTGAATGGCTTGGAGAGACCCTCACAAGAATCAGTCTGTGCGTCCTGTCTATGTTAGCTGGACCATCCCCACACGCGTTTGGGGGCAGCATGCTGACGCTCGCCCCGCACAGAAGAGGTCCCTGGGAGAGGCCAGAAATCTGAAGCCTGCTTGGGCTTCGGCCCTGAGACCCAGCATCGGTGGACGCCTCTCTCGAAGCTGTAGTTAGTTCCCCTAACAGAGGAAAACAACATTTAATATGACTTATTTATTCACAATGAAAGCAGTAACCACAGAGGTCCCCAGAGAGACAGACATAAGTGCATAAATCATAGCTACACAACAGCAACTACAGTATTTTCTTGCCAACAGTTCCTCAACCTGAGGGAACAAGTAGACAAAAGCAGGGCATTCTACAAGACTAGGGGCCTGAACCCTTCAAAAATATCAACATCAAAACACAAAAACAGTGAGGGAGATGCCCTCAATTGGGACAACAAGATACGCAGGTCTGGGACATTTTCTTGAATGGCATCTTAGATTCACAAAAAGCTCTGCAGGATATTTTGGGGACACTTGGGGGATCTTTGCATACAGATTATATTAGATAATATATGATACTAAATTTCTTAGGTGTGACAATGGCACTACGTAGGAGAATGCACTTGTTCATGAGAGATATACAATTTTTTCTTTGGCTGAACCACCTAAAAATTGTAGACATGACACTTTCGCCTCCAAATGTCTCTGAGTGCAGATTGAGAGGGGAAGGAAAGAGGGGAGCAAAGTGTTGAGGCTGGTGGATCTGAGAGTAAGGGATAGGCTCATCATGCTGTTCATTTGACTTTTCTGTAACTCTGGGATTTTCAAAACAAAGTTGCTAGGGGGATCCTCAGCAGATACTTTTGTTTTCCTGGAGCAGCAGCTTCTATCAAGGTGTGGTCATAAAAGAACCACATAGAATGGACTAATGCTCAGCACTCTGTAGAATCCAGAGAGCTCTGGGCCTCGGCTCATGAGGTGACCATTGCTTTCTGCCACTGTTTGTGTCTCTTCATCTTCCCAGGTCCCAGTCTCCTGCCAAATGACATTTTCTTGGCTTTCCTCTTGGGGGCTCACCCTTCAAATATGCCCAATGATCCGAAAATCCAGGCCAAATGTCTTTGTGGGTCAAGTTCATTAGTTCCCACCTATGCTGTCCCACTGTGTTAAGGAGAAAGCTACCAAGGCTCTGGGAGTGAAATGACTTCCAGGAGCCCAGCGAGGCAAGACACAATGTGCTGCCACTCTTTCCTTGCCTGGGATGTTTCTGGGATCCCACGAAGACCATGACTCTGCAGAAAAAAACATTTTACAAGTGTGAGCCCCAAGTCACTCCACTTTAAGAACTAAACCACACTCACAGATGACAGTGACTGTGATGCCGATTGGAGGACACATTCCAACATCCAGCTCAGATCTCACACTTCTGTGGATGCCCTCCCTGGGCATCTCAGTTAGGGTTTATCATAAAAAGAATACAAGAGAAAAGAGGCCGGAAGCCTCAGAGATTAGTGATCACTTTCACCTCTCCCCTCCCTCTTCCACGAAATGTACACAGGCAGTGGAGTTCTCTAGCTCTGTTCTCTCCAGCTTCCAGCTGCAAATGCCTGTGTCCAAGGGGACACAGGACCACGTGGGTATTCTGATCTGGATGAAGCAGAGAAAAATAACCTGCTGAGGTTTATCTGTTGTTCTTAGTTACTCTCTAGATGTTTTCAATCAAGTCCCTGTGCACAGAGAACAAACCGGTGAGCTGAGATGAATCCTGCTCCCCTTTGTCAGGGGAGGCGTCTAATGAGCACATTCCCAGGAGGCTCTTCCAGGCAGCAATCTGTATCCATTTACTTCCTCCCCTGGAAAGATAAAGGATCCAAAGGACTGTCGGGTAGCAAATGATCTTCTATGCTCATGCCTGAGCACAGGCTACCCTTTCAACTAGCAGTGCCCACTGGGAACAAAACAGTCCCGCAAAGACAGTGATCAAATTTAGAGCTCAGGGAGCTTGCTGGGCTTGGAGGCTGCTGCCTTTGTTTCATGGCAGAGTGGTGCAAGTGGAAAGAACAGAGCTGGTCCCAGCTCTGGGACTAACCAGGAATCTCAGAACCCAGACAGGTTGCTTCACTCTTCTGTAAAGACTCTAACGGGCTGATGGTCAAGACAGCACCTTCTGCCTGGTATGGTGCTGTTGAGGACTGAAACCGGATGCTCTCTATAAAGGAATGAGCCCAGGACCCCAGGATAATCAATACCACTGCCCACCTTCTTCCTGTCTTTGATGGAGTAAAGATGGAGATCTCTTAGTGGAAAAGAGTTCAAGTGAGAGTCAGAAATCTCGTTAAGTATATACAAGGCATGTTGACTTCTAGAAGATGAGGTAACCTCCTGTGTTTCTGATAGAACACAACTCTTCCTGAGCGTGTCCTGACAGAAGCTGCAGCCCAGTCAGTCAAACAACCTGTGTGCTTTCATCACCCTGGCTGGATGGGTGTGATTAACTGGAGGAAGAGTACAAAGTTCACCTGGCAGGAGGAAAGTACCAAGTGCACAAAGGAGGAAGAGAGGCCAGAAACATGAAAAAGTCCAGTAACAAGGGATCTTTGGAAAGCTGTACACAACAGCAACGACAAAAGCAGCCAGGACCACAGTAGAAAGAGTAACAAGTGTGAAGACCCAGATTCTGGCCACATGACCTCATACCGTGTTCACCTCTCTGAACTTGGTCTCCTCCCCTAAAGACAAGGGAGATCAACAGGATAATGCAGGCAGAGCTTTGCTGGCTTAGAGGCTCCCTGATTCAACCACTGACTATGGTGGCACCAGTAGAGATGTCCCCCTCCTATCACATCAAAAGTCATTATCCCTGGAGATCTTGACTGCCTCTTCCCTCACCCCAAGAGCATTTTCTGGATGTTCCCAGGGGACTCACTGGCGAGGTCCCTCAAAGGGGAACAGACAGACCATCTGAGAAAAGAGATCCACTCCCTGGGGCAAGAAACTATGCCCTACGCACTTCAAGTTTAACCTTAGAAAAGAAGATTTGGTGTACATCCTTCAGAGGGCTGAGCTGGCGGCAGAAGACAGCAGGGGACACAGAATCAAGAGAAGGTGTAAGTTGTCTTGATTCTCTACCTCTCAAATTGTCATCACCAGAGCAGAAAGAAAGTGTTCATCCTATTTTGCTGCAAAGAAGAGAGTCAGCTCTGTGAAAACATAGAGAATGTTTTCTATGTTTCCCTGGGAAGAGAGGTGCTCCCTGCCACATGAAGCATTCAAGCAGAATGGTCACTGCATGACCACTTTAAGCAGATATCTTAGTGGGAAACCAGCTCTGAAGGGAGCCTGGAGCCAGTTTCCCTCTGACTGACTCCAAGGGCCTAGCATGCACCTCTGTGGAGACACAGAAGCAGAATCCCTCATAGGAGGGCTAAGTTGGGACCCCTTGGTGTGGAGGAGTCAGCATTTTGGACCTTTCTGGGGTTGGAACTGAGACTATGGTCTTGGTTCTGTCAAAGATCAGCTCTGTAATGTTGAGCAAATTCTTCATCCTCTCAGTGCCATGTACAGATCAAAGATTATCACACACACACCCCCATTTGAGAGCAAATCTTACAAAGGTTTTCCAGAGAACTCCTACATGTATTCCAGGCAGCCTGCTCCAAAACATAAAGTACTCTGCAAATATGCATTCATATTTTCACACCTATGTATGACCTCCTCCAGCCAACACTCTCTTCAGAGAGGAAAAAATTCAACAAGAGCAATCATTTCTATCCTTTGGACATACTTTAGAGCCCTAGGTAGGGCGCTCCATAAAACGAGATCTGGAAAACCAGTGAACTCATAAAGACCTTGAAGGCAGATAACTGTCAACTTTGGCCAAAAGAGTTTGAGGTTCACAGACTTTCAGAAGGTCCTGTGTCCTAGAGGAAGGGGACATTTCAACACAGGGTGTAGCATTAAAGTGCATGCATAGCCTTTCCAGAGGAGTCTTGAATGCTCCTGGTTTCAGCCCAATGGCCCACATACTTGGGACGGGTGGCATTTGGGTGTTGTCTCCTTGAGGTAATCCCGGAGGCCAGTAAACGTGCTCCTTCTGCGTAGTGCAGCCAAAGCCCATTCGGTCCAGGAGCAGGAACTTCCGGTGTACAAAAGGGAAGTGGGGGATGAGTGAATGGGTGACTTTTAGAAATGGCAGGGATGATGATGAGAGAAATTAAAGTCCCCTCAGTGAATGTGGAGGTCAAACTGTCCCTTATTCCTGCCATGGTAAGGGCCTACAGTGTGCCATATTCTTTAGCCTAAACTGTCCCCTAAGAGATGAGGAAGCCTTCCCTTTGGGGTCACCCCTATTGAAAGTGGGGAGGAATTTTTCCTCTATCTAGACAAAAGCATCCCCTGAGATCGACAAGTTCCCAGTAGGCCAAGATACAGCCTCTAAACTCTTCCTGAGACCAACATGAACTTTCCCCTATTTACAAGTCAAATGCAATTAGAGACAATCTTTCTTGAAATATATATATATATATATATATATATATATATATATTTAAACGAGGAATGCCCTGTTGCTTTTTATTAGGAAACCACATCCACGTACTAATACCCATTCTCATCCAAGCATTCCAAAACTAGAATTCTTATTCGCAGGGTAGATGCTACACAAAAGTCATCATCATCATAATCAACATCATCATCAACATCATGGTTCGTCGTCGTCATCGTCATCATCAGTATGAAAGAAATAATACAATAGATACTCTGCAGTTCCAACAATTTTCCACTCTCCCCTGGCATTTCCAGCTGTATGGCAAACTGTTGGAACTGAAGATGGTTAAAATTTAAAATGTCTTCAATAAATTGTATTAGCGGCTTTTGATTGTTCCATTGTTCCATTGGCTTTCTTGTGTTGATGAAGTGTACCAGTTTGACAAAGTGCATGCTTTTTAAATCTTTTAAACTGGCAAGCTACGGTCATCAATGTCTTCTTGCCTACTCACCCACTGGAAAAATGTGAATGTGATTTAGAACCTAGTGCTTTAAAGCTGTGGTTGTAAACCCTGCCTGTAGAGCATGCTTAATTTGGCAAGATGATACTTTAAAACCCTCCTAGGTTTTCCCGCTGTGTCTGAAAGTAGCCAAAAGCAGGCTATTAACAAAAACTCGTGTGAGGGGGAAGGAAAATGAACTTCTGATACCTTCATCCTGTCACACGAGACACCCACACACAGAAGCACACACACACTACACACGTGGACACACGGCCACCCAGTCCTCGGGAGGAAAAAACGGAGTTAGGTGGGACACACCGCCAGGGACAGCGGCCAAAGGGGCTCAGCCTGGTGAGCAGCTGCGGGGTGGGCATCCTCTCAGCTCTCTTTCGGTGGTCTGGTCTCACACCTGTCCTAGGAAAGCCACCCCAGAGAAAGGGGAGGGGCAGGGGAAATGTAAGGCATCCTTTGCTGGGGAGGACGGAAGAAATCCACGCTTCATGCTCTAGTTTCCCCTCGGGCTGCTCTGCCTGGCTGGGAAGGTGGGGAAAGAAGAAATGAAACCGAGAGAGGGCGGAGGAGAGAAAGTAATGGCGATGACTGTAAAAATAACAAAAGATAATAATAATAAATAAATAAGGAGGGGAAGTCGAGTGGGGCCAATGGAACTTACAGCCACATGACAATGACTCTTCCGCTCTACTCCCTCCCCACACTAGACGGACTTGCGGCGCCGCCGCATCAGCCTAAGGTGGTCGCCGCGGAAGCTGTGCTGGCCGGGCGAGACGGAACTGATAGGGGACGGGAAGAGGCTGTGCTTCAGTGTACTTGGCGAGATCTGCTCCACCCTGCAGGAGATGGAGTGCAGCCGCTGCGGCGCCAGCGTGGCGCCAAAGTTCTGCGGTGGCGGCGAGCGGTAGCAGGCGCAGGAGCACACGGACTGCAGGTCGCCGCCCTCGGGCCGGGGCCGCGGACGCACCTGCGGCGCCTCCCGGGAGATGTGGGAGACGCTGCTCGGGTTGCCTGGGAGGGCCGCCCCCTCCTCGCCTTCCCGCTCCTCGTCGCTGTTCATGGTCAGGAACCGGAGGACCACCAGGTTGAGGAAGGCCCCGATGACCGTCAGCCCCACCAGGATGTACATGAAGCTGAAGGCCACGTAGAAAGGCTTCCTCTGCAGGGCCCCCTTGCTCTGCAGCGCCACATAGTCCCCGAAGCCGATGGTGGTCAGCGTGATGAAGCAGTAATAGTAGGCGTGGAAGAAGCTCCACTCCTCACACTGGGAGAAGGCGGCCGCCCCGATGCACAGTGTGCCCATGCACGAGAAGAAGCCGACCGTCACCATGTTCTCCATGGACACCTCGGTGTTGCGCATGCCGCAGCACTTCTTGATGCGCTTCAGCAGGTAGCGGACGAAGGTGTTCATGCGCTCGCCCAGGCTCTGGAACATGACCAGCGTCAGCGGGATGCCTAGCACGGCGTAGAACATGCAGAAGGCCTTGCCCGCGTCGGTTCCCGGGGCCGCGTGCCCATAACCTGTAGGAGGGACGACAAGAACAGGGACAGCCATCAGGAGCAGTCCTGGGGGCCTGGGGTGTACCGGGGTGTGACAGAGACAGTCTGGCTGGGAGGTTGGGGGAGGTCTGTATCCCTTGGGCAGAGAGAAGATCCAAAGAGAGCCAGGGTTTTGTTGGGGGAGGGGGGGTTAAAATCATATGGTAAGGGCAGGCTGAGCAATCCTAATCTGAAACCCAAAAGGCTCCAACATCCAAAACTTTTTGAGTGCTAACATGAGCCACAAGCAGAAAATTCCACACTGTGGAACTTATTTTCCTATGCAAAATTACTCAAAATATTGTATAAAGTTACCTTCAGGCAAAGTGTACAAGGTGGACATGAAACACAAATGAATTCCATGTTTAGTCTTGGGTCCCAACCCTGAGAGATATCGTTATGTATTTGCAGATATCCCAAAAGCTGGGGGGGAACCAAGACCCCAAACATGTCTGATGCCCCAACATTTCGGATAAGGGGTGCTCAGCCTGTATGGTAACCGAGAGGGGAGAAGAGACTCAACGAAGAAATGTCACGTGTACTTGGACATCAGGAGCGTTTCAGTGCTGGTAGTGCAACACGCAGTTTTAAAAAGAAAACAGCCTATTTACACCTAAGAAAACTGCAAAAGTACGAAACCCTAGGGAGAAAATTAAATATGCCCACCATGGATCCACATGAAGAGGGAATGTTCAAAGAATGACTGCTGTGTGCTGGGCTCTATGCTGACTTCTTTTACATATACGTCACCCGGTCTGAGGGCCTAATGAGCCTATAAAATAAGTGTAATCATCCGACGCTGCTGACAGGAAAACTGAGTTAGTGACTTAATAGTAGGGTAATGACTTCTTCAGACTTGGGACTTGAGCCCAGAGGTTTAGCTGCGAAGAGTGAGGCTAAAACCAAGACTTAGCATTGAGAGAGGTAATGGCAGAGAGAACGAGACACAAATAACATGAGGACAGGTGATTTTATGTTTCATTCACTGCTGCCCCCCCCCACGCCTAAGCAACACCTAAAAGGTAAAATATTTCCCTAATACAGGAGGGCATAAATTTGCACCACTGTGTGGATAGAAAAGGGGAAACATACAGCCCTTGAAGAAAGACCTTGTGGCGGGGGGAGCTTTGCAAACTCCTAGTGCAAGTTTACATCTGTCACTGCCCCCCTTCAGCAGTCGCGCAAAGTTGGGCCCCCATTTGCGCACACTCGGAACAAGGATGATGGCATTACAAAGGTAAAGTTGTTTACCAGGGTCACCTACCTGGCCAGTGATGATGTGAGGGCCAGGGCAGGATCTCACAATATGGCAAAAAGAACACAAGACTCAGTAGATGATGGCTCAAGTAGTAATACTGCCTGGGAAAAATCCCAGACTGGGGACAATGCTTGAACTGAGAATTTGGAGGACAATCCTAATCTTCCTGCGCTGTCCAAAAGGCTTCAATCACACACAATCACTCCCAATCACACACTCATGTCACTGATTCAGCTTCATGACCTTGGGTCCAGAGGACTTCTCAGAACCCAGGTTTCTCCCTCTGACACAGGAGATGACAGAGTTTCCAGGTAGGGTGTTAGGCACATCTGCTAAGGCCAGGACACAGCAGGAACCTCAGGCCCAAGTCCTCTGCCCACCACAGCATCTTCCTGGGCTGGGCCTGGTCATGGAAGGCTCAGTCTGTCTGTCTCTTCATATGCCATGACCTATCTGGCCCAGGCCACACTCTCGAAAGAGAGATGGTGTTGCACACTGGCCTCCACACTTTCTCCTCCTCACCATCTTCAGCCTCCAATCCCACCGCCTCAGCTGCCACTCCAAATTCTGTCCCACAGAGGAAATACAACATGACACAAAGCTGCAGCCAGGGCAAAGAGGAATGAAGACTGAGAAAAACAAACACATAAACCCACAGGGACCTGAGAATAATATTAAAAGTCATCCCAGAAAGAATGAGACAGGGAAAAAACAGAAGAAATAATAGATTTAAAAAGTCACCAAATTTGGTGAAAGACAAATGTACAGATTCAAGAAGCTCACTGAACCCCAAGCAGGAGAAAAACCCACCCTGGAGTCAAACTGCTGAAAGCCAAAGAGTGACTTCCTGGAAAACTTCCAGAAAGACAACACATGTCCACACCAAGGACAACAACGTGAACACCACTGACCTATGAGCATACACAATGGAGCCAGACAACGTGGAACTCCACCTTTGAAGAATTAAAAGGAAACGCTGTTAGCCCAGAATTCTGTGACCAAAGAAAATAACCTTCAAGAACAAAGGAAAAAAACAGACGCACTTTAACAAATGGGAGAATTCATCACCAGCAGACTTGCATAGCACGATTACTGAAAAATGTTCCGCCTGCGGGGAGGACTTCAGAAGGAAACTCAGGTCTCCCGGAAAACAATGGGGCGTACCATGGTAAACAAGCAGGTAAATATAAAACATGCAGGTGGGAACCCAGTACATCACACAGCTTACCTGCAGAGCTGATTCAAAAGCCAGACGGATGCTAGAGAAGATAAATAGATTTAAGAAACTTAATATGCCATAATGCTAACAGCTCTGGATGGGATATATTTACCGGGAAAGATCAACATAGCATTTTCTGGGTCAAAAACTAAATACCAGATGCCAGGCTCTCCTGCCTCCCAGCATCACTCCTACCTCATCAGTAGAGAAGATCAGAAACAGTTGCCTTCACAAGGCCAGGAAGGCAGTACACCTGCAATGTACACCCCCTCTAAGGTGACAGCCCTTTTCCTGCTCTGGCCTACTGCAGAAAGGAAGAGCTTGATCTCCCTCGCACCCCACGGGACATCTCACTGGTCCATTACACTGATGATGTGCCTTGGAGAGGCTCATGCATGGGAGAGCATGGGAGACAAACACCACCAAGCTCGAGGACCTGCCACATTAATAAATTTCCCAGCAGCCCAGTGGTCTGGGAAAAGGATGGCTCCCTCTAAAGTGAGAGAAGAATCACAGAACTTTCAAGCCTTCCAGGAAGAAGAGGGCTGTGCAAGGCACTGCAGCTTTTCCACCACCACCTATTCTCTTTCTCCCACTTCCTTTAGCCATGCTGTATGCTGTGAGCTCCAGGAGGGCAGTGCTGAGTTCCACCTCTACTCTGTGGGTTCCTGGGACCAGCATAGAGGAGGCCCTGGGTTCTTAGAGGAACACCTCACTATACAAAGGATTTCTACTCTCCTGGTTGTCATGGGGCCTTGGAAGTACTTAGTGGAGCTCTCTGACCTGTCCTGGGAGAGGCTTACAGAGAAGAAGCTGCATCCCTCTGCCACAGCCAGCTAACCAAACAAAATAAATAAATATGTTCTCTCTCCCCCCAGAGTGATAAAACCCTCATGCCTGTTGAGTCTGGCCCTGCCTAGGAACCAGCAGAGACAGGAGAGACAGTGCTCCTAGGTCCTGTGCTCCCCACCATCTCTTGCAAAATCTCCTGAGAGCAATGGGATCTGACCCCTGACTGCCACCTTAGGGACCCCAGCTTCCTCTCCCTCTTCCGGCACGTACTCTGACCTCTGTGGTGCCAGGAGAGAGGTGGTGGTCGCCGTCTCCTCCACCCCACAGCTGTGCAGGGACAGGCTACCCAGCACACTGAAGAAGGCCATGCCAACATTTGGACACTGGGAAATTTGCTGCTGGAAGGGAATGAAATATTTATAAGGGACGTGCAAGGTTTTGCACCAGTAGGAATTAAAAGAGGCAAAATTTCCATTGAAGAATGGCTCTGGGTGGTTTTGAGAACTGCTTGCTAGAGAGGAGAGCTGCCCTGGGAACCTGGCTCATCCTGGTGGGTCCTGCTCCAGCCTGCAACATGCATTGTGCTGCTTGTCCCAGCACACGGACCCTGCTCAGCCCCTGAACACACCGCATGATTAAAACCAGGTATCTGCTGATGGCACAAAAGAAAATCCTTTGTGCACCCCATGCAGGGTCGGGGGGGGGGGCTGAGGAGCCTCTAGGGTGGGGATCAAAGTCTGGGTCTGATCCACCTCCCATTTACCAGCCGTGACCCTCGGCACACTGCCTAGATACTCTCAGCCTTGACTCTCTTCCGTGAAGACAGACACGAAAGAAGCATTCCTCCCAGTTACACGCCACCTTAGAAAGCTTTCCTAATTCATTCACCCGTACAGGATGTCAGTTGGTGCTGCTGCCCCATGGCACGTCACCCTTCTTACAATGCCACAGGCTCCTAGTTCCTACTGAGTGCCACCCATGGGCTTTAGCTTCCGTGCAAGTACAAGAAGTGAATGGTGCATCTCGTGGGCTCTGACGGGGTCCCTGAACCAATGAAGCTTTCGCTGCCAGGCTTGAAAGGTGCGAGAGTGTGAGATGGGAGCTGCCACAACCATTTTACTGTCATGAGAAAAACCCCTACGACAGAGAAAAATGTCCCTGATCTCAAAGGAAAGGAGGCTGTTCTGCCTCTGCCTCTGAGCCAGCCTTACACACAAATGTTTCAGTCCATCTCCCAATGAATATTTTTATTTCACCCAGGGTTTTGATTGCAACTGATCAACACTCAGCTAGGCATAGATGCCCTAAGACATAGCACGACTATAAATAATTAGTAACAATGTTGCAACTCACACAAGCCTGCATCTAGCCGGCTGCTGCAAGGGAGGTAAGTTGAGGAGGTGGTCACTTCAGTGGCAGACAGAAGCCGACTCATAGCCAGGTCCTCTTGAGGACCAGTTGCTCCTCAGCCCAGCAGCCAGAACCGTGGGTAGTCCGGCTACCTAAGCTTTAAGGAGAAGCTGGGAATAAGGTCTAAGTAGCATGTAATTAAACGTCCTGAACCATGGCCCGGGATGACAGCTCATACCTGCACCAAACACTGAGAAAAGGAAAAAGAATTCACAAAATGCCAGGGCTCCCCACCCGCCAGACCTTTCTTCCTCCCCTGTCCTCATCCCTGCTTGAACCACATGGAACACAGGGGCCCCAAGAGCCACCAGGTAGCTCCATTCACAGGTGACAAAGGGCAGCAAGAAGGACCACCCCCGCCCGGCTGAGGGCTGAGGTGCAGAGCCCACAGCAGCATCACCTGGGAGGGCCCCTGCGTGCAGAACCCGCGACCCCATTTCACAGAGGGAAATACTGAGGCCCTGCCGGATCACGTGCTCCTGCCCCCAGGCCTGCGTGGTGCCCTCGTCCAAGTGCCCACCCAAGGCGTCAGGGTTTTCTGGAGGATTTCGTGTTTTGTTTAATGAAAGAGCAGTTTCATCGTATCCTTTTTAAAATTATTATTAATTTCCAGAAAACTTAAATTCATTTTCAGTTTCATTTTATGTCTGAAGGAATCAAAGACACGTAGAATGTTTTCTTTACCTATGCAAGCTGGCAAAGCACTCGATTCCTTGCCCCCTCCTTTCCTGGCCGGTCCCTGGGCAAAGACCCCTCTCTAGAGAGCTCTCACCCCCCTCCCCCCAGCGCCTGTTCCCAGGCATCGCAGGTCCCCTACACCCCGCGGGGGGACGGGGGTTCTGTTGTAAGCCCGTGACACAAGGACCCCTTCCCAGAAAGCACCACAGCCGCCGTGACCACGCTGCAGGAAGAGGCTTCCACACCAGGTTGCTGTTGGAAGAGATTCCTAGACAACGTTGCCCTGACGAGCAAGCAGAGGGGACCGCCGGGACAAAGACAATCTAGCCTGTGTGCTCTGGGGCCCCATCGCGACCTAAGGTGCAAGGGCGCCCTCTGGCGGCCTCTCGGGCAGCTGCGGACACAGGTGCCGGCGCAGGGGCTCCACCTGCCCAGGCTTTCTCCCGGGCGCATGCCCAGAGCAGGAATCCGAGGGGAAAGTCAGTCTTCTTCATAGATGAGCAAAAGCGCCACATGGTGAGTTTCCTCTCAAACTGCCATCAATCAATGACATGTTGACAAAGACAAAATGTTGCAGTGATAATGCTAATGACCCCTGGTTATTGAGGGCATGCACAGAGCCAGGAAGGAGCTGAGAGAGCTTACATTCCACAGCTCACACGCTCTGCAGGAAAGCAACTCTTGGTGAGGTGAGCTGTCTTCACTCCCTAGCACGGGTGAGGAGACGCCCATAGCCTGGGGGGAAGTATGGCACCTCTGTGAGCCGCCAAGTCAGACCCAGGGTCCCGTCCCAAGTCTCTGCTCTAGAGCCCTAGACCCTCCAGGCATGGGGGCCGTATGTTCCATGTGGTTCGGAACTCGGGAGAATCCTGAATCCACCTGCTGGTCTTTCCAGAAGAGCTCTCCATTTCTCCCAGTCTCTCCTTCCCTCTCCAGCACTACTCCATATAAAAATAAAAATTAAAATTAACTACAAGAAAATGTGAAAAAACCTAAAGTACATAGGAAAAATAATGTAAAATGTGGCTGAGGCTTGAAAAGTCTATGGTAGAACAAGATTTTAAATCAAGCCAGGACTAACTACCCACTCATCAAGTAACAGTTGATGGATTTTGTTTTAAAGAAGTTAAACAACATCAAAAATTTTAAAACTTGTGCTTTGCCTTCATTGTTCTCTTTTGGGGCTAATTCACTCTGGAGGCAGGAAATTCCCATGGAGAAGATCTGTGGAGTTAGGAGAGCAACCAGCTGGGGTGCTAGGGACTGAGGGATCCAAATCCCAGCCAACCCGGGAGAGGGCCATGTGCCCCAAGACTACTCAGACCACACCTGCCCTGACCCTGGGCAGGGTTTGGCTTCAGGAAGCATCTGCTCCTCTCACTCCCACACTCCAAGCAGCTCCTGGCACAGGACCTCAGCTGTGCGCCACGGGGGCCTGACAGCAGGCTTCATGACCCTTCCGTGAAATGAGCAGGATTGGAGTTCCTCAGTAGAAGGAGCAGGACAGGTGCAGCTGAATCCACACCTGGAAACCAAGAGCAGAGCCCTGGCGTCTCCCTGCAGCTGGCAGCCAAAGGGAGGGAAGGAGGGCTGTGTTTGTGATGTGTAAAGAGTCACCCTTTGCACCTTGGTGTCCTCAGATCCAGTGGCACCTGGAGCCCACTGCAGGCAGGTATGGATCAGGGCAGAGCTGAGCCTGACCAGGAGAATGTGTGGCCTGCAAGAATGCCATCAGGCCAGGCCATAGCCACTACAGCTGAGCTCATTCCACATCTGCAGCAGGGATAGTACACACCAGAGCTGGATGGCAGCAGACCTCCCAGGCTTCCCACCCAGAGCTGGCTTCCAGCAGAGACCACCAGTGCCTGCCACACATGCCCTCACCTGCAATTGGGCCACAAAGTCCCTTGCAGTGGACACGACCAAGTGACTCAGTACCAGCCAGTGGGGCTCCAGACCAGGCCAGTAAAACCTACCTTGTGAATCATATTCTCTTCATTTCCCTCTCCAGGTGGCAAGGACTCAGAAGCTAGGGGAAGACGGAGACTCTAACACAGTGCCTGGGGTCCTGAGAGACTGCCTGAAGGTGAGCCCTGCTGCTGTACAGCAACGGTGACCGAGGGGGTCTCCTGTGGGTACCAGTCAACAGCACCTGGGTGCACCTGCTGCACATCCAGCTCTGAACAAGTGCCTACTCACAGTACATGCCTGCAATTCCAGCACTCTGGGAGGCTGAGGGAGGAAGGTTTGAGCCCTGGGCAACTTAGGAACTCAGCAAGACCCCATCTCAAAATAAATTTTAAAAGAAGAGATTAGAGATGTAGATCAGTGCAAAAGCCCTGTGTTTCATCTCTAGTGCCACAGATAGACAGATAGATAGATAGACAGATAGACAGACAGCACAGGAGTTGAGCTCCAAGAGCAAATAGGGACAGATTGCTGGCACCTACTCTGTTTATCTTGCCATAAAACAAAATCCAAAGAAGAGCCCACACTTTGGTGCAGAGTTAGACAGGTCCTAAAGCTCTTCTGTACCCCGTCTCCATCCTAGGTGGTTGGTTAGGATGAGGACAGACATGTCCATTGTATAGGTGAGAAAACCACATCTCTACCGGATTAACCCTGTGATCTTGGGGATGTCTTGGTTCCACGGGGGTGAGGCTGGTGACTGCAGAGTGCAGCCTGCTTTGCCTGGCTGAGAGAGCCCTTGCACATCCACAAAGGCATATGCACATGTACACGCAGAGTTATACACACGCATGAACACATGACTGAGTCCAAGATGTTGTCTGAGAGAAATAGAAAACCAGCAGGACAGCAAGGAAGGATGTTAGGAGCCCCACTCACCCTGCCTAATCATTAATAATAAATGAACAAGAAATGCAAATGCTCATGAAAACCTCAAAGCAATGCCCAGACGTGGTCTTTCTGTCCTCACATTCCTCGTTGGCCAGAAAAAGGGTAATAATAGTAAGGACCTTCTGGATTGGTACGGAATCAATGATTTCAGCCACCTCACCTGTCCAGGACACACAAAGGACATGGGGCCATCCTCAATTGCTGTGAAACTAGCCTGTGTGTGTGTACTGCAAATGCTGCAACTGTGCCTGGAGGAGGGCACACGTGCACACATTCGCCAGTACAGCCCAGGCATGCACGCATACACAGACACACACTCAGCACACGCTCACACCACTACACCTCAGCACATGCACACCCTCCCAGGCAGTCACTGGCCTGTTCACAAACACATGGCCAGAGCCCAGGCTCTTCCAGCCCTCCCTTACATAACAGCAACCTGAGGTGTCCCCACATCTGCATAGCAGAGTGGAAAAACACAGACAGCCTGCCTTAGCCTGACTGCTCTGCATCTGGGTAGCATCGGGGCACCGTCCCAGCACCTTGTGCCGGGTCTTCCATCTAGACAGTGCATAAACACAGCACCTCCCCCGAGGCTTGCTGTGAGAACTGAGCCAATGGGCACCATGGCATTCAGATGCATGTATATGTGCGTAGTGATCAAACCAGACTGTGCCCATTAAATCTAAAAAGAAAAAAAAGCAAATAAATAGGAATCATGGAGGTAATTCTCAAACACTTTTGTCCTTTAGCCTGTAAATGTAGTGAATCACACTAATAAGCATCAAGTGATGTTGGAAGAAAAAATAAGTAACAAACATACAGCTAGGGGCACTGGGCCTCCCAAAAGAGAGAAGTCTTTGATTTTTGACTTTTGGTTTCCAGAACACCCTATAAATATTATAAATAAGTGTGTCACACACATACAGTTCCTGTTTCCTCTGATTTCTCCCCCTAGCCTTCGCACATGCTGTGCACTGCCTTAGACACGGGCAGTCTCCTACCACATGAACATTTTCAAGTTCAATCCCTGTCCCTCAGTTGTGGGCTGCAACAGCTTAGTAGGATGGACCTGAAGGGCTGAGTCAAGGCCAGTTCCCTTAGGCCAGCGGTGTCCAGGATCAAATGCCTTTGGAGATCAGATGAGTGCCAATCCTGGGGAAGCAGGGCTGGTTGAAGAAGGCAGAGGGAGGCAGAGACTCTGGCTCTGATGCAAAGAAGGGCCTGGGCCTGTTCAGCTGCAGCAGGGAGCTGCCTGGAGGGAGTGGATCCCGTGGTCCTTGCAGAAAGCCACAGTCCAGCTGCTTTTGTGGCTGGCCATAGCACCCTGCCCTGTCTGGCCTTGAGTGCATCCTCCTCAGCCTCTCATAGGAAGCAGAGTGCTTGAGGTTCTGGGATCTGCTCTCAGCCCACACAGCCACAGACACAACCACAGTGGACAGCTCCACCTCTCCCTTGATCCCACAGCCTCTTGCCTCTCACCTCTCTTGGACTGTCCATCCGAGAGGGCTGGCTCTGCCCTGCTGGGACTTCTCCCTTGGGTAGCAGGAACACCTCAAGGTGCTAGACTGCCTTGTTTCCAGATCTCCAGGGCCACAACCAGGACATGACAGGTGACTTTGCCAAATGACTGGATGTGTGAGGCTCCTTCTGCACCTCCTGGCAGGACCTGCCCTTGGTTGATGGGGAGTGGGGTCCTTGGGTGGAGACAAGCAGCGAGTGGATTGTAAAGAAGTCACTTAACCCAGGTCTGTCCTCCCCAGGTGAGGGGACAAGAACCCTCTTTTAAGGTGTGCAGGACTTGTGTTTACAAAAAGCTTCTAAAAACACTCTGAAAAAAGAGATCAAAAAGGATATAAGAAAATGGAAAGACATCCCTTGTTCCTGGGTAGGAAGAACAAATATAGTGAAAATGGCCATACTTCCAAAACTGCTAAACAGATTCAATGCAATCCCGATTGAAATCCTAACAGTATATTTCACAGAGATAGAGAAAGCAATCCAAAAATTCATTTGGAACCAGAAGAGACCTAGAATGGCAAAAGCAATTCTAGGCAACAGAGACATGGCAGGGGGTATCACAATCCCCAACTTGAAACTATATTACAAAGCCACTGTGATAAAAACAGCATGGTTCTGCCAAAGAAACAGACCCAAGGATCAGTGGAATACATTAGAAGATACAAAAACAACTCCAGACATACTCACCCACCTCATCTTTGACAAAGGAGCCAACTGTCCTCATTGTAGGAAAGATAGCCTATTTAATAAATGGTATTGGAAAAACTGGATTTTAACTTGCCAAAGATTAAAACTAGACCCCTATTTTTCACCATGCACTAAACTAAAATCCAAGTGGTTTAAAGATCTAAATATTAAAACAGAAACACTAAACTTGCTGGAAGATAAGCTAGGTAGAACTCTTGAAGACATTGGCATAGGAAAAAACTTTATGAACAAATCCTCATAGCATGGGAACTAGCACAATGAATCAACAACTGGGATCTCATCTTATTAAAAAGATTCTGCACTGCAAGAGAAACCACCAACAGAGCTAAGAGACAACCTACAATGTGGGAAAAAAAATTTACCAGCTGTTCCTCAGACAAATGTCTACTACCTAGAATATATAAAGAACTCAAAAAAATCAGACCCCCCCAAATTCAAAGACCCAATTCAAAAATGGGCATCTGAAATGAACAGACATTTCTCAGACAAAGAAATAAAAGCAGCAAATAAACATATGAGGCAATCTTCAACATCACTGGTCATTTGAGAGATGTAGATGAAAACAATGTTGATATTCCACCTTACCCCAGTAAGAATGGCTGCTATCAAGAAATCAACCAATAACAAATGCTGTCAGGGTTGTGTGGAGAAAGGAACCCTTCTTCATTGTTGGTGGGAGTGTGAACTGGTGCAACCACTGTGGAAATCAATATGGAGATACCTCAAACAACTAGGATTGGAAGTCCCATTTGACCCAGCTATCCCTCTGCTGGGTATCTTCCCAAAAGAATTAAAAGAATCATACCACAATGATATATGCTCACCCATATTTATAGCGGCACAGTTTGTAATAGCTAAAACTTGGAAACAGCCCAGTTGCCCATCAACTGGAGACTGGACAAAGAAAATGTGGTTTTTTATAAAATGGAGTACTACTCAGCCATAAAGAACAAAAAACTAGAGACATTTATAGCTAAGTGGATGCACATTGAGGGCATACTCTTAAGTGAAATAAATAGGACACACATGTGTAAACATCAAATAGTTTCTTTGGTGTGAAAAACTAAAAGTGTAAATAAGGATCTAAATGTATAATTGATATTGTGAAATAGGAAGAAAAGGTCTAAAGGAGCAGGGGAAGTGGGAAGGGTAGGGGAAAGTAAAGAAAGGGAAAGAAAAAATATGAGAAAAGGGAAAAAATGGAAACAAAGTCTTTATAAATAGGGAAGGGTGGAGGGGGTGAAGGGAGGGCAGGGGAATGGGGAAAAAATAAGAACCAAGATATATCATGCACAGGTACAAGATCCCAATGATGAATGTAATTGTACTGTATACCTAAAATGTACCAATAAATTTAATGCAAAAAAAAAAAAAACCAAAAAGCTTCTAAGGCACATCTAAGGGGGCCGGCCTGGGGTATAGGGGACCAGCGATGAGGGGAGTCACTGACAGGAAAAAGTGGTGTGCTGGCATCTATCCAGGCTACCCCTGGCTGGATCAGGACCCCTGAAAGGTGAGGTGGTCAGCCAGCCAGTAAGCAGGTGAGCCCAGGCCTTGTCCATCCTGCAATCTGTTAGTACTGTCTGCACCCCATTGTCTGTTCCACAGTAGACTCTCAATAAAAAATTGCTAAACAAATGGATAAATGATTTTAAAACCCCACAAAGTGTGTAACAAACATTAGCCACATGCCAGAGTCCCAGTAGGAGGGATGATGAGCACATCCACATTGTAAACAGGGAAACTGAGGCCAGGGTCACCCAGGTGGCAACAAGACAAAATGCAGGTTCAAAACCAGACCCACCAACCCAAACCCCTGTCCCCTGGCCACCCTGCCACCATGGTGGAGTTCTCTACATATGACAAAGCAAGGGCCCAGCCAAGGGGAGAGGGGAGCAGGTACAGAGCTGGGCCTCAGAAAGGAGCCAGGCTGTGAAGAGGTTGGTGGATGTCAGAAAGTAGAGGCCCTAACATTGGGCCAGTGGCTCCGGATGCCTGCGGGGACACAGCAACCCTCAGGTGAAGTGACTGCCGCATCTAGAGTGGGGACGTGGTTTGCCTTTCATCCCTGCATCCCCAGGGCCTGGCACACATGGACACCACATTTCATTCCTTTGTGCATCCAATAGGCAACTACTAGGCACCCACCACATGTCAGTCACTATGAGAGACAACGAGGAACCCAAGAGAGTCACAGCAACAACGAAGAAGATGCTGCTGACCCTGATGATGTGTCAGGCACTGTCACAGGCACTGTGGAGCCAAAGACAGTGATGACAATAATGACAGTGTGTCAGTGACAAAGATGACATTTCAGGCTCTGTTACACGCACTGTAACTCAAGACTGTGATGACGAAAACAATGACAGTTATGACAACTGCATCACTGATGGCATCAATGGTAATGACATGAGTCAGGCACTGTTCTAGGCACTGGGGAACGCAAGACAGTGCTGACAACAGTGACGGCGATGCTGTGCTGGCCCCTGTGCCAGGCACAAGAGAGCTTGAGCTACTGACAAAGACAGGGACAGCTCTAAGGACAGGACAGGGTGTGGACACTGTCCTCAAGACTCAGCCCTGCCAACTGGTCAGCAGAGGACACAGTAGTCACGAGGGTGTCACAAGGTGATGAGTGAGGACAGCCCTTGGTAGCCCTTGGGTATCCTAAGGTGAGGAGTTGAGGCACAGAGAGACTGCCACTGCCCAGGTTCCCACAGCCTAATCCCCTGCCCAGTGCTGGGCCCAGCCCTGGAGAAGAAAGGCATGGTGGAGAAGGGCTGGTGCAGGCCCCTAGTCCCCCCGGAGGAAATGTCCCTGGACAGAGACTGGCTCCAGTCCTCTTTCCAAAGCCATGTAATTAACATGGCTGTCCACCTGTCAGGATGAGGAAGGGCCCTAGGAGTATCCGCCTTGTTAGCAGCTGAGTCTCTGGGATCAGCCTGTGCCAGGAAAGCTGAAACAGAGAAGTCACCCTCTGTGCAGGGAGGAATAGGCTGGCTCCCCACACAGCCAGGTTGCCAGGACAGACAGGCTATGGGCTGCTCCTAGCCAAGGCTTCAACCCTGGGAATATGAGGATCAGCTCAGCTTCTGTGGCCCCAGGTGGCTGCACAGGATCCCTTCTGACCACCATGGGTTGGCTACAGGGAAGTGGCACCCACTAAACCACAAGAGACCAGGCTGGGAAGGGCGCTGGACTCGGGGGACTGGGCGCTCCCATCCTCTCCAGGGAACCTCTTTCCCCTGGTGTGGTTGCAAGGGCCACATGGAACAAGCTGGCAAAGTCCTTGAACCCTGATGAGACAGTGCGAGGTCAATAGAAGTCACCCCAGTGATGCTAAAAACAGCATCCCACCTACTACTGAACTTCTCACTCAGAGGCCACAGCTAATAGTTAAATGACCTCCCAGTAGGCCTTCAAGTGTCAGCAGACACCACATCCCCTTCCTTGTGCCCATGTTCTCCCAGCTCAACCTGTCCCCAAAGCATTACTTACCCCTATGAGGAGCCACAGCAGAGGCCAACTCAGTCCATGGCACCGAAGGCTTTCTATCCCTTTCTTACAGGATGGAAGTAACCTTTGGGACCACTGTGCACTGACAAGGCTAAAGGCTGAGCATAGTGCTCACAGTAGCCATGTGGCTGTGAGCAAAACTCACTTGGCCTTCAGGAGCCTTGGTTTTCTCAGCTCTCCAGGGGAAGGAGCCATGGCGTCTTCTTTACCCTAGCCTTAAGAGGACCACCACACACATCATGCAGGGCTGGGTCCTGAGCACCTGGAATTCCTGCTGGGCCATTTCCTCTCCAGAGCCAACTCCCAGCCAGCCATACATCCTTCTGCAAAATCCCATGACCCTTCCTGTGGAGGCACCAGCCACTCATACTCTTCCCACTCTAGTGTTTCTCAAAGCATGGCACACCCCGCACATGGGGTTCCCTGAGCCACAGCCAAGGGCTGATTCCACCCAATCGCCACCCAAGAGCAAGGCCTGAACCCTACAGTACAGAACCACCCAAGCTGGGGTTCCAAGGTCACAGACTTCAAGTGAGCAGGGCTTGGGATGTGGCATCTGTTTCTGGGCCTGCTGGGAGGTGGGAAATTGGATAGATTCCCAGGAGCCATGGGCTTTGGATGGAACCCAACAAAGCAAATACCTATAGATTTAAGCTTCTTGGCCCTAGCCCCACAGGGAGACAATCATGCCCAAACACAGCCTTGCCCCTTGACACCCTTCCCAAAAAACCAAGGGTGACAGTTGCCAGGACAGACGCTTCTGCCTTTGTCACTGCCAATTCCCATTGACTGCCAGAGTCAGACACCACCAGCAAGGGCGGCAGGCTGGCATGGCAGGGGGAAGTGTGATGGTCATACTTACTCTGTAATAATGGGTAGAACAGACCAGGTCCTGGTGCCACCTCCTCCATGTCTCAGCTATGTGACCTTGGACAACTCACCTAACCTTGCAGAGATCAACAGACTGAAATGCGGAAGAAATGGAAAAATCCCCACCTATACTATCCTGATTAATTTATCTCCCAGACTTCTTTTCATTTCCTACTTTTTAGGTTTTTCCATTTTATAATTTGCTGAATATAGGAATAATACTCACTCACTGAAGAGAATCACACAGTTTTTTAAAAAGAAGAAATATGAAGAAGCAGGAGAAATTACTCACAATCCCACCACCCAAGAGGCAATTCTAAGAGCATTTTGTTATATTTCCTCTGAGTTCTTTTTCTAAATATGCCTTCCATGGCTGAGAGCAAACTGTAGATAAGATGCTTTTTTCTATTTATAAGAAAATGTGTATGCTATTCTACTGCCAATAAAAATTCTTTATAAACATCATTTTTAATTCTTCATCAAATTCAAGCAGAGGTATCATAATTTCTTCACCTATTAAATAGAATACATAGGCAATTTGTTGAACTCCAATTTGTTTCTGTTGCTAATAACCAGTTGTGATTTAGCCAAAAGCACACCGTTTCTGGCCCTTGAGATTTAATTCATTCTGCTTACAAAGACCAGGAACCAATTAAGTGCCAAGATTTGGGCTGAGTACTGCAAGAGATTCAAAACTAAAAAAAAAAAAACACCTCTTTTTCTGTCCCCTACCCTAAGGGCAGGGGCCCAGCAACCGGGACATCTGTCTTCCTATAACATGCCCAATTGCTTAAGATGGTTGCTCTCATTTCCTGTGAGCAGAAATACTCCAGGAGGGGAATGACTTGCCCAGCGTAGACTACCCACAAGTGGCAGCCCATTGTTACTTGCAGCTCTCAAACCGTACCACCTCAGGTACTCTCATGGTGGGGTGAGGATGGTCACACCCAGGACTAGAGCCATCTCAGGCTGGCTTGGGACCCACCACATGCCCCAGGGGAGGGATACTCCTTAATCTCCATGCCTGATGGGATCCAGACACTCTCTAGACCTCATGACAGCCCCCTCCTTCCAGGAGAGGTTGATCCCAGTCCCCACTGGTGACTCAATCCTGAATGCATATTCTGGGGCCACAGAACTTCAGCCATCTTCCAGAAGGGCTTCCATGGATCAGGCTCTCCACAAAACCTGAGAACTCTGGCAACACTCTCAAGTCAGCTTCTTGTGATTCTAGAAATAAAGATTTGCAGCTATCTGAGAAGTATTTATAAAGAAAAACTCCACCTCAGTAAGAAAGAAAAGATAATGGTGTCTTCACATGCTCTGACCTCATGGCTTTCCACAGTTCTATGGTAGCCTTAAAAAACAGCGGCTGAATCATCACAGTGACTGTGAGAAGCAGCAGTCACGGGAAGGGGTGCAATGTGAGTAAGAGTTCCCCCAAAAGCCCATTCCCTAAGAATTATAACTACCCAGCTTGTTGGGCAGCTCCCTGAGAAGCTCCAACCCATGCTTTGTCTTTATGGGACTTGACTCAGAGCTCACTCAGTGAAAAACCACAGTCCCCAGCATGTGTGCTGAAAACAGTCAGAAGCAACTGTTTAATATCACACCTGCCTAAAGTGGCATTACCAGTGGGGGAACACAAAAAGTCAATCAAAAACAAAAGAAAATTCTGGAGAATGGGAAATTCATAGAAGGCTTCAGAAAGATCAGATATACTCTGGGAAATCTAGAAGGTTACATGTATGTACAAAGCAATGTAAATCCCCTCAAAACACTTGAGATAAGCCTACTATCTCACCTGTACCTGACCTTGAAGTTCTGCATAATCTAGAAGTAACGGCAGGAACAAAATTGTCAATGGCCTGCCAGAGCATTGACTGTGTACACACACACACACACACACACACACACACACCACACACGAGAGGGGAATTCCCTCACAAATGCTGGGAAATTCACAGGCTTGCTCAAGATATTTAAGGACATCTCTGCCCAATCATTAGTTGACCACTCATTAAACAAGCATCATAAATATGTTTGACTATATGAAAGAAAATGTGTCTCAAGAATTGAAAGTATAAGAGCAATGCCCCAACTAAGAGAGTACCAGTAAAAAGACAGACTTTTTAAACTGGGGGACTGAACACAAGAAGCAATGAGATACATCTCTTGCCCTTTTTTATTTTATTTTGAGACAAGATTGCATTAAGCTGCCTGGGCTGGTCTTGAACTCATTATTCTCAAATTTTAATACGAGAGAAAGGAGACAATTCTGCTGTTTATGACAGGGATGGACCTGGGGACATTATGTTAAGTGAAATCACTCAAAGAAAGACAAATACTACATGATCTCACTTATAGATGCAATGTAAAAGATTCAAATTCAAAGAAGCAGAGAATAGAACAGTGCTTGACATAGGCAGGGGGGAACAGAAATGAGATGATGGTCAAAGGGTACAAAGTTACTTTGTGCATCGTAAATAAGTTCTGGACATCAGCAGCCTGGCATAGGGCCTACTGCTAACAATACTGGAGGACCTACTGTGAGGAGAATTGAGCCACAATTAAGTATTCTTAACACAAACACAATAACAACAACAACAAAGGGAGTGGGAGGAAACTTTAGGAGGTGATGGATATATCTATGGCCTTGATGGTGGCATTGGTTCCATGGGTGTGCACTTATCCTCTATTTCATTGAGTTGTATACATTCAATACATACAGCTTTTTACATGTCAATCATACGTCAATAAAGTAGCTTTAAAAACAAATGGAAATTCTAGGCTTGAGAGGTACAATAACCAAAATGAAATTTTCATAATGGGGCCCAACAGCAAATTTTAACTGGTAGAAGAAGGAATCAATGAACTTGAGGACAAGTCAATTGAGATTTCCCAATCTCCAGAAAAGGAAGGATGAAGAAAAATGGATGAAGCTTCAGAGGCCTGCAAGGCTGCAGTAAAGCAACCAGTGTTCATGTCATAAGAGTTCTGGAAGAAGGTGAAAAACAAAGGCAGAAAAACTATCTGAAGAAATAATAGTGAAAAGCTTCCAAAATTTGATTAATCTGCACATCTGAGAAATTCCAAAACTACCAAAAAAGTTAAACACCGAGAGAGTCTCACCTGGATATACCATAGTTAAACTATTACTAAACAAATGATCTTGAAAGGAATAAGAAAAGCAACATATCACATAGAAATGCTCTTACATGAGATTTACACCTGACCTATCATCCAAAACCATGGAAGCCAGAGGGCAATGGCATGACACAGCCATAGTACCGACAGTGACAGTCAACCATGAATTCTGTATCAGCCAAACTGTCCTTCAAACATAACAGAAATTGAGGTATTGCCAGATTTTTTAAAATATTAAAAGAATTCATTGCTAGCAGACCTGCCCTGCAAGAAATATTAAAGGGACTCCTTCAGGCTGAAATGAAAGGACTTGATCAGAAACTGAAATCTACAAAGCAATAAAGAATGTTGGTAAAGGAAACTACATGGGTAAGTGTATGAGACTGTCAATGTACTTTATTATCCTCCTCTTATCTAATTTAAAAGGCAACTACTTAATTTATAAAGTAATGATAAATCAGTGTTGGAAGGAACTATAATTCACAAAAGTTTAATTTATACAACAATAGTAGTATAAAGGAGAGAAGAAAAATAGTGGTAGAGTAGAATAAAAATTTCATAAACCACTATAGTTAAGATGGTATCAACCCAAGACAGATTTTTCTAAAGTTAAGATGTTCATTGTAATCCCCAGGGCATGTACTAAAAGAATAATTTAAAGGATCCAAGAAAATAGACAACAAAGAAATCAAAATGATATACTAGAAAATGTGTACTTAATACAAACCAATAATAGAAAAATCAAGGGACAAATAAAGATATAATACATACAGAACACAAATAGCAAAATGGCGGAACTAAATCCTACCTGGTCAATAACACATTAAATATAAACTAACCAAATACTCCACAGTCAACAGACAGAAATTGGCAGAATGGACAAACAACAGACAAACAAACAAAAAATATGATCCAACTATATGCAATCATGAGACACACTTCAAAGACACAAACAAGTTTGAAGTAAAAGGATAAAAAGTAAGATACACCATGCAAACTGACCAAGAAGCTGGAGTGGATACACTGCCATCTGACAAAATGGGTTCTAAGACAAAAACATGTCACTGGATGGAAAGGACATTTTGTAATAAGAGATTCCTTGCATCAGGAAAGCGCCACAATTACAACTATACCAACACCTCACAGCAGGGCCTCACATGCACAGGACTGCATCCTGGATACAGTAGTTGCTTGGATTTCTTCCTGGTTACTACCACAGCCATGCCTGGTGACACTTCTTTTCCATCACCCCTTCGGGACATCTGGAAAAGAGTATACTGCTTTCCAGTCCCTTCCCATTATGATGACCTCAGGAAAGCCTACAATGTCATTTCAGACTCAATTTAAACCTTGTCTCCCCTCCACTCCAGTCCAGAATGGAGCCAGGATCCTGACTGAGGAGGCAGAAATGGAAGGGGACCTGGGATCTGGTAGCAACCTCTCCCCATCCTCTTGTAGGACCAGTCTCGCTGGCAGTGGGAGAGTCAAGTCCTTACTTTGGGGGCTTGTTCTCCCAGAATCTCACCTTACAAGTGCCTGAGGGCCGGCCCTTCCACGGGCACCTGCCTGGGGTCACTGGGGACTTGTGTGCTCCGTGTCAGGGTGGGAAAATAGCACCCACCACCTCATAACACTGGGATCCCTCCCCCAAACGGCAGCACAGAGGCCCACTCCTCTCCTTCCTAGAGGCCAAATGGATGAAGGGATGCTCCCATGTTCCCACAGCAGTCTCAGACACTTATCCCTGGTGCTCTGCCTGCCTGTGTGTCCTCCTTCTGCAGGTGAATTGGACCCTGCTCAGCATACAGTAGGTAACAACAAACGGGAGTTCTTCCCCTCTGTTGCGAGGCCCTGGGGTCCCCAAAGTGAGGATCTATGTAGTGTCCAGCCCCAGGTAAAGAAAGAGGCTCATGTCATAGAGCAGTTTGCCTGCAGTGTGGCTGTGCTTCCTCCCTGGCTCTGGGTGTCCTCACTCTGGGACTGACAGCGGCAAGTCCTGGCTCAGCCTCCCCTCTCACTCCCTCTCCCCCTTCCCCTCCCCCTTCTCTCTCCCCCTCCCCCTTCCTCTTCCCCTTCTCCCCCCTCCTCCTCCTCTTCTTCTTCCTCTTTCTTCTCCTCCTGGAGTGCCAGGCTGAGCTCCAGGACTGCAGCTGTCCAAGCCAGGCAGCATTGGCCTGGACCAGTCAACTGGTCCCCACAGCATCCCTGCTCAGCAGCTGGTAACTGCCCCAGAAACAGCAATCTGGCTTTATGACTGGGCTTATGAAGAAGGGCCAAACCCACATGGGCCATTCTGCAACAAGGGCTTCTCAGGTATGGGTATGGGTGTGACAATCATCCTTCTTGTCCCTGTCTAGCAGAGGAGGAACAAGCCAGTGTGCCCAGCTTAGAGGTTCAGGGTTGACACTGAACCCAGACAGGCAGAACCTGACCCTAGCAAAGAGATGGAAGTAGAATCCTGTCCCGATGGCCCATTATATATGAGACCGAAGTGTCACAGAACAGCATTTATCCTTCCAGTGGTGCCCCCAGTTTCCTTGCCCTGTTGGATGATTCTGTTCTGCCTCATTTTTTTGCACTAAATCCTTTTATTTATTTATTTTTTGGCTTGTGGCATAGAGTTGTTCTTTTTTTAAATTAACTTCATTGGTACATTTTAGGTTATACACTAGGAACTTGTACCTGTATACCACTATGTATCGTAGTTCTTGCTTTTTCCTACTCCCCTTCCCTCCCTTCCATCCTCCACCTCTCCCTATTTACAAAAGCTTTGTTTCCATTTTTCCTTCTTTTCTCATATTTTTTCTTTCCCTTCTTTCCTTTTCCTCACCCCCCCACTTCCCCTTACAAAGAAATAGAAACAGCAAATAAACATATGAAAAAAATGTTCCACATCACTGCTCATTTGAGAGATGGAAATGAAGACAATGCTGAGATTCCACCTCACCCCAGAAAGAATGGCTGCTATCAAGAAATCAACCAATAACAAATGCTTCTGGGGCTGTGGGGAAAGAGGAACACTGCTCCACTGCTGGTGCAACCACTGTGAAAGTCAGTGTGGTGATTCCTCAAAAAAACTAGGATTAGAAGTCCCATTTGACCCAGCTATTCCCCTGCTAGGTTTTGTCCCAAAAGAATTAAAAGCACCATACCACAGTGATATATGCACACCTATGTTGATAGCAACACAGTTTGTAATAGCTAAAGCTTGGAAACAACCCAAATGCCCATCAACTGGTGAGTGGATAAAGAAGTTGAGGGGTTTTTTATAAAATGGAGTACTACTCAGCCATAAAGAATGATAGACTAGAGAGATTTATAGCTAAATCCATGCACATTGAGGCCATACTCTTGGGTGAAATAAATAGGACACACGTGTGTAAATACCAAATTGTCTCTCTGGTGTGAGAAACTGAAAGTGTAAATGAGGACCAAAATGTATAATAGATAATGTGAAATAGGAAGAAAAGATTCTGCCTCATTTTTTAATACTCTGGCTGCCACACATCAACTCAATTTCATGACCTCCATGGCAGCTGTGGTGACCTGGGTTGCCTGGGAGGAGCCAGCTTGGGGCATTGTGTGCATAGGGAGGAACAAAGGATCCAGAGTAGGAACCAGGGACCACAGCCCCTTCTGACCAGGGCTCTCACCATGCCACCAGGGTCCCCATGAGGGACACAGGAGGCATTCCACGGGAGACCATGGTGCCTGGGGCCCCAAGGTAGACCAGAGAGCTTGGGGAAGACCATGGCCATTTCTTCCCCTCTCTGGGTACACCCTACAATGGAATGTTACTGTGACGTAAAAAGGAGCAGAGCACTGATAAAGCTCCAATGTGATGAACCTTGAAAACATTCTGTTACATGAAAGAAGCCAGATGCAGAAGGCCAAATAACTTGGGATTCTATTCACATGGAATGTTCACAACAGCCAAACCGCTGAGGCAGAAAGCTGGTTAGCAGGCACCATGGGAGGGGAGGAACTGCTAATGTGTATGGGGTACTATTTTAAAGTGATAAAATGTTTTGAAACAGAGCTGTTGTTTCCACAATGTGATTTGCTGAACTGCGCACTTTGCAATAGGTAATTTTATATTCCATACATCTTACCTTTATTAAAATGGAGCCGGGGATTTAGCACAGTGGTTCTGCCACCTGCCCCACAAGTATAAGAACCTGAGTTCGATCCCCGGTACAAAAAAAAAAAATGGAGCAGGACAGGGTTACCACAACAACCCAGGGAAGACATCGGCAGCTGCAGTGTCACCGTGATGTGGGCCTCCTGCCTGCCCCCACACCCCCTGGACTAGGGGGTGGCTACCACCTCAGCACACGGCAGGAAGTATCTCATCACCACTATGGTTCATAAACACCCAGGGCACCACCCTGACACCAAGGAGCTGCATCTCTACCCAGCGCCCCGTGCAAGTGGGATTGGCCAGTGCAAAATGTTTCCCTAGCTTCAGGTGACAAAGGACACAGCTTCTGCCTCCAGGCCCCGACAGGCCTAAGGGACGTGCTAGTCGGCTGTGACACGGGGCAGTGCTGGCCATCCTTGGCATCCGCCCCCGGGCCAACTGAGACTATGGCGTGGCCTCCTGGGGACTGGGCGAGGGGTTCACCCTGGCTCCCCCGTTTTCCTGGACCCTAGGCTCCACATTCCATTCCCCCTCTGAATCAGAGGGTAGGCAAAGAGGCCCCTGTACCCTGAGAAATTACTTCTGTGGATTTTCCTCACTCACCTTTATGAGTGCTCTGTCTCAAAAGGAAAAAAAGAAAAACCCAAAGGTGCCGAGTCAGGGAAGTGTCCCTCTGCCCTCACCACCTCTGTGGCAGGCCCTTCCGCCACAAATGAGCAGGATCACCCACTTCTACAGAGACTCGTGGGCTCCTGTTAAGTCGTCTTTTCACTGTCACTCAGCTGGTGAAGAGTGACAGTTTTCAAGTAAATGGGGTCCGGAAAAAAATGGCCGAGTGGCGGCCAGTCAGAAGTGTGTGCTTAATTTCGTAAATGCTGAGGCCTGGGCATGGCCGGGAGGCCCCGAAGAGGAGCTTGGGCATTAAGTGGTCGCTATGGGTGTGGAAAGAGGGCGGACTTAACAATATCAAACAGCAACAGCGATCGGCTTGGCGTTTGGCGTAAATCCACTCTCAAATGTGTCCTGGATGCAAGTCGTCTCTTCTCACCTCCTGCCTCTGCCTTGCCCACTCTGTTCTCTTTAGCCCACCCTGGGGCAGCCAAGGCTCTGTACCTGGCTTTCCCTGCCTGGTCTGGCTCCCACTCCCAACCCTTCCTCTTGCACTGTGTCAGCTCCCATGAGGAACGCCTGTCCTTAGCCTCCTGCCATCAGTGGGGATGCAGGCCAGGCTTCTGCCCCGGGAAAGTGCGGCGTGTTACGGGGGGCATCAGACAGTTAAGATCCAGTGAAGCCTCAAGGCCGGCCATGGGAAGCACTGGGCACACAACCCTCCAGTGGTGGCTTGTTGCACCCGGAATAAGATGTGCAGGAGAGCTCTAAGCTGGATTAGCAGTGGCTCACCCTAAGTGCCATCTGAAGAGCAGACTGCAGGGGACAAGTTAGGGGCAGTTTTGGTCCACACAGGCCGAGCACATCTCCACAAAACACTGGGGAGTTCCTGGTCCATCCTGGTCTCCATCACATCTCCCCTGAACACTGTGCACTCGGCCTGGTGCACTCAGCAATTCAATAAGCATCTGCCAGGATTATCAGCAGAGTGGGGGGCCGGGGGTGAGGACAAAGGTATAAAGTAGAGCTGGGTTCCTGTGCCTGCCTCAGGCCAGTGGCTACTCCCCTTATTCCCACCCCTCCTCTCCCAAGCTCTCAAGCAGGAAGCCAACCCCCAGCTTCCTCTCCTCCAGCAGAGAGAAGAAAAAGGACCTTCCCTGATTCAGAACCCTGGAGCTCCTGACTTCTGAGCACAAGGGTGTTTGGTATTGACCCAGACAGAGACTGAAGGTTTCCAGGGTCCTGCAACCATGAGGAAGGCAGAGGCCCCACCATGGTTGGTGTCAGCGGTAGGAGAAATGCAGTGGCCCCCTCCATGAGTGGAGCCTGCACATCTTTTGTGAATTGCACAGCAGATGGCACCAAGCCCCTCAGCATCCTTGAAAGTGACAGTAGTGAGCCCACAGGGCCTCCCAGCCCCACCCAGCTCTAACATTGGGCTGGCGCCATTATCTCAGATCAGAGTCAGAATCCAGGCAGAAGAGCCTGCCAATCCGTGTGACCTCCCCATTGCAGAAAGAAGTCCCTGGACTCACAGTACCTGAAACCCGATCTCCTGAACTCCAAGACTTCATAGGCTTCTTGCGTCACCTGCATGAGTATCAAAGGTCCTCATCTCAGTGCTCATGATCCATAGCGTACAGAGAAGAAGTGAGATGATGACGCAGGTGGGCACAATGAAAACTTGTCCACCCTAAAGTTTCTGCAAGGCACCATCCTTTCCCAGCAGAAGACAGGTGGCCCAAGCAGCCCAGGATCTGGCACACGGCATTGCTCAGGATTTGATTTTCCAAATCCACTATTCCAAGCCAACTCATGCCCAAGTCTCCCATATCCAACCTCACACTCCCACCTCAGCTCATTTCCCTCTGGGATTTTGTGTCCTTGCCCTCTGTTCAATACAGATGCTCCTTGCCCTGCAGTGGCTCAAGAAACTCAGCATAAGTTGAAAGCCAGCATTAAGTTGAAAACATTGAAAATCAAAACTGCATTTAACACACCTGCCCTCCCAAATACCTTAGCTTCAGTACAGTGCACTGTGGGATAGCTGTGTTCCCTTGCAAACCCATCCCTGACTGGGAGCTGCAGTTGCTGCCACTGCCCAGCATCCAGGCTGATGCTAGAAATTCCTCAGCCTAGTAGAACAGCAAAATTCAAAATGTGAAACATTGTTTCTCCTGAATGCACTCCACTTTTGCACATGGTCAAGTTGAAGTCTCCTAAGTGGGGACCATCTACTTGTCTTAAGGACCAACTCTTGACCACTCTGGGCAGTGGGGTGTGGCAGTCCACATGGGGGCACTGCTTTTGTGTAGAGGGGTCTTGGCTCTGCTGCTGGCCTGTGGCTGCCTCACAGCAGGACCCCTTCCTGGTAAACAGAGGTGTGGGGGTTCCACCGATGCTGGGGGTTGGGGAAGGGTGCCTGCCCAGTGATCCTCCAAGGGGAGACTCATGTCAGGAGCTGGAGGTTGAATAAATGCTATCTGTACTTCTTCCCAAATGGAGGAAATATGGATCTTAAAGGGCTTCAGGAGGAAAGGTGCTGTATGGTGATTACTTAATATTTTATGGGTCCATAAATACACAGAGCACAGTACAGCCAAATGCTGGCAGCTGCTGGCAGCTAGCAGCACCAGGGCCAGGTGGCAAGGTGTGAGCACTCCCAGACCTAGACGCCTGGACCTCAGAGGCTGCACAGGGCCAGGCACAGGCTGGGCTCTACTCTCTGTCTTGGAGCCAGAATTTCCCATCACAAGGGCTGGGTGTGAAGCCGGCTACCGCGGAGGCAAGGGCACTGTAGTGATGACCTGCTGCTGAGCATGTGCCCATCCATAGGCTATGAATGTGGCGGGGTAACGAAGCCTGGGACTCCTGCCTGGCTCTTTGCCCAGGACATGCCAGTGGCTAAAGTGTGGATTGTGAAAGTCGATGAAGACCCATTTAAAAAGCCACTGGTCCAGTCAGCCTCTGATAAGTATTTTATTATAACACATCACAAATTTATGATCAGAAATGGAAAATGTTATTAACATATATTGTGCACATTTGGCTTTATCATACCGTAATAAAAAGAGGGCCTGAGAGGTTTCATGTCTCTGTGTCATATTGGCTTTGAATCTAAGCAAAACTGAGTCCCTTCCCTTACCTCAGGACCTGGATGGGCCCCAACAATACAAATCCTTGTTTAATCAACACTCAGAACTCAGAACTCAAAGATGACATGTAGGAAATTGACTTCAAAACCCACAAATCGCTCTACAAACAGGAGGTAGCATTATCAGCTCTGGAAAAAAATTTATCTTTGCCATCCAGAGACCAACATCTGTGCTCCCTCCTCCCCATCAGCTAGCTCTGCTCTTGGGCTGCCCTCCTGGAAGTGTTCCACGCTGAGGGAGACCTCATCAGCCCCAGCTCCCAACCCCCATATCCTCAAAGGGGCAGATCTAAGCCCCAAGCTCCTCTCCTCCCAAGGGCCAGTGGAGGCCCAGAGTGGGCGAGGCAGTATCTCAAAGGCCACACAGTGAATTAGGATAGAGGCCAAGACGATGAGAACCTCTATACCCAACACCCTGTGGCCACAACTCCCTCAGGAGCAGCTTTTCAGCTTAACCCCCTGGAGAGAAGGTGGTACTGTTACTTAGAAAAGAGGAAACACTGAACAAGACCAAGAAGAACCTAAGAGGAGCAGAGGGTTATCTGAATCATCTGCTTATATGCAAGAGGCATGTGGGGTTGTCTTTAACATTTGCATGTAAAGCACAAGCTGCCAGAAACTTGGTGCCCAGTGTCCTGCTGCACATGGCTCCATTCTCTGTCTTCTTCCTCTGAATGGATGGTTGAAGGATAGAGGGAAGATAAAAGATAGAAGAAGGGATGAGGGATGGAAGATAGATGAACAGATGGAGTAGGGAGGTAGAAAGGAGGATGGATGGATGGATGGATGGATAGATGATGGATGGATTGATGCAGGTTAAGGATGGATGTGTGGAGGATGAATGAGGATGGATAATGAGTAGAGGAAGGGAGGATAGATGACAAAGGATAGATGAAGGATGAATAATGGGTATATGCATAGAGAAGGTAGAAGAGAGGATAGAGAGAGAAAGAAAGGATGGATAGATGGAAGAATAATGAACAGAGAGAAGTGGGTGGATGGTGCATAGATGGATGGTAGAGGGAGGAGGGAGGATGGATGATGGATGGGTGGGTGGATGGATGGTTAGCTAAATAATTCAAACAGACAGTGGTAAATGGGTAGATGATGGTGGGAGGATGGTTGGCTGAAAGTGGATGAGTGGGTGGGTGGGTGGACACATGGGCAGATGGCAGAGCTGGAAATAAGTCTTGTGTGTCAGAATCTGAGTTTCCTCCCCTCCTCCACTCCCTGCTCTCAGACTCTGATTGGGAAAAGGCTGACAGTCATAGGGATGGGGGTCAGGCTAAAGACCCCAGAGGCCTCTGGCTGCCGGGCAGTGTGACAGTCCATCTCCTTCCCTTGCTCAGCCCTCCCTCAGCATCCAGGGAGGAGGGCTCTGCCACCTTAGTGATCACAGGGAGCAAATGAAGGAAGCACTCCTTCTCCAACTAACCAAAGAGCCTCTCATCACCCAGACATGGCTCCTTGGCTCTCTCCTGCTCAAGCCTGATGAAGCAGATTCTCTAGACCCTGCTCTGGGGAGAGGGTTGAGAGACAAGAGAGGCTGTGACTGGTGAGAGGCTGACAGAGGCCACTTTGGGAGGAAGGCAGGGAGCTGAGCCGCCTCAAGCCCTGTACTAGGGGCTTCCTGGACATTAGCCCGCAGAAACCCATGTGAGAAATGCCCACTTCCCATGTAGGTAAACTGAGGCCAGAGAGGGGAGGAAACTGCTGGTGATTTGACACGTCCAAATACAAGCAGACATGGCTAACCCAATAGCTCGCTCTCCGCAGCCTCCAGGCCTTCCGTCATCCAGCGCTCTGAGGCCTAAGTTGGGGGTGAAAGGAAACATTGCGGCCACCCAGAGTAGTCAGGGAGGGCTTCCCAGGCAGGGGGAGACAGGATTTGGATGCAGATTTCTACCTACAGTGAGCAAGGAAGGGCAAATATGGGGTCCTGGGAAAGTCCTGTAGGCCGTGGAACTTCAGCATCCTCATCTGCATAAAGGACTTTAAATTCTTGAAGCTCAAACCAGACAGAGGCTGAAGGAAGCAGGGAGCCTCTGCTCAGCACTCATCCCTACAGCTGGGGACACTCAGGCCCCCTGGGGCCCTCTGTTTCTCCCTCCCTATGTGTAAGCAAGGGAGGCTCAAATGGACATACTGCTGCAGGTGAATGAACACACCTGAGGTGGAGGTGTGAGCTGAGCACCCACTGAGAGGAAAGCAAAAGCAAGAGAGGCCTGGGACCAGCACGCATATACCTTTGACCTACTCCAGCCCATAGCTTTGCATCCCCTCGCTCCCTGGCCCTTATGACCTGTTCCGCCAGGACAAGGGCAGGGCTCAGGGAGACCCTGGACACAGCCCCTCCCAGCCCAACCAAGGAAAGAATGTCCCTCCCAGCATCCCTGTCAACTGAGCAGGCACCCCCTCACCCCCCACCCCACCCCCATTTCCCAGACCAGATCTGGGTGCCTCCTCCCCTTCCTGGAGCCAAGTCCAGCTTCAGCCCCAGGTGGCTGAAACCCCAGCCCTCCATCCCTGGGTTTCCTTCAGGTCCTTCCAGATCTAAACCTGCTCAGGACACCAAGGAGACAGTGACCTCAAGCTTTGTCCAACAGTCCATGGTGTGTGTTGTGCATGGAAGGCTTATGTCCCCCCCCCCAAAAAAATGCATATGTCTAAGTTTTCTTCCTAATATAGTATTTGGAACTAAGGCCTTCAGGAGGTGATCAGGCTTAGAGAAGGTCATAAGGCTGGGATCCGTGATGCAATTAGTGCCCCTCCAAGAAGAACCTCTCTCCATCTCTCCTTCTCTGTCCTCTCTCTCTGTCATGTGGGAAGAGTCCCCTGACCAGAACCCAGACAGGCTGTTACCCTGATTTTGGATGTCCTGGCCTCCAGAACTGTGAGAAATCAACATATGCTGTTATAAGCCAGCAAGACTACGGTATTTTGTTATTGCAGCCTGAACTCAAACTGGTACTCAGTCTTTGTCTTGCCCAAGCTGATACCTGCCAGAAAAGTATCTCCTCAACCCTTGCTTCTTGGCCATTTTTTACAACCAAATCAGCCTTGGCTTCTCCCAGAAGACTCCTGTGACAGGCCCTGCCACTGTTTCCCAAACCTCTCAAACTTCCTGCACAGTTCCTCCTGGGGACAAACTAGACTACATTTCCTAGAATCCTTTGCAGGCAGGTAAGATCATGTGACCGAGTGCTGACAAATGGAGCATGGGCAGTGGTGATGTGCTCCATTTTCTGGCCTATCCCACATCTGACTGCAATACTCCTTCCACATTGGCTCCCGAGTGTCCAAGATACTAGGGTCCTAGAGAAGGGCAGAGCCACAAGACAAAAGGAGCCTGGCACCCTGAGTGAGCAGTTGAGTAGAACCTCAACTCTGACTGCATCACTGTGAGAGCAAAATAAATTTGTACTGTGTTAAGCCACTAAGAAGTAGGGGTGTTTGTTACAGCAGTTGGCCTATGCTGACTAATGCACATCCTTCACTCTTCTCCCAACAACAAGTGTCCAGGATAGGCCCTCCTTGAATTCCCCCTCCTCATCCATGGCTCTGTATACCAACATTAGCTATAGTTTGCTCTCCTGCTCTGGGCTGTGAGCTCTGAACAGAGAACTTCAACCTGTGACTTATCATTTGTGTTTCTCTACCTGAGGCCGTGGCTGATGGAGTGCAGGCAGTCATCAATTTTGCCTGACCAACATAGAATTTCTCAGAATAGGACTACCTGGAAAATGAGAAATCTGTTCTCCAAGGACCTTGCTGGCTCAGCCTCTGCTTGATTTCCCAGAGGAACCTGAACTCTGATCAGCCATGTGCCAGGCACTTTCCAGTCCGTCCCTCCAAAGGTGGTACCCTCTCTAACCTGCGTGAAATGGAGACACAAAGAAGGTAATTCAGTTGTCCATGGGCTCATGGATGGTAGGATGTAAACATAGGATAAAAAGGTACACCCAGTGCCCAAATCCTGATGAAGAGGCACATCCAGGCAGGCCCTGTGTGACTGTCCTCAGAGCCATGCCCTTGCTGCTGCCAACCTCAACTCACCTGAGTGAGAATTCTGAGAACACAAGGGAGAGGGAATGAGAGTAGTGAAAGCTGCCCTCCACCTGACGTCTGAGGCACCTGAGGGTAGGCAGGCCCCTGAGACAGCACCTACCTGCGCAGAGCCCAGCTGGGCTGGAAGAGAAGGAACTTCATCCCAGAGCCTGAGAGACCAAATCGAGGCCTCAGGAACAATACCTCCCTCCTGTCAGGTGCCTCCCAGACACTGCTGTGCCTCAAAGGCTGGATAGGCATGGCATCTGTGGTTTTCATTCTTGTTAAAACACTGAAGTTCCCTGTGCCAGCTGGAGACAGCCAGCCCTTCCATTGTCACCTGGGGCTGCCAATGCCCCATCCCCTACATCAACTAACCAGGGGTTGACATGGTGCACAGCACCATGCTGGGAGACACCTGTGTCCTTACCAGCTGTCCAGTGATTTCACTGTCACCCAGGTGTGTGAGTCCTGTATCACAGCTGAGGAAACTGACTCATACTGGGGCTGAGGACCATGCTGGGCCTCTGAGCCAGACCATATAATACCAGAGCTTGTGACTCTTTCTACCACCATCATCCCCTGGGCCAATCTGACCCCACATGCCAAGAAGGATTCATCACACAGCTCCCCTGGGCTGCGGGTTTTTTAAACCTCAAGAGGCAGCTCAGGGCCAAAAGAGCATAATTCCTCTCAATGCCAAGCACTTGCTTATGGGTGAAAAAGTGGGTCAGACACATTTACAAGGAGGAAGAAAAATAAGCCAGATGCTTCCAAGTCCCCAAGGTAGCAGAGCAGGGCCTTATACCCCAGCCAACTATGATGGCTGGTCACTTCCTCTATTGCTGCCAAGCCTAGAGACACCTGGTCTGTCTAGTGCCACCCACCCCTATTCTTGAGGGTCACAGGCATTCCTTGGAAGCTTCTGGAACGAAGATTGTGCCCAAGTAGTGGACTGATCCTTTGGGGTAAGAGGACTCCAAGGCATGGTGGAAAGCTTTCTCCTGGTGTGTAAAACTCCCTTCCAAGATTTAGGGCTTCTGAGTGTCCATGATCCTGGATAAAACTGAGGGACAGTGCAGCAGGAACCAGTGATGTCAAAGAGCTTAGTTTGTGCTAGAAGTCAATCCTGGCCTTGGGACTCCCATTGGACAGAGAGAAAATGCCCACCGGAGATCACACAGCCAGAGAGAGAGGTCAGAATTTAAACTCAGGTCTTTTTAGAGAAGCCCACATGCCTCCTTACAGCAGGTGAGACTGAAGCCAGAGGGTGCACTGCCCCCCCACCAGGCCAAGGAAGGCTGGCTTCAGGTAATTCCCTCAGCACTAGAGTGCATGTGTGCAGCCCTGGCCCCAGGCCCCAGCATGCAGCCAGGAGATGGGTAAGGAGGGAGCAGGGGAATAGTCAGCAGATTGGCCTGCTCCACCTCCTGTCTGACTAGCAGCCCGCATTTCTGTATCCTGGGGTGTGTTTGCCAAATACACCCTGTTCAACCTCACAGCTATCTGACTCAGCAAGTGCTTGAGTAGGAGCCCTGGATGAGGTGAGCACCTGCCATGTGCTACCCTAGCGCTTCCTAGGCCCTGAGGCTCCCACTCCCACCAGGTTTCTTCTACTGTGCACCTGGTCCCACCCCATGCCTATGGGGACTAGGGAGTTGTGCCCAAAGCTAGTCAGAGCTGGCAGCATCCCTTCCTGCTGGCAGGGCGTCCACCGAGAGCAGCCAAGTGTAGGCTCTGGCTTGGCCTTGGAGGCAGCAACAGGGACAGGGGCACAGGGACCTTAAGTTCTAATACCTGGGTTCTTAGGATGGCTGAAGGGGCTGGTGTGCCCAGCTCAGGGTGGAAGGCTTTACCCAGGCTGCCAAGGCACACTGCCCCCAACTCCACCCCAGGAACCAAGACTACAGCCACTGTCCTAGGCCTGCAGGTGGCAGCTTCCAGGGCCAACTGGGCTTGCTCACCTGCAGAGGGGCTGTTGGTGGACAGCCAGGGGATAGAGGAGGGGCGAGAGTCAGAGGATGCCTCCAGAGGATGCTGGCCAGCCCTTCTAGCCCTTGGACCCCTCAGCTCCAACTCTCCTGTTCCCACAGCCACCACCCCACAGGAGGCCCTCCCTGCACACCCCAGGATGCAGAGGGGGAGGCAGCAGGCACCCCCTCCCCACCTCCTCTCTTCTCTACAGCCCGCAGTCACCTGGAGCCAGAGGACCCTCTCTCTGCACCCTCTATCACGAGACCATGTCAGAGGCTAGATGAGCCTTCGCTGCCTGCCAAGTCCTTCATAGAGACTCTCCCTCCAGCGACAGGAGCCCCTGCCCCTCTCACCATCTCCCCTGCAGGGACTTGTCTGGGGCTACAGATGACCAGTCCAGGACTTAAACCCAGTTGGTCTACCGTACTACTTCCAGAGCTAGGCCACCTCCCACTGACTCCAAGGTCTAGGGGGCAAAATCCAGGTTAATGACCTCCTCCTCCAAGTCTGAACCTCTCTCCAGCCTCCTGCAGCCTCTGTCAGCCCCTTCCTCAGCAACTGAGAACTCTATATTCATATCTTTCCCTGTTCAGCATCTGATTCTCCAGTGCACATGTGCCCTTCATGCCCCTGAGCCACATAAGCCCGGTGTCAAGTACGTAATAGGCAAATCGCCCTCATCATGATGCCATTGTTATATGCCTATGCCAGGTACCCAGCCAGCACTTACCCACATTGTCTTGTCTAATCTCACTACCTCCAGGAAGCAAACATAACTCCCCTTATTGCACATGTGGAAACTCTAGGCTGGGAGAGGAGAGTGGAGTTGTGAGATTTGGACTTGACCCTGCAGACTTTTGAGGTCCGTAGGGGCTTAGCAGCTGAGATAAGGCCTTCAAGAAGCCTACCCCATGTGAAGGTGTTGCATAAAGTGTGGCAGTGAACACCTGCCTGGCTGCTCCCTTTGCCCTAAGGAATAAGTCCCAGAGGCTGCTGGGGCCATTACCTGGGAGCCACAGGGTCCATCTAATATCATGGTGTAGGCACTGGGCAACCCAAAACGATGCCCTTCTGGAAGCTTCAGCAGCACCCCAGGAACCAGGCCAGGACCCTCAATTTGGAGGGAACTAGCAAGGTCAGGGGCACCTGGGTGGTGTAGGGCTTTGGGGTGCAGGGAGAGGCTGGGTTCTCCTGACTCTGCCACCCACCATTTCTGCAAACACCTGCTGTTCAGATTCGTAGGCTGCTATTTTTCAAGGATTGCTTTTCTGAAAGACCTAAAGAATAGTCCAGAACAATTAAATATAGCTCTCATGAGAACTGTCCCATTTACATTCCTGTGTTCATTCAACAAACATCTCTGAAAGGTGCTTGGTGCCAGACACTGGTGGGTGGATGCCTCAGTCACCATGAGGGGAAGAAGATGGTTTCTGTCCAGAGATATTGGGGGCAGGGAACAAAGACCAGCTTGGGAAGAGCTGAGCATGACCCGAGTGACAGGTGCTGAGCTGGCAAGAGTCCTGGAGATGTAGGGACACACAGGAGGGGCACAGAACAGCCAGAGAAAGCCACACAGAAAGGTCTCTCCTTGGCCAGGGATACCTGCCCCACTGTGTGACTTGGTGGGTGTGGGGCAGGGTGCAATAAAGAAGGGGCTGAGGGGCACATGAGAAGTTGGATTCAAGGGCTCTGGTAAGCAATGTAAGTGTGCTCAGGACACAGGGAGCCATAGATGGCTTTGGACCAGGGGAATGACTTGGTCCACTCTGAGAGCAGGTGGCCAGCATGATGCACACGAACACAGGGCTTGAGCATCTCAGAGCTGCACAAAGTTGGGAGAGGGCCAAGCAGGTAACAATGTCACAGCACAGTATTGTGTAATGCCTGGTGGCACCTGCCAGCCCTTTGAACAAATGCTTAGGTCATCCTAGAGGAAGCTAAAAACAAACAGGGCTCTTCTGTGTGCCCAGAATGGATCCAGGCTGAGGTGGAAAACAAAACTCAAAGGAGGAAACTGAACCATTTGCAACAGGTGAGGCTCCTGGGTCTGAGGAAGAGAGGAGAGCAGCAGCCAGGAGCAGCAGGGACCAGGGCAGGGGCATCACAGTTACCTTATGGTGCACAAAGAAGGTAAGATCTCAGCTGAGTGGGCATGGACCCACTGAGAGGAATGAGAAGAAGGCTCAAGAGTGCACCTAACCCACACCATGTAAGGGAAGATCACACAAAATGCCAAAAGGATAAGACCACCATCCTGCTAGCCTTAATTCCTGTTCCTTGTCTCTCCTCATTCTTTTACAGGGGACCCTTGGGACATTTTGAGGTATCCACCCAGTAAAGTAGCTACTGGCTTCTGTCTTTAGGAGCAGGTGTGAGGGTGGCCCCTACTGGCCATTAGATTTCCCAGCCAACTTCTCTATGGGCTTACTTCCTATGTGGCCTCAGGCAGGAAAAGCAGATGTGCCCCCCTAGAATGGCAGCTGACTATGGCACAGGTCTAGGAGGGCTGTCCCAGTCATAGGAGGGGTGTGAGCAATGTGCAGGACCACTGACTAAGCCAACAGGAGGACCCTCCTCCCAGGAGTTCAGGCTCCCTGTGCCTTAAGTCTCAGGACAGATGAGCCAAGAGATGCAGCCACCCTTCTCCTAGTCATTTCCTAATGACTGGTTTAATGGCTACACCATGTTAATTAGCCCTGACCAATGGAGTAGAAGCATAAGTAGTGGGGCTCCCGGGAAAGATTTTTAAAATGATGATCTCAGTGGGCATAACCCTTCTGACCTTTCTTTCCTTCTTTCTCTCTGGAAGATCAGTACAGACAGTAACACACAAAGGAAGAAGAAATAGAAAATTCAAAAGAGCTCATGGCTCAAATAGGACTGGACGGCACCCCTTGGAGATTGGCACCAACACTAACTGGACATTCCACCCATAAATCCCCTGAGACTTCCAAGGCCTCTGGTTAACTCTGAGAAGTCATATTTCAGGCCTCATAGATGTTCTTCATACCAACCCACCACCACTCAGTGAGCCTTCAGTGAAAGCACAAGAGCACATTCTTGTGCACTTTCATTCCAGGCATTTCTGTTGTTAGAAGCTGCAGCATCATTTCCTTTTTGTACTTTCTCCTAGGAAGCACCAAGAAATATTCACTTCCACCAACATACCACAGATTTTCAGACTGGCTGTATATCTTTATAAACATAGAGTGAATGTTTAAATTTTTAAAAATTTATTACAGTAAATGATACATTTCCATTAATCTCCTTCACAATACTCTGCCTCCCTCCAAACACACTTTTCCCATCCTTCTTGCCACTTTATGAAGTAGTTTCAGAAATCCTCTTTCATGAGTGTCTTTAAAAATTAATTGAATCCAAATACCACCCAACAGAAAAGCAGGCACATGAAAATATTATAGTGTGTTATCATTCACTTTATTCACCATATCTGGCACCATATGACTTCTTCTCCAAAGTCAATATGACCATGAAAGGTAATTGTTTTGGCCCAGTGCCAGGAGGAGGTTCTCTGGCTGCCATTTCACCACTCCCAGGGCAGCGGAGGTGAGCCAATCCCAGCACCCAGGAGGAGGCTCCCCACCTGCCATTCCACCAATCCCAGGGCAGAGGAGGTGAGCCTCACAGGCACCAGCAGAACCCCCCACACACACCTTGGAAATGAGAAGACACGTAAACAAGCCTCAAAAACAGACTTCCAGATCACCTAAAGCAACTCCAAAGGGAAACAAATGGAACAGTCTGATACTCAACCACCTGGACTCCCTGAACTGACAACAAAAGAGAATCTGGAAAAAATGAAATCAGAAATAATTTCTCAGATAACAGCAGAGATTGTGCCCATAGTGCAAGACATGATTAATAA
>NW_004624735.1:16625200-16704933 GCF_000247695.1 Heterocephalus glaber | reverse complement strand
GCTTCTACCTTGCCAATCCTATCCTAATTGTGTCATTTTATTGCCAGACTATTTTGGTGGGGCCTAGGTTTCAAAGTTTAATCGACAGAAGAAGAGTAGGCATATATGCCTTTGTTCTCCACCTCAAGGAGAAAACATTGTATCTTCTCCATTCATATAAGGCATTCTCACCAAAAGTATGGAGTACATGTCTTTAATCTGTTGAGAAGGTTCTGTTCTATTTCTAGACTACTGTTAGCTTTTACCATGAACAGCTGTAGAATTTAGTCCAATACTTTTTCTCCAACTAGTGACAGGATCATATGGCTTTTTCTTTTCCTCTGTTAAAATGATGACTTTTGGGGGTGGATCTTCCAATGCTGAACCAACACTGCCATCCCTCTAATAAACCACTTTCTACATACTGCCAGATCTGACTTCTAGTAGTTTGTTTTGTTAAACAAATTTCTATCTATGTTCATAATTTTTTCTCCTATTATCTTTATCCAGTTTTAGGATTAGCACAATGTTGATTTCCTAAAATGAGGGGAGAGGTGTTCCTTCTTTTTTCTGCTTTAAATGTTTGAAATAATTTATCATTTAAAATGTATATGAGCCTGCCATTGTCATATAGGTAGGTTTTCAAGCTAGGAATATAACTTTCTTTTTAGTAAGTGCTATTCAAATTTTATATTTCCTCCAGAGTTAGTTTCATTAATTTGTTTTCCAAGGTACTTCTGAGAAGTTGTCAAATTTATTTCAAAAAATATTTTTGTAATATGCTTTCTATATCCTTTTAAATTCTATAAAATCTGTGGTAATGTCTCCTAGATGTTGATATTATAATTTTAAACATGTGTAATTGATATTGTGTAATAGGATGAAAAGGTCTAAAGTACAGGGGAAGTGGGAGGGGTAGGAGAAGGGAAAGAAGGGAAAAGAAAAAATTGAGAGAAGGAAAAACATGGAAACAAAGTCTGAAAATAGGGAAGGGTGAAGGGAGTGAAGGGAGGCCAGGGGAAGGGGAAAAAAATAAGAACCAAGATATTCATGTAATGGTACAAGATCCCAGTGATGAATGTAACTGTATTTTATACCTAAAATGTGCCAGTAAACTTAATGGGAAAAAAAGAAAGGTAAATGTTTTGAATCATTTCAGAATATCAAGGCAACCACAACAGGGCAACTAAAAACACTCACAAAGATGCCTTCCAGAACTGCTTCAGAAAGTGGCAAGAATGATGGGATATGTGTGTTTGAAGCAAAGGAGAGTATTTTGCAGAGGATGGATTCATGGCTGTGTCTTACTGTAAAAACTGTTTTTAAATACATACCATATGTTTCAACCATACCTTACATGTGTTTTTTGTCATAAGTCATGTTAAAATCTTCCTAAAAATATATAAAATAAGCTAAAAACATGAACATTTATATTAATATGATAAAGAAAAGCAGACAGCAATAATATTAGGGAAGAAAAAGAGCTCAAAACAAAAACATTAAACATAATAAAGAAGTTTCTTTTATATAAGCAAGTTTATCTCCACCAAGAAGAAATAATAAGCTTGCACCTTTATACATTTAACAACATAGCTTCAAAATACATAAAGCTAAAATTGCCAGAATTATAAGGAGAAACTGATGAACCATAGTGGCAGAGCACTGAGAGAGACATTAATGGATCTCCTTCAAAAATCAAGTAGGCTTTTTGATAATAATAATCAGATTATACAGCAAGGAATACAAGGTGAAATATCTGTGGAGCCTGGTGACTGAGGTAATAGATGAAGTGAGCTAACGCATCTGGAGATTGTGGTAAACTGAAAAGAGGATATACACAACTCCAGTCAGAAAAGTTAACGAGACAATAATCACTTAATGAGACACTATACATGCTGAACCTGATTTAAGCAGGCTTACTGGACCAGTAATCAGAAGCTTTCAATCTTGGAGAGGACTTAAGTAGCATCAACAAGTTTGACTTAATAAATTTGTGTAGAACTTTACACAAAGCATGGCCTTTTTAAATAAGTGTGGGACTCCACTAAAGGTACTCATTTAGCTACAAAAAATACTAATTTTTTTTTAAATATAGAAATTATCTGTGTTGAGCTTGAGGCAGAGCTCAATAGTAGAGCACTGGCCTAGCCTGTGTGAAGTCATGGGTTCACTCCCCAGCACAAATGAAAAAAAAAAAGAAAGAAAGAAAGAAAGAGAGAAAAAGAAGAAAAGGAAGGTGAAAAAAGAAAGACTGAAAGAAAGAATACATTATGCAATTATGCATTTGAAAGGTGCCTAGGGAGAACATTCAATATATACTAGCTGTTTTAAATGTTTAGAGTGAAGTAACTACTGTAACTTAATCTTCTGAACTACCTTGCAGGATATTATTATCACTATCTTTTTATAGATGCCAAATGCTTAGCATAGAGAAGCTGAACTACATGCCTAAGGTTACATAGTTAGTAAATGGCCAAGACAGGATAACGCCAGGCAGTCTGGCTCCAAGATTCATGCTTCTAATCACTATGCTAGTGTGTGTGTGTGTGTGTGCATGCACACACATGTGTATGTGCATGTGCACATATGTGACCTTAAAACACACATGCTAAAGAAAAATAAAGTCACTTGTAAATTATTTATGAACAAATGATACTATAAGACCTAAGGGATACAGCCAAAGTGGCACACAGAGGAAAATACATAGCTTTAGGACATTTATTTGTGGGGGGGGGGAGGGGGAAGAGATAGAGGAGAAGGAGAAAGAGGAGAAGGAGGAGAAGAGGAAGAAGAGAAAAGAAATGAAGAGAAGAGAAAAAAAGCCTAGCAACTGCCAGTACATGAAACCAGGAAAAAAAGTAAATAAAATTAAAGGGTGTAAAAGAACTATTTATAAATATAAAAGCAAAAATCAAGGTAGATAACCTACTATAATAAAATTAAGAGCTGACTGTTTGACAGATCAACAAATGTTGGCAACCAGTGCTACGTATTTTCAAACAATGTAAGAGCCGGAAGAAAGACACACGCAGACCAGTGCCCTTGAGAGAGCCACAGGTTCGCTCTCCTCCCTCAGCTGCGGCTGTCAGCTCCTGAGAGGCCGGGTCAGCCAAGACAGGAGGCCTCTGCTCACTCTACATTTCGCTTTAGTTTTCATAACTTTTTACTATGTAAAATTTAAAATTTATACTCAGGTTGAGAAAAATGTAAAATTAACCTCTGGATAGGAATAATTGAATCTCAGCAATGAACAACACATGACCATCCTGGTTTCATCTGAGTTCCCCTCACTTCCCTTTTCAGACATTTTATCCACAAAAGCTTCAGTATCTCTTAAAGATAAGGATTCGCTTATTATCGTATATAGCTCTAACTGAATATCCACACAAAAAACTTAAAATTAATGTGTGTTTAAATTACAGAAATGCTGCCTGTTTTTAGAATCCAATTAAGATGATGGTTTGAAAACACAGTAAATGTCATATACCCCAAACTACGGTGAAGGAGACAGAGTCATCCATTGCCTACAAATGGTTATACTGAGGCTGAGAGCAACAAAATGGCTTGCCTGACGTCCCTCACTAGGAAGACCAGAGGGAGGTCTGCCCTGGCCCCTTCCTGACCCATTCTGAGCTGGTCCTGTCAACCCAACACATAGCCAGACTTTGAGACTAACTCTAGATACATTAACACATTTGGGCAACACAACCTTCTTGACCTTATGGTCAAGGAACAGACTGTAGGTGATTGGTTTGTGAGGCAGGCAGCCAATGTTTGCTGAGTGGCTTCTGTGCAGCAGGCCCTGAACAGGTGCTGTCACTTCTCTGTCATCTAATCCTCACAGTGGCCCTACAAAGTTGTTATAAACTAAACTGTGTCCTACCATCTTCCCCAAGTTACTATGTTGCAGCCCTAACTCCCAGAACCTCCGGATGCAATTCTAAACCAACATGACTGGGGTCTCCAGAAAAAGAGGAGATCTAGACAGATGCACAGAGAAGGGAAACCACGTGAAGACATGGAAAGCAGATGGTCATGTGCAGGCTAACAAGACAGGAGTCCAAGAAAATCAATCCTTCTCAATGTTGACACCTTGACTTGGACTTCTGGACTCTAGAACTATGAGAAAATATATTTCTGTGGCTTAAGTTCCCTAGACTGTGGTTCTTTGTTATGGTGGCTCTAGCAAACCAATCCAAAGGTAGATCACAGAATGTCTGCTGTATGCAGTGTGATCAAAATATATGGTGAATATTTAAATTCAAAACCTTTACTACAGTAAAAGACACATTGCCATTAACCTCCCTCAAAATAGCCCCCTCACTTTGAACACACTTATCCCGTTGTTCTTGCCTCTTTCTTTCTTTCTTTCTTTCTTTCTTTCTTTCTTTCTTTCTTTTTTTGCTTTTTCTTTAAAGACAGGCTCTCACTTTGTGGTTAAGACTGGCCTTGAACTGACTTTGTACCCCAGGCTAGTTTCCAACTCACAGCGATCTTCCTGCTTCAGTCTCCCAAGTGCTGGGATTAAAAGCATGCAACACCACTCTAAGCTTTTTGCCACTTCCTAAGGTGGTTCTGGAAGTCCTCTTCTATGAGTATCTTTATGAGATGTGTTAAAAAAAAAATAAAACAGTGCTGCTGCTGAGTACTATCCAATGAAAAGGCAGGTCTGTAAAAACATTATGCTGTGTCCTCCTCGATCTTATTCACTAGATCTGGCACTGTGCACCTTCTGGCTGTTCCCCAAAGTCAAAATGACCAGGCAAGTTAAATGTTTTGAACTGTTTCAGGACACCGAGGAAGCCATGACAGGGCAGCTAAAGACATTTAAGAAAGAGGACATCCAGAGCTGCTTCAGAAAGCAGCAGGGACAGTGGGATAAGTATGTTTGAAACAAAGAGGAGGATCTGGAGGGGAATTAATGCCAAGGTACTTTGTACTGTGATGATTTTTTAAATTTAAAAATTTTTAAATTCAATGTGTTTTTCAATCACAACTCACACAGGTGAGAAGATGGTGAGCTGTAAAGTGGGCAGAACAGGAGCCCAGCCCAGGACCCAGCACTGCGTGGATGCTCAGGATGGTCAGTGGGCAAGGTCAGGGCAAGAGGCACAGAGCAGACCCTACCAGACAGCAGGACAAGAAGCTGCACCTCCTCTGTGCCCTCAGCAGGACAGACCCTGCTTCCCCCCTCCTGCTTTGGCCTTGGTCACGTGACTTGCTCCACCACTGGCGTGCCCAAGAAACATGTATCCTTGGGAGTGACCTCACTTGCTTTCCCTGCCCTTTGGTCCTTTTGCTTCCATCCAGAGGAAAACATGTCACAGCTGGGCACAGAGCTGCTCTCCCGCACACCAGCAGTGAGAAAGGACAGCCCGGTGGTCTGCTCCAGAGCACTCAGACCAATGGAGCCCCTGGCTGTGAGCAATAATAAATGGTTGCTGTTTTAAGCCTCTGTTGCTGGTGATTTGTTACATGGGCCTTACTAACTGATACAGAAGGTCAAGAGAAGCAGTGTATAACCAGATAGTTATGAGCACAGGCTCTGAACTCAGACTGCCGAGATATAACTCCTCTCTGCCACTCGTTAGCTGGGGAACCTAGGGCAAGTTTCTCAACCTTTCTGATCTACCATGCCGTCATTTGTAAAATGGGGATACATGAAAATATCTATCTCTTCAGGTTATTGAGAGGCTGAAATTACTATAGATAGTGTCTATAAGAACCCAGAACCCCATGGGCATGCCATGAAGGATAACTCTTGTAGCAGCGGAATGAGAGAGCACTGGTGAGCACGGCCAAGAAAAGCCACCAGAGGCCCTTCGTCCTTTGTTTTAACACTGATCCCACACCTACTTTCTCTACTAATTCAGCGACGCAGTGAGCAGCCTGCCTCTGGGGGCTCAGCGATGCCATCCTGGCAGGGCAGGGCCAGATGACCTCAGTCCTTTCGACTGTCAGATGCTCATCACCAAGACTGGCTCTCCCTGTGTCCAAGCCATGATCCCAGGCAGGGGACCCAAGCAAGGCTGTGGGGGTCACAGAAAGGATGATGAGCTGGAGGAAAGCTCTCCCAAACCCACTGTGTGACCTTGCCCGAGTCACTGGGCCTCTCCATGCCGTGTGGGCGTGACAGGCAATCTCCGCCCTCTTTCACAAGCTGTTGGTGGGAAAAGATGGCAGTAGAGAGGAAACTTCCCTGTGAACCAGACACCAGCAGTCAGGAGTGCTGGCCACAGTGCATCCTGCCTCCTCTGGGATGCGCTCTTCCAACAGCCAGGAAGGAACCGTATGGACTGTATGGACTGAAACCCACCCTACACATGGCGGCAGGACTCCTGCCCATGGAGGCTGTAGCTCAGCTCGGCACAGGGTGTCAGATGGCAAGGCGCACCCGCCTGTGCCCAGAGAGGCCTGACATCTCTGGACCCATCCCTAGTGTCTCCAGCTGTGTCCGCAGCCTCCTGACCAGCTGTGTTGGGGTGCGAGTGGGTGCCAGCCTTCCCACCCTGCATGACCTTTTAAACACCACACCAAAGACTGCTAAGGACAGGCTCTGGAGCAGCACTAGGACATTGCAGGGGTCGCTGGCATGGCTGAGGGCTGCTGCAGCTGCAGGGAAGGCAGAGGACCCACATTCTGCTATGCCATCGCTTGAGGGAACAACACAATATCACAGTTGAGCTCTCCAGCTCCGATCTGAGTCCCCACCAACATGCCACCTGGGAGGAGGGACCTGGGAGATGCTAGACACAAAGATGTCCAACACAGCATTGTCTACATTTAGCAAGGAAAAAGAAAAACATTAAATTGTTATCGTAGATGCTGGCATGTTCATTCAGTGGATATATAGCCACTAAAACAAAGGTTCCTTCAGGCTATGGAAGTAAAAGGTAATGTTTGATATAAACTTAAGTAGAAAGGGGGCCCTGAAATGCTACACATTCTGCCAAAGATGCCAGAGAGGCCTACACTCCCTTTTCCACTTCCTCAACAGCCACACCCCAGACTACTTTGAGAAGCTGACCACATCTTCCAGGCACCCTTGCAGCGAGGGTTGGCCATAAGGCATAACCCAGGCTAATGAGATGCAAATGAGATGAAGATATTGGGTGAGTTGTCTAGGAAAGCTCTTTGGGAAGTGGTACACTCAGCTGACTTTTCTTCTTTCTCTTCTTTCTGCCAGAAAGGATGCTGGAGATGATGCTGGAGGTGAAGCAGCCATTTTAGAACCATGAGGCCTCAGCCTGAAGGTGAAAGGCAAGCAAAGCTGGCTGAGGAGGCAGGGTTCTGATGGCATGGTGAAACTGTTCATTTGCCTGCCCCACGCCTCCTAACTGAGAAAGATAAAACTGCTATTCACTCTACTCACTATTTTATTTCTCTGGTTCTCTGATACAAGCAGCTGAACACAATCTCAGAATGATTCATTTTGACAAAATGCTAAACACAGCGGGAGCATTTGGTGGAGGACAACAAGGTGGACACAGAAACCTGAAGATGTTTTTGTAGCTACAGGGTCACAGGTGTGTCGAGGGGATTTTCCTCTCCATTTTATCACCGCTCTCTGCCAGGCTCCCCCAAGAGCTGAGAGCAGGTTTGCAAATCATCACAAATGGCCCATCCTACACCAGAGCCTTGAGCCAGCCTTCCCTGCCCACGCTGCGGAGCTTCTGCCTGTGTCTCCGGGCTGTGCATACTACCCACAGCTTCTGCCTAAGATAGGGAAGCCCAACGTTGGCCCCTCAGTTTCTTCTTGACCCACCTAGCTCACCCCACCCCCTGGGCTGCTCACTTCAGCCCAGCCCAAGGGCCCCACCCCAACCACCTGCAGGATCACCCAGAGGTGTGCCCACCGTCCATATCTCTGATCCATGTGGCCATGAGGCCTGCACTTGCGCTCCTGGCCCCTCCCTTACAGCGTCTCTCTCTCGTCCCTGAGCATTCACCACCCAGTGAATCAACAAACACCCTCTAGGGCCTCGTATGTGCGAGCTGACAGGGACCCTGAGGTAAAAGACTCAGCCGTGGTTCCTCAAGTGGTTTTCGTGAGAGTAGCCCAAGCACCACATCACTTCCTGACCAGTGTAAGGGCACAGACATGAGGACAGCCTCCATATCCTGTGAGCACACTGAACCAGGCTGGACAGAGGATATGGCAGGGCCAGGTCCCTGAGACAGGCACTGCCTCCCAAGTGATGCCAGAGTGTGGCAGGGAAAGAGGGAGGGAGGGGGCCGAGAGCAGGCTGAGGACTCAGGGCAAGAACCGGGTGTTTCATGTACACTGTGCACCTCAGGCCCGAATGGGTGGCACCTGGCACACGTGGCAGAGCCAGTGACAGCTGAAGGCCATTTCACAGGTGGCCATCTCTTCATCTCTTCTGGCCAGGTGCCTGATGGCTTCCTGGCACCCACAGTGGCCTCAGGGACTGAGATCGCACGTCCAAGCCTAGGGAGTGAGAAGCTACATCCCTACCCTGTCACGTCCTGTGAAAAGCTACAGCTCTTGTTCAAAGGCTACGGCATCTGCCGGTGCCTGGCCAGTGCCCAGCATAGCCCAGGAGGGCAGTGCCACTCCTGCAGAAGCAGCTATACCCAGCCTGCTGCCTGGCCTGATACAGATGTCTACTGAGTTCAGGGACAGAGGAGCAGAGAAACAAGGCCTGGGCCCCAGGACTTATCCCCAAGGGATAAGGGCACTGGGGCAGAGCTGGAAGAAAGGGTGAGTCAGGACCAGGGCAGAGCTGCAGTCTGAAATGGGGCTCAGACTATAGACTGTCTGACTCTGAGAAGGAGCAAGATGGCAGTCATGAACTTCATAGGGGTAACCGTGGTAGGAGATTGAGGGGCAGGGTCACAGGAAGCCATATTTTTCCAACAGGGCCAAGTTGGGAAAATGTTCTCTGGGAAAATTCCCTTGCAGGGATGACCTCTAGGCCATGTTCTCCTTTGAGGCTAGCTATGGAGGAGGGCAGGTTCCTTCCCAACTTCTGACCTTCCACAGTCTCTGCCCTGGGACCTTCAGCAGTGTCACCTGCCCCTCCAGCATCAGGCCATCCCACCTCGAGGTACTTGACCCCTACTTTCTGTGGCCCTGTGGAGACCAGGCATTGGGTGTCTGTGGTCCTGCACCCCCACCCCATCCTCTGGCAAGGCTGGAACATGGGACTGCTCCGTGCATTCTGGATCGGAAGAACAGAGCCTCCAAGGACAACAGTCCATCCATCCTGATTCCTGGCCTTCCTGTCCAGATCTGCCCAACATCTCCAGGCTAAGATCCCTGTCTTCTCCTGGTTGTAGACCTCCAAGTTCCAGGATCTAAGTGGACATTTGCTGGCTTCTCCTCATGAGACCACGGCAGAGACTGGCAACATCCTGAGAAGAGTCCTACGTGCACACAAGCCCCTCCTTTCCACATGGTGGCTCAGCAGACTAGAGCTCAATAAATAGCCTCAACAGCCATCTGAATACACACACACACACACACACACACACACACACACCCCACATGATGTGAGATAATGAGCTCCCTGTCACTAAAGGCATTCAAGAAGAAGCTGGATCCTGGAGTACTCTTACTCTGTCACTTGATCTAAATGCAGGATACATGGGCATGATTTTTTTTTTACAAGAATGTGTTGAGCAACACACTAGTGAAATATATGCTTTTCCATGTGAATGTTCAGCTTCAATAAAAATTTCTAAAAATCAAAAGTGACTCGGTTTGGTGGCCATTTGACAAGAAGGTAATGGGACAAGAACAGCTTGGAAATGCCCACACTGAGGCCACCAAGAAAGACACCAACACTTACTGGATCTCAGGACACTGCGTGCTCACTACCGCACGCTTCATATGGGCCCAGAATGCCCAGCCAGTGCCTGGGGAGGGAGGCACAAATCTGCCCAATTGAATAAGAAAGTGAGAAATGGAGAAATGAGTTAAAGGCTGAAGGGACAGACAAAGGAGGACACAAGAAGGCCCAAGTGCACAGGAGGGTAGGTGCCAGCATGGAGGAGCTGGTGCCCTGAACGCCGAGTGACACAGTGGCAAGTGGGGGAATGAATGACAGCTTCAGGGAGGACGGTGATGCAATGGCAGATGGGGGAATGAACCATACCCTCAAGGAGGAATGCATGATGTAATGGCAGATGGAGGAATGAAGGATGAGTGCATGGAGGACCAAGGGATACAAAGTCAGGAAAAGGGAATGCGTGAGACAGTAGCAGATAAGGGAATGGATGGTTGGCTCAGGGAGGAATGAGTGCGACAGTGGCAGATGTCATTCAAATGACAGATGTGCAGAGAACTGAGAAATACAAAGGTCTGAAGGGGGGACTGATAGGTGCATGGAGAAAGCAGTGACACAAGGACAAAATGGCGGAATGGCTGGTGCATGGAAAACTAAGTGATACAAAGGCAGATGGAGGATGGATGTTAGGTGCATTGAGAATTGAACGACGTAAGGCCAGATTGGGGAGTGAGTATCAGTTGCACAGAAGACTGGGTGGTAAAATAGCACATGGGGGAATGAAGGCAAGTTCACGGAGAACTGAATGATACCAGGCAGAAGGGAGAATGAATGACAGGTTTGTGGAGGAATGAGCAATAAAATGTTAGATGGAGAATGAGTGCACAGAGTGATTCACTGCCACAGTAATACTGAGTGATGTGGAGGAACAAAAAACAGGTGTGTGGAGGACTGTGTGATATGAAGATGGATGGGAGAACAAATAACAGGTTCCTGGTGGAATGACTGATACAGTGACAGATGGGTGAATGAATGATGTGTGTGAAGAACTGTGATGAGGATGGGTGGGAGAAAGAATGGCAAGTGCATAGAGAAGTGAGGTGATGGAAAAATGGGAGAATGAATAAGTGAGTAATACAGTGGCAGAGTGATACAGTGGCGACCAGAGAAATGAACGAAGTCTCGGTGATACAGTGGTGGGCAGGTGCACAGAAAACTGAGTGATATAATGGTGGACAAGGGAGTGAATGACAGGTGCACGAAGCACACTGATATGCAAGGGCAATAGCAGAATGATGACAGCTGCCTGGGGAACTTAGTGATGCTCTATGAGATAGAGAAAAGAATAACAGGTGAGTTATTCAAAGATTCAATACCTGACAGGGCCAGTGCATGAAGAACCTAGTAACAAATGCTTCAAGGGAGAATGAAGAGCAGGTTCATGGAGAAACTATGATACAATGGCAGATGGGGGACTAAAGGACAAGTGCACAGAGGGGACAGTGAGGCAATGGGGAAAACAATGGCAGGCCTGTGGATGACCAAAAGATACAATGGCAGTTAGAGGAATAAATGATAGGCAAGCAGAGAACTGATTGATACAATGGTAGAGAGAAGAGAGAATGAAAGGTTTGTGAAAAATGCAGTGATACTGTGGCATTTCATGGAGACATGAATGAATGAAAAAGGGTGGATGACTGTGTGAGACAATGGGGGAAGTGGAGAAATGAATAACACACCTGTGGTGGAGGAAACACAATAATAGAGAAACAAATGAGAGGTGCCCAGTGATCTAAGTGATACCACGGTGATTGAAGAGGATATGAAGCAGCTTCATGGAGGACCAAGGTATACAATTGAGGATGGAAGAATGAATGACAGCTTCATGGAGCACTGAATAATACAATAGCAGATGAAGGAGAAAGTGACAAATAATAGAGAAATGAGTGATATGATGGCAGATGGTAGAATGAATAACAGGTGAATAAAGAACTGGATGTTGAATGAATGGCAGATTCATGGAGGAATAGTGATACAATGCAACATAAAGAAGTGAAGGATTGCACAGAGGATGGAGTGATACAGTGTCACATGGGGAATGAATGACAGACACATGGAGAACTGTGTGATACAATGTTGTACAGGGAGAAAATGACAGCTGAGTAGAAAACTGAATAATACAATGGCAGACAGAGGTCTAAATGGGAGGTACATGGACGGCCACACAGCACAGTGGCAGGTGGGGAAATGAATAGCCATTATGTGGATGACCAAGAAACACAATGGTGGGTAGGGACGTGAATGACAAGTTCACAGAGGTCTGAATGATACAGTGACCAATGGGAAAATGAAGGACAGATGCCCATAAAATGGGGTGATACAGTGACAAAGGGGGGAATGAATGGGAAATGCATGGAAAATTGAGTGGTGATGATGGTAGGCAGAGAAGAGAATGATGGGAGTGTGGAGAACTGGGTTATCCAATGGCAGGGTGTGGTATTAATGATGGGTTCGTGAAAGACCAAATGATACAAATGCATGTAGGGAAGCGAATGACAGGTATGTGGATGAGCAAAAGATTCAGTGGTAGACAGGGAAATGACTGATAGGTCCACAAAGACCCAAGTGAGACAATGGTGGGTGAAGAATGGAATGACTGGTGTATGGAGGACCCAGGGATACAGTGGTGAAAGGAAGAATGAATGACATGTTGATGAAGGATCTAATATACCATGTTGTGTTGGGATTGAGTGACAGGTGCATGGAAGACTAGAATGGGAAAAGGATGAATGAAATGCATGGGGGAAACTGAGTAATATAATGGCAGATGGAGAATGAGTGAGAGATGGGTGGATAGTTAAAAGATACAATGGCAGATGGAGGAATGAACAACAGGTGTATAGAGGACCAAGGGATACAACAGTGTGTGTGGAAATGAGTGACAGATAAATGAAATATGTGATACTATAGTGGATGGGAAAATGAATGAAAGAGATGGGAATGATCCAGTAATACAATAGCATAAGGGAAGCAAATGATAGGGTGCTAAGGACAGAGTGATACAATGTCAGATGAAGAAATAAACACCGGGTGCACAGAAGACTGGGCAAGCAAAAGCGAATGGGAAATTAATGACTGGTGCCGAGGGCACCTTGTATACAAGGAAGGATGAGGGGAAAGAATGACAAGCGCATGGATGACCTAGTAATACAATGGTGGGTGGGCAAATAAATGACAGGCTCATGGAGAACTGAAGGGTGTAATGCCAGATGGGATGAATGGAAGACAAAGAGAAGACTGAGTGGTGCAATGGCCGAAAGAGGCCTAAATGACAGACGCAGGGAGGACTGCAAAAGTAGATGGAGGAAGGAACCATAGACTCAAGGAGGAATGAGTGATGTAGTAGCAAATGGGAGAGCAAAGACCAAGTGTGCGAAGGACCGAGTGGTACAAAGACAGGTCGGGGAATGAATGACAGGTTCACAGAAGAAGGAGTGAAGTAATAATAGATATGGGAATGAATGATTCAGGGAGGAATGAGTGATATGGCGGCAGATGCCATTTGGACGACAGGCAGCAGAGAGCTGAGAAATACAAAGATATACGGGGGGAAGAGTGACAGGTGCATGGAAATTGAGTGACACAAGAGTTAAATGGGGGAGCTAATGACTGGTGCATGGAATTTGGGTGATACAAGGATGGACGGGGAATAAATGGCATTGCATGGAGAAGTGAGTGATACAATGGCAGATGGGGGGGGCGAAAGTCAGGTGCACAGAAGACTAAATGACGCTGCGTGGAAGAAGGAAGGGCACGTCCAAGTAGAACTGAGTGGTATGAGGCAGGTGGGGGAATGAGTGACAAACACATGTGGGAATGCATGATACAGGGGCAGAGAGGGTAATGAACGATGTGTGTGGAGAGCCGAGCAATACAGTGGTGGGAAGGAGAACGAATGGCCGGACACAGGATTGAGTGATACAACTGTGGGCGAGGGGATGAGCGACAAGGGCACAGAGACCAGGATCACACAACGGCAGAAGTGGGAACAAAGGACAGGTGCAGGCTAGACTTCGTGATGCACTTTCTGATAGAGAAAAACATGACAGGTGGGTGGATGACCTGTAGATTCAGCGGTAGGTGGGGAAATGACAGAGCACTGAGTGACAGGGGAACTCACGAAAGAGTCACGGAGTAAAAATGATACTGTGCAAGATGGGAGACTGAATGGCAAGTGGACGGACAAGGGACTGATATAGGGGTAGATGAGGGAATGCATGACAGGTGCAGAGAGGACTGAGTGACACCATGGCCAATGGGAAAAGAATGGCAGGTGTGTAGATGACCAAAGACACAATGGTGGATAGAGAAGTAAACTGTAGGTGGGAAGAGAACTAGAGATACAGTTTTGGGTACAGGAAGTAAAACTGAGTGATATCAGTGACATTTCCTAGGGAAATGACTGAGAGGACTGTGCGTGATACAATGGGGAGGGTGGGGACATGCATGGCACGTGTGTGGATTAAGGAAACGTATCAATGCATAGAGGAATAAATGATACTTCCCCAGTGATGGGAGTGATACAGTGGCAGATGGGAATGATTGACAGGTACACAAAAAACTAAGAGATGCCTTGGGGAAAGGGGATGAGTGACAGGTATGGGAAGAACTGAGTGATACAAGGCCAGACAGAGGAAGAGAAACAAGAGGGAGGAGGAATGGCCTGCTTCAATGGCAGATGAGGAATGAATGACGAATAATGGACAACTGCGTGATACAATGACAGATGGTAGAATAAATGCCTAATAAGTGATATGATGTTGAAAGAGGGAATGAATGACAGGTTCGTGGAGAATAGCGATACAATGTAAGATAAAGAAGTGAAGGAGGATTTCACGGAGGATGGAATGATACAATGTTTCATGAGGAATGAATGACAAACACATAGAGAACTGTGCGATACAATGGTGTAGAGGGAGAAAATGACAGCTAGGTAGAGAACTGAGTGATACAATGGCAGACAGGGGACTTAATGGCAAGTGAATGGAAGACCACATGATACATTGGCAGGTGGGGAAATTAATACTGTGTGGATGGCCAAGAGACACAATGTTGGGTAGGGACATGAATGATAAGTGCATGGAGGACTGAATGATACAGTAACAGATGAGATAACAAAGGACAGGTGCCCACAAAACTGAGTGATATACAGTGGCAAAGAGATAAGCAATGGGAAGGGCATGAAAACTTAGTAACAATGATGGTATGTAGGGCGAAGAATGATCAGTGTGTGAAAAATTGAGTTACACAATGGTGGAGGGTGGTGTTAATAATGGGTTCATGGAAGACTGGTGATATAAATGTGTATATGGAAATAAATGACAGATATGTGGATGACTGAAAGACATAATGAAAGACAGGGAATGAATGATGGTTCATGGACACCTGAGTACAGAATGATAGATGTATGGAGGACCCAGGGGTATAGTGGTGAATGGGGGAATGAGTGACATGTGGGTGGAGGACCAGGTGTACAGTGTTGGATGGAGATGGAGTGACAGATGCATGGTGGACCAGATGATACAATGGCAGAAGGGCAAATGAACGGAACATGTGGAAGAATTAAGCAATACAGTGGCAGGCAGGGAATGAAAGACAGGTAGGTGGAGAACTAAGAGACAATGGCAGATGGAGGAATGAGCAATAGGTTGTGCAGGACCAAGCAATACTATGGTGGATGGAGGAATGAATGACAGGTATGTGGAGGGCCAAACAACACTATGGTGGATGGGGGAATGAATAATGTGTGAAGGATTCAGCAATACAATGGTGAAGAGTGAAATGAATGACAGCATGCAGAGAACTCAATGATTCAATGCCAGAAACAAGGGTGAAGGACAGTATATGAGGACTGATGGGGAATGAATGACAGTTCCATGTGGGAATGAATGATACAATTTCAGATAGTGGAGGAAATGATACATTCATGGAGGAATGAGTGATGCTTCTATTCTGTGGGGCGATCAGTTCATGAAGGAATGTCGGTTCAGTGTCGGGTGGGGAAATGAATAACAGGTGCATGGAGGACTAGCAATATCATGCCCAACGGGGGAATGAATGATAGGTTTGTGCAGAAATTAGTGATGCGATGTCAGATAGAGCAACGAATGATGCAATGATGAGGATGAATGGAAGGTGCTTGCAAGACTGAGAAATACCATGTTGGATGAAAGATGAACGCCCAAGTGCATGGGGAAATAACTGACAGAGGGAAGGGGACAGAGTGATACAATGGCAGGTGGGGATGAATGCCAGGTGCAAGTATTGAAGGAGATATGTATGGTGGGGCAGTGGATACCAAACCCACAAAGGACTGAATGAGACAATGGCAACGGTTGAATGACTGCGCAGGTATGTGATAAAGGAAGGAGGGAGGGAGTGCACAGGACTGGAGGTGGAGGGATGCAGGAGCAGGTGCATGGAGTGCCAGTTGTCCACCATGGCCTCGTTCAACTCCTGCTCCACCCTCGGTGGCCTTCCCTCCTCAGGTGAGCCAGGATAGAGCAGAAGACTGTGGGAGCCTGGAATTTCTTGGTCTCACCTGCTTCTCTCGCCTGCTTCAGGGTACTAGGCTGTGTCTCCATACACCTAGGGAGAGGTGTCTCTTTTATGTCACCAGAATCACAAGGAACCCACTTCTGCCCCACTTCTCTGCCTCCTCCATGACACGTACAAGCAGCTGTTTCCTGGAGGGCCTGGTGCCCAGTGAGGCTGTGCTAAGGCCAGGTAGGGGAAGAGCCGTGTCCTCTGCTTGGCTGTGAACCTAGAGCCCCCACCCCACCTGGACCTGCCTGTGGTGCATTAGGTGCTGGGTCCTTCCCCAGAGTCCACTGAGTAGGCTTCCTAAGCAGTGGGGGGAAGGGGTCTGCCCAGCCCTGCTGACCATGCCATAGGTGGGCCAGCAGTAAGGAGAGCCTCCCTGCATTTTGAAGCTCAGCGCCTCTCCCTGGGCGGATGCTGCCTTGCCTGCCTCAGTTTCCTCATCTGTAAGGCAAGAAGGTAATGCCACTAGCCAGGTGGATGACAGGAGCCTGTGTGACTGCTTCTGTTCCCTCAGGGCACGAGCCTATCCACTCCGCTGGCCCCCTCGTATTCTGCAGGCAGGTGTGGGAGTAAAGACAACTCAGGGGTGGGGCATAATAAATGGGATCAATGAGACTGGCAGTGAGGAAGGTAAGGAGGGCCAGGGCAGCTCAGGAGATGGTGGAAGGGTAAAGGAAGGCTGGGGAGACTTCTTGAAGGACAGGAACCTGTAAAAGGGATCCAAGGCTAACCCAAGAGTGTCCTCTGTGTGTATGCGTGTGCATATGTGCGTGTGTGTGTGTGTGTGTGTTGCATGTACACACTGAGCTCGGCAGCACAGGACAGGTTAGGGTGGTCACTGGGCTTTGCTGTCCCTGTGTTCATGCCGGACTGCTACCAACTGTTTGGTTTTCCAGCTGCTCCTGTCAAGGCCAGGTCTTATCTCGTCATCAAGACTTTCCCCAAAGCTTCTGAAGCAGTACAGGTGAGATGGGGCAGGTGCTTCACAGACTGTGAGCCCTGGATCAGAAACAACACCTGAGAGTGCCAGAAAAAAATGGACAATGCTGTCCACTTCGTGAGAATGGTGTTGACAGCTCTGCTTAGGACCAGAAAAGGCAAGGGTCCCCACACACTGTTGTCCAGCAGATGCAGGCGCCCTTGTGCACTTTCTCAGGGTGCATCTCACTCCTGGCCACAGACCTCATCCTAAGGCAGTCACTTCAGTTCCTGAAGCAACCACTGATTTTCAGAGGGACTCCAGAGATCTGCAGAAAGCCTGCCCACAGCCACGTAATCCCCCCTCCTCCAAACTGTGACCATAAAGGAAAAGCCCGCATCCCCCACCCTGCTTCCCCCACAGAAAACCAGTCTTTGAATTGTCCTCCACAGCTCTGCAGATGAGATCTGGTTTCTTCTTTTTTAATGATCCTGAAGGTGGTAACAACTCACATCACAGATGTTAGATTGACAAAAGAAGTGTCATGGAGATTCCAGCTCGGTCATAGCATGGGAGAGGCCGACTGTGGGTCACAATTTCAGCTTAACGTGCCTACTGTGGGGAAGTGACAAGTTTGCATCAGAAACCCCTTACACAAGCTCCAGGGTATCAGCCCCACCCTGAGCAAACCCAGAGAAAGCACCCATAGCCCGTGCAGACCCTGTCCAGTGCTCCTGACTCCTACCACTTTCATCGACAGTTTTGGAAAGGAAGCACACAAACTGTCCTGTCCATCAGAGAAGTGGGGCAGGGTACAAATAAGAGTCTAGGGCTTTGGGAGTTGAGACCGAAGCAATTAAATCCCTTCTCAAGAGCTACAAGTGGCCCAGACATCGAAGGAAGTGACTGGGGTGGCATGGAAACCAGAACTGGATAAATGATGCAACTGCTTTTGCTCTTTGCAGAACTGGCTGCACCAGTTATTATGACGGCAGCTGTGCCCAGTGCTCCCCCGAGAACTAAGGCAAGATTTAAGGTAAGAGTCCTCCAAAGCCTTGGGTGAAGATGCAGCCACAGATTCAACATGAAGTAGTGATTATATATGTTTTTAAATCCATTTCACAGAGTGAACTAATAACTGCACCTGAGAAGATGTGTAGACAGCCAGAGCCAGGAGCTGCAGTCACAGCCTGAGACTTGGGCACATGGTTGATGCACACTCCAGAAATCGCTCAAGGTTAAATTAAAAATGAGAATACCCATGAAGATTACCTGACTCGTTAATATCACTGTCCAGTAGGAGACAAGTCCTTGAGGGGTTTGCCTTGGGGCTGGGTTTGTTTCCAGACCTAAGAGCACCTTAATTTGCAATTATATTTAAAAAAGAAAAAACCAGAATTAACTGGCAAAATACTTAGTTTCCTATAAATGTGAGCTCTTCTGCTAAACAGCTTCTCAGGCTAGAAATCATGAAGCTCAAACAGCTGATGGCCAAGAGCAGGGATTGTAAACCTACTAAGTGCCACACTCTGCCTGGCCACTGTGGGCATGTGGCTCTCACTCAGCCCTTCAGAGTCAGCCTGTCAGATGAGTATTACATAGTGGCCATTCTACAGATGGGGAAACTGAGGTTGGGAGTGGGGAAATGATGTTGCTTTGCTCTTACAGTATGGCAGGATTCAAATGCCAAGCCAGATCTGTGACTCCAAGTACAGTATCTTTCCACTGACGGGATGCTGTGTCAGAGTGTGTGTGCATGGTGTGCATATGTGAGTGTGTGTATTTCAACCTTTCTGTTCAGAAAATCAGTTGAAAACCCAATAGAAGAAGAGAAAAATCAGTATTTCCATCAATTATCCCTGGGTCTGTGTTGATGTGAGTCTACCACCCCAGGGCTAACACTACACCCTCACTTAGCCCCACTTCCCTCAACATGTTTTCTTGGGAGTTTGAGCCCTTAGAAGCATTTGTCCAGAGCTGCCGATCAGGATCAATAATAGAAACACACCTCAATAACAGCTTCATCTGTCTCCATGATTTATTTTTTAAGGAAAACCAGAACATTTCTGGGTTTGCTTTTACTCCAGCCCTTTCCTCAGTGTGACAGCTCACCTCTTGGGACCAGCAGAATAGTTCATGTGCGGGTTTTACTACCGGGAGCCAGCAAGCTAGCCAATTTCACCTGTTTCTGCTCTAGATCACAAAAGCCACCTCTAGGGGAGGGGGTTTTCGCCCCTTTCTTGAGGGTCAGCTTCACAGGCACTTTTCTTGCTTGTCAGCTGTCCAGCAAATAGGCTCCTGTCCCCTAGAAACAATGACTTGCACATTTTCATGCCACATCCACAGTTAAAAGGCAGAAATGACAGCAATTGACCACCTGGTCCTCTCCCATGCTGGAAACACAGCAGGGAGAGGAGGACTCTTCCATGTTTGCGTGCTGGGCAGAGGGCGTGGGGCCAGTAGGGCCAAAGCTGGTTATATAGACGACAGAAGGAGTTTCCTTCCCTGAACATGAAAACGTGCACTGATGAATTAAACATTTACAGCAAGACGACTGTCTAAAAGTCTTTTCAACCAAGGAGAGACAGGCCGTCCTGTGCTGGTGCTTCCTGTTGCATATGCCACTGAGAACTGTTTTTTCAGCATGCAGAGCTTTCCAGACAAAGAAAATATCATGGAAAAATTAGAGGAGGAGGTCCAGCCAGGGAAGTCAGGCTAGGGGCCTGAGAGAAAGGCAGGAAGGGGACCTGTGTTTAGGGCACAGGGGCAGAAAGGGCTGCAGGGGTGCACAAAATCGATCATCCCGAGCCAACATGCTGGCCCTGACAGGTCCAAAGAGAGGGTCCTAGAGAGACGCCAGGCCATGCTGGGACAAGTGGCAAACCACAGAGACCCCACCCAGCCTCCTGCCAGCAGGGCAGGCACCATACCCACTGGGACCAAGGGACCTGGGCAAATTCCCACAGATCTCAAAGCTTGATGTCTCCCAAGCCTCTGCCCCACTGGGGTACAGTCCTAGGGCCGCACGGAGACCTTGCTCCGTGGACAGTGCGCTGAGTGAGGGATCCACAGGCGACTGACCCCACAGTGTACCAACTGGACCCTCTCCCCAGAGAGGGCTGCACTTCCCAGTTCACCTCCCAGAAGTCGCAGTGTGGAGTGGCCGCCCACATCTATCCCAGAGCAGCTCACCTGCTGCCATCCCACCCCCAAGACCTGGGCAGAAGATTCTCCTCCCAGGGGCCTAATATGCAAGCTCCAGAACTCAAAGAAAAGGAGCCACGGGGAAGGGAGCTGAAATCTGGGCTCAGAAGAGGCTGAAGAGAGCCCAGGGGCTGGCAAGGGGCAGCGCCTCTCCCTCCACCACCTCCAGGAGCGGCCTCCTCCCACCTGAGTCCATCTGGACACCTCAGGTGGCAGGCCAGCCCTCTCCAACTCCCCAAGAGGTAGTAAGTGTCAGGCTTGAACCCCACAGGCACAGCACAGCCGGTGCTGGGGCGGTGGGTGAGTGGCTGCCCACTGTGGAATTATTCTTATAGCTCTGCTCCACTGTCTTCGCAAAAGTGGTGCCTCACGCCTCGAGGGTCCAGGCTCACACGCCAGGCCCAGACACTGGCGCGGCAGACAGCCCCAGGTGGGATCTCCAGCCATGAGGCACAGAGGCGCCAGAGGTGTGGACTCCTCAGAGACAGAGGCCACCGCGGGAGGGCCCCAAAGGAGGCTTCCTTTTCCCCGGGCATCCCGCACCCAGCCCTGCGCTGCGTGCGCTCAGCTGCCTGCGGGTACCTCTCGGGGCGCCTGCCGGCGGCGCACCCAGCCCTTACCTATGGTGGTGATGACCGTGATCGCAAAGTAGAAGGAGCCGGCGAATTTCCACTGGACGCCGGCGCGGTGTGGTTCCGACTGCAGGATCACCAGCTCCAGCTGCCGGTAGTCCTCTGTGCTGATGTTATACTTGCCCCTGATCCGGATCTCCTCCGCCTTGAGTTTCTCCTCTTCGCGCATCTCTTGGTCGGACTCCAGGGCGTCGAACACCGCGGCGCCCACCAGCAGGTAGGTGAAGGTGCAGGCGATGAGGCTCAGAGTCCTCACGTTCTGTTTCCTCATGGCCGCCAGCAGGACGCTGGCGCGGGGAGCATGTCCCGCAGGCTGGCAGCCGCGCGCATCCCACTGCAGCGCCCCGCGGCCGCCTCCACCGCCGCCGCCTCCAAGTTGAAAACCGCGGCAACAGAAGAAGCAGCAATCGGGAAGCAGGGGACGGGCGGGCGGTGGAGGGGCCGCTCCACCGGGGCCACCACCACCTCGAGGCGGCCGGCGAGCCAGGGGTGGCGCGGGCCCCGGCTCGGCGGAGAAGGCGGGCAGGCACAGGAGGCTGCTCGAGCGCCGGGGCCAGGCGTCCTGGAACCCCGACACCCTGCGCAAGGTCCGGTTGAAGCAGCCCGCCCCGCGGCGCACAGCAATGCCGGGTGGCCCAGCGGAGCCCAGCGCGGGCTGCGCTGCCCTCCGCACTCCGCCCCTCGCCCCTGCCCGAAGGGCAGGAGCGGGAGCCAGAGCTGGAGACAGGTTGGAGGGCGGTCGGGGTGAAGGGGCCCCGCGCCCCTCTCCGCTGGGATCCAGTGGTAAGCCTTAAGGGTCCGCTTGCCCCCTGCGGGACCTCCTCCTTCTCCCCTTCTCGCCCCTTTCGTTAGGGGGCGGAAAAGTTTGCTAAGTGGCGGCACCTCCAGAGTCCCCGGCAAGCGCGGAGGGAGCTAGGCAGCCCAGTGCCCCAGGGTCCGAACACCCCGCGCCCACCTGGGCGCGCGGGGGCACCGCGAGGTACCCGCCGCGCGTCGGCCGGTCTGCGAAGTTTGCTCCGCTCAGCTTCCGAGGCGCAGGAACGGGGCGCGGCTCCGAGAGGGCAGGCCTGCAGCGCAGCTACCTCGGGGACGGCCAGGCAACGGCGCGGCAGCGGCCGGCCAGCAAGCTCCTCCGGGGGCGGCGGGCGCGGCGTCGGCGGCGGGAGGGGTCCCTCGGGCTCGCACAACCTCGGGGCGGGGGCGGGGGCGGGCGCAGCAGCCGAGGTCCTGGCCCTCTCGAGTCCCGGTGTCCGAGGAGGCGACGGCGGTGCTGGTCTGCCCGGGGCGCTGTCTGCGTGTGCGCCGGAGGAGCCCGAGGGTGTGTTTGTCTGTATGTGCGCGCGGGTGTGTTTGCGCTTGACAGCCCCGCTCGAGCGGGAGGGCCGCGGGGGGGAGGCCAGGCTACGCCGAGGCCGGGCCTCCCTCCCTCCCTCCTCGCTCTCTCCCTCAGCTTCCAGGGCGCGCCACCTCCCGCCTGGTCCCCAGCCAGCTGGCGAGGCGACAGTGGCAGCTCCCGCTGCAGACCGAGCGAGGCGCAGGGCGCACGCAGAGGGAGCCCAGAAGAGGGGGTGGGGGCCGGCAGAGTGGGGGCGGGGCGGGGGATGGGCGCCTAAACCAGGCTGCTAGGGCCCTTCCAGTTTTCTCCCCGAGAGCGAGAGCGCGTGCAGCCTTGGCGGGCGGAGAGTTTGGGGGACCCGGGACTGGGGGAGGGAGGCGGGATTCAGCCCCAAAAGACCGTCCTGCAGCTTCCGGGAGAGGAGAGGGGGGGGGGGGGGGCTGACACCTGGGAGCGCAAGACAGTGGCGCACGAGGTTTCTCCGCCACCACCGGGAGCCAGGGCCGCTGTCTCCTGCAGTGACGGGGTCCGGAGAGCTCCTTAGCCCCTCGAGGGGTGCATCTGGGGGGCGGGCACTTGCCAACTGAGTCTTTCCTGCCCCACACCCTGAGAACGCCGAGTATAGGACCCGCCGGCAGCTCCGATAGTCCGGACAGCTTGGGAAAACGCAGCATTCCCCACCCAGGACCCTCGCTGTTTCTTTTCTGAGACGCACTCCTGGGGTACCCAAGGTGCGGTCGCGGGGTGCGTCTGGAACGCAGTCCTGCCGTCTCCACCAGGCGGCAGACCCTCTCGGGACCAGCTGGGGAAGGAACACGAGGCATGGCACGGGCGCAGCTGCTCTAGAGTCCCACGGAGGAGACTGGCTTTCTCCAGCCCCACGTAGGCCCTCCGGGACCTCTCCCTCCGCCTCTCCCTTTGGGTCATCGACGGGCTCCCCTCATGAATCCCCCCGCAAGAGGTGGAGCCCAGATCGGGTAGAACAAGCCTTGGACCCGCGCGGCTGTCCTTCCCTGGCCAGGCTGTCGCCCCTGGCTCCTGTCAATGAGAGGTGGAGTTGGGGTGGGGTCCACCGGCCACGGGAGAAGTCTGGGCAGTGGGCTGGCCAAGGGAATTGGAGGAAGCTGGGGAGTCAGACCACCTCCTGCAGGAGCCCTGTCCCCTTTGGGTCGCCCCTCAGGCCCTGCTTGAGATCTCAGGGCTTGCTGAGACCCCCGCCTAGGACGCGTCCACCGCACTTGAAGAATCCCGGGAAGCCACCGGGAAGGGCGTCCGGGCTGTGGCTACGTCTGGGAAGGCGGGTCTCTGCCGGGTGTGGGGGGACCCTCGGGCCCCCGCGTGGGGAGCCCCATCCAAACACTTGCTCTCCCCCCAATTCATTTTGGAAACCGAGGCCCCCGCACTCGGCAAGTGAGCCTTGCTGCTGGGTGAGTCACAGTGAGCGGGAGACAAGGATTCCCAGCAGCTGGTAATTAATTGCGCGGTGGCTCAGCCCACGACGGAACCCCAGTCAGGCCTCCCGCTACCCTGGCAGTGGCGCCACCGTAAGTCACAGCCGTCGGGCCCGGCGAGGTCTGGAGCCGCCTGCCCGCCGAGCCGCCACCAGGGGGCGCTGGACTCCGGCCCACGGGTCCGCCCCGCTTTGAGCCAACCCGGTGGCGAGGAAGTACAGGCAGTCCCCAGTGGCAAACTCGGAAGCGGGGGAAGGGCTGCGTTCCACGGACAGATTCCTCGCTTTGGGGAGAGCCACTTAGATTAGGCTTACGGAGCTCTAATTTACATATAACCTTTCAGGAAAACGAAAGGGGACTTCAGAGACACGTTACTCCAAATCCCTTGTTTTACCGATGGAAAAACGTCCAACTGCAAAGGATCGCCTGCCGGCATCTCACCGTAACTCTCATCCTGAACCAGCCCTTGACCCCTTCCTGGGCATCTGGCCAGCTCTCCTCCGAGAGCCCCGCTGCTCTCTGAGCCGAAGTTCACGCAGCCAGAATAGCCCCAAACCAGACCCCATGTTCCATTCTTCCCTTTCAGCCCCCTTCAAACTACAATGGCTCTTGGAATGAAGAGCGAGGGAGTGGGCCTCGGGGCGGGATCTGGGCGTGGAGGAGCAGGATTTCCTGGTCTGGCCATGCACACCCGCGCTGCACTCACTCCCACCCTGTGTCTTGACTGCGGGTGGACTGGGGGCTCCTCGGAGCAGAACCTGGGTCTCGACCATCTAGCAGCCATCAGTGGTTCTAAGAGGTCTAATTGCAGCCCCGCCCAGAAGGAGATGCGGGGCTCGGGGTGGGGGTGGGGGGAGCCAGTCAGAGCCTGGGATTTTCCAGGCCACAGGATTGGCTGGGCTTAGCTCACACACCCACCTCCGAACCATGGACAGCTCTTCCCCCTCTTTCCAGCCAGAGCTGGAAAATGATAGATGTCACCCCGGGGGCATCTCCTGGACTTTGGGAAAGCATCTCCTTAGAGGCCCTGGGCAGAGCTGAGAGGTGAAGGAAAGGAAGGTGGCTTTTGGAATGCTGCGGGCACGGCCACCCAACTTGGCTGACCAAACTCATTCTTTCTTTGGCTTAGGTCACTAAGTTGGTCTTAAGCCTGCCCAGTGCCCAAGGGCCCGAGAACTGAGTTGGCAGCCTGTCTGTGGGCCCCCTTTCCCAGGGCCAGTCCCTGTGCTACCTAGACCTCAGTTTCCTCGTCACTAAAAACAGGTGCATCATATTAGCTAATAAAGGACATCATTGTTTTATAACACTGCTGCCTACTTGTTTGCTCTTTTCTTTACACAGTGGGTGTGTCTGCAGCCCCAAGTCCACCCCCTACACCACATGTTTAACCCAAAGAGACCAGTTTGTCCTGGCCTCGCACTGAGGAAGAAAGAGCTGCCAGGTGTGGTGGCGAAAGCCTGTAATCCAGCATTCTGGAAGGCTGCAGCAGGAGGATGGCAAGTTGGAGCCTGGGCAACATACTGAGATCCTGTCTCAAGATAAAATTTTTTTAAAGGGGCAGGGGTGGGCTGAGGATATAGCTTAGTGCAAGAGCCCAAGGTTTAATCCCCAGTACTGAAAACAAACAAACAAAGGACAGAACTATACAGCCAGTACTTCTTCCACATCTCCACTGTACTGCTAAAGGCAGGTGCTCCTGCCAGTGGAACAGGGAGGTACTCAATCCCACCCAGGTGCCCCAGGCTGAGGCTGGTATTGGGCCATAGCACATTCTTTTTCTTGGGAAAAGCCAGAGTCAGGACATCCTGACTCCTTAGATAGATCGTGCTTTGTTGCATCTATGTCCATATCTTTGAAAATCTACTATCTTCCCCATTTCACAGATAGGGAACGTGAGGCGCAAAGGAGGCTAATAGTGGCAAGCCACAGGACAGAGCAGGGCTGAGCCTGCCCTCTTTGGAGCCCCGGGAACATGTTTCCACCCCACCACCCCTGGTCCCTCAAGGCTATGATGTTGCACAGTTGCAGACATGTCTTCTCCTCGGACCTCCAGCAGGGTCAGGTCCCAGAGAAAAGCACTCCCAAGGCAGGCAGCCAGGTACATGTAGGGCCTTCTAGACTGTTCTTTGGTGTGTGAACATGTGTTCTGTGTTTGGGGAACCCCAGGTTACACAGAGAAGAATTTGGGACTTCTCAGAGCTTTGGGATTGTTAATAGGGATTATGGCTGAGACCAGAGTACTGTGAGTAGTGTTTCTCAAACCCACTCATCCAAGAAGCCTGACTTTGGACACAAAGTCTACAACAGCACTGGGTTCTGGGAACCACACTTTGGGAAACACTGGCCCAGTTTGGAGAGTGAGGTGCAGGGAAGCAGGAGACTCAGGTCCTGTTTCTGGTTCTGCACAGACAAACCCTCCATCAGCTGAGATCCTCCAGCCCCCTTGCTGGCCCTCTGCCTACAGCTGAGCAACACCTCTCTACTGCCTGCTGAAGTTTCCATGCCGAAAGCCCTGCAGAAGCCCCTAGGACAAGACTAATCCTCAGCCTGGCATTCCCACCCTGGTATCTGACTTCTGATCAGCCCTCAACTCCCCATCTTTCAGGACCCAGCTTTCTCCAGAAGCTTCCCAGGCCCCCAGGCTGGAGCGCTGGGCCTGGGTAGGGCAGGTTCCCATGTTGTAGCTTGAGATGTCCTCTCAGAGGCTCTGTTAGACCCCCATTGTCATTCCCAGGGGCCAGGGACAAAGCAAGGCTCCCTGAGCCTGCCACAGTAGTGGTGACTGCCAATGGGGGTGGGGCAGGTGCTGACATGTAGCAAGTGCAGGCAGCGTGAGCCAGGACCAGTGTGGGGGCCAGAGGACTGGGGAGGAAGAACAGGAGCGCCCCAGCCCGGGTATACCACAGGTGCTCAAATTTGTTTCACCGGCTCCATAATTTGGCCCCCAGATAATGCTGGGAACACTCACTAGAGCCAGGTATTGATGGAGTGAGCACCAGAAGGGAAAGGAGCAGAAAAATGACTTCTAGCTTTTGAGCCATAAGAAGTGAAGGCCGTTGTGGAAGAGGAAAACAGGCAGGGCCTGGTGAAAGCTCCTGGTAATGCGACCTTTGAGTTGTCAACCCTGAACTGCCTGGGCTGTCAGTGGGTCACATGGAAACAGGAGCCCAAAGTGGCTGGAGTCCCTCCCCCAGTAGAAGCTAAGCTTGGAGATTTCCAAGCTTCAAAGTTCTCAATGTGTGTTGAAGTCTCCCACCATGGCCACATGGCCAGAGGTATCTGCATGGTTCATGAAGGAATGGACTAGAAGGGGAGCAGAACCTGGATACAGAGTGGATCTGATATGCTCCTGAAGTTAGAGGGTTTTCACGAGTGGGGACTTCACTGTAATAGATGATGATCGAGTCACTCTGGGAATCAAGGTCACCTAGCAACTGAGGGAAGTGGCGGGGTGGAGCCAGGCTAAGCCCTTCTCCACGGAAGCAGTGTGGGCTCCATGCCCCACACATGTGCACGCCCTCACTTCACTGATTAGTAGAAGAAACTGATTAGTAGAATTCAGGGCCCTTCATGAAGCCCGAACCACTGCCCATTCATTGCTCTCTTGATCTATAAATAGCTGCATTGCCTTCCCCAGAGCCCAGGTGGCTGCCAGAATCAATGGGGCTATTGGTAGAGGCTTCTCTTGGTTGACAGCTCCCAAGAGGGGCTGCTGCTGGGTGGGTCCCTGGGTCCATAATGGCGGGCTCAGTGACAGCCTGGAGAGTCAGTGTCAACCCTCCTGGAGGCTGTTCTAAAACCAGGTCAGGGGATAAGAGGGCAGTGTGTATCCCTGCCCACTGGCTGCCACTATGACCTGGAGGGGGGCAGAAAAATGTAGGCCCCTAGGCAGCAAGGTGTCTCCAGGCTCCACTTCTATGTACCCTGGGGCTTAACACTGAGCAGATACTACTGGGTGTTTCCTGGTCATATTAATGAAATGGTTGTGGGGACAGCAGAGATACTGGTGGCCAGGAAATGGCCTCCTTGGCATTTTTCTCTGTCATCTCCTTACCACCTAGCGACAGATATAATTAGACACACATAGTAAAGAGACATTTTTATGGACCCAGGTTTTCTGCCTTCTAAAGAGTAAAGAAAAAAATACATCAATTACAAAAAAAAATCTTCTGCTTTTAAGCAAAAGCAATGATTGGCTGAGAACTCAATGTGAGAACTGGGTTGTCCAAGCTGATCAAATTTCCTTGTCTTGAGCTAAGAGGTGAGGCAGGACACCTCCTAGGGCTGAGATCTCCAGATAATTATAAAGTGTCCAGCGAGAGTCAGGGGCAAAGCTAGAGATCTCCCTAAGCCAGAGGACTCCTTTTCCATGGCACTAGCTTCCCCCAAAGCACACACCCTGCCACAGCCAGATCTGCATCACTGCACTGGTTGATTTTCCCCAGAGGGAGCCTTGATGCCCACTTAGGCTGCAGAACAAGTCTTCCTCCAAGTCGGGCCTCCTTCCAAATCCCTATGTGACCTTGAGCAAGGGAGACCCTCCCTGTGCCTCTTTCCTTGTGAGTGAAACAAGGAGAGCACTTGTCCCACCAGGAGGAAGTGAAAGGAGCCCGAGGCCAGGCATCCATGTGCTCAGTTGCTGCTGCTTCTCCTCCTGGGGGTGGAGGGCACATTGCCCTCCTCTCTAGACCAACTCTCCGCCAGCCAAGGAGCCAGGCCAGCGCCACATGCTCATGGTGGCAATGCTACTATGCAGCCAGCTCCCTCCTGGTGGGAGCTAACTTTAGCCCAGCCACATGGAGCATTAGTTGTGCCTGTGCCGAGAGTTTACAGATCCCTGCGGAAGGTGTTTAAATATTTTCCCTTTTCAGAAGCCTGGTTCTCGCCTCTGCCATTTTCACCTTTGTGCAGCAGAAGGTATTTTTGCAAACACAGCCGAGGTGGCAGCAATTTTGCAGCGTGATGCAGCGTCCCTGTACACACCACTGCTATTTTGGGGACGCACAGGTGTATCGTTTGTATCATTATGGACCATGTCAACTCCCAGGGAAAAGGAAGAAAAGACAGAGTGTTTCCAGAGACTGAGCCCCTCAGCCTTGGGTTCCACTGGCAGCTCCCCGGGACTCCTCCTGGGTCCCCAGTGTGGGTCTGGGCCATCGCCCCCACATTCCCCATTGTACATAGCCTTTGCTTCCCTGGGACTGAGCCTTGCAATCCGTTTGTGTCCCCCGTGCCCGGCGTGGTGTCCAGCGCAGAGAAAGGGCTGGGAAACATGTACCAAGTAGAATTAGCCACAGTGAGCTCTGGAAATACAGGGGCACCTCTGAGATCCTTCCCTACCTACCAGCCACTCTTTGCTCCTAGTGTCACCTACTGGTGACACATGGTGAAAGGTGAGAGCAGAGTAAGAAGGTAGAGGCGGTGGGATCATGTGGGGGCTGCAGGAGACCAGACCAGATGAAATGAGGGGTCTTCAGAGCTCATCAGCAAAGGGGATATTAGCCAGACAGTCACCAGGCCACAGAATGGACCACACCCAGCTCTCCAGGCTGCTGTGATACCTGAGCCCCAAGGGAAGGTGTAGTGAACCTCATCTAGCACATGGTGAACCTCATCCAGATGTCAGTGTCTTTCCCTATGGCTGGAAGTTAGGGTAGTAAGTAAATCTCCTGCTTTGTTTGACAAGTGAGGACGTCTTGGCCCAGAGAAGCACAAAGGCGTACCCAAAGTCATGAAGTTAATTGTTTACAAACTGGAACACTCTCTACCTCTGGGGTCCCTGCACTCAGGTCCAGACGACCATGAGGTTTCCCAGGGAGTCTACGCTCAGTTCAACAATCCAGTTCTTGCCCCAGCACCCAAGGGGGTCCTGAGGATCCAGGAGTAAAGCCAGCAATGAGAGGTCCCTGCTCTCACGGCAGCACACTTTAATGGAAGATCTGGACAACAAGCTAGACGGTCCACAGGATCCAGCCAAGATGGCATGAGACAGGCGGTGAGGAGGGTAAATGTGTATGCGTGTGCGTGTGTGTGTGTGCACGCGCGTGTGAGCACTATGGCATGTGTGGAAGCAGGAGGGGTCCCTGGGAAAAGGGTTGGGAAATGAGGCTTGGATGAATCCATGAACTGGAGAGAGGGCATCCAGGCAGAGGGGACAGTCACTGCTGAGCCCTAAAGGGAAGGCACATGGCACATTCCCAGAAGAGCAAAGAGGCAGACATGGCAGCGGTGTGGACACAGGAGACAGGGTGCAAGGTCAGGCCTTTCAGATGACGGAGGAGCCAAGGGACAGACCTCCTTGCTACACAGGCTCGGGGTCTCAGCACCCCCATCCCACTGGCGTCTGTGGCAAGGGAGCCACCCTGAGGTGCTCTCTGACAGTATTTCTGATTCTGGAGGAAAAGAAGTCTTCAAGAAACAGGCAGCCAATTAAAGCAGTAATGACCCTGACTCTGATGACTGCAAACACAACGCTGGATTCAGCCGGCACCACTCCTGTCACCAGCCTCTGAGAGGACACAGCTGGGTGACCTGCTCCACGGTGCCTGCTCTGCCTTTGAGGACATGGCCTTGCCTTGCAGCCTCTCCTGAAAGCGACTGGCTCCCAGATGCCACAGGTGATTTCTGAAGCACCAGGACGGGGCTCCAGATACCTTCCCTCCTCCACCCAGTGCCTTGAATCTCTTTAAATGGTGGCAGGTTGAATCAGGCAGCACACTCTTTTTTTTTTTTTATACTGAGGATTGAACCCAGGGCCCTCACACTGGACTACATCCCCAGCCCTTTTTACTTTTTAAAAAAATTCTTTTATTGGTACATTTTAGGTAAATACATTTACATTTATCATGGGGTGCTTGTACCTGTACATGATGTATCTTGGTTCTTATTTTTTCCCCATTCCCTGTGTGCCCTTCACCCCTCCACCCTTCCCTATTTACAAAGACTTTGTTTCCATTTTTTTCTTTTCTCATAATTTTTCCTTTCCTTTCTTTCCTTTCCCCTTCCCCTCCTACTTGCCCTACTCCTTTGGACCTTTTCTCCCTATTTCAAATTATCAATTATTCATTTTAATCATTTTAATCCTTATTTACACTTTCAGTTTCTCACACTAGAGAAACTATTCGGTATTCACACATGTGTGTCCTATTTATTTCACTTAAGAGTATGGCCTCAATATGCATCCATTTAGCTATAAATGTCTCTAGTTTCTCATTCTTTATGGCTGAGTAGTACTCCATTTTATTAAAAAACCACATCTTCTTTATCCAGTTTCCAGTTGATGGGCAGTTGGGCTGTTTCCAAGCTTTAGCTATTACAAACTGTGCCGCTTTAAACATGGGTTTGAGACAGGGCCTTGCTATGTCACTAAGTTGCCCAATCTGGTCTCAAACTTGCTACCTTCCTGTCTCACTCAGCCTCCGAGGGTTCTAGGATTACAAATGTGCACCAGCACACACAGCTACTGGCATGTCCTTTTAAAAATGGCATTATTCTTCCTGTTTATCATTACATTACATTACATTATATTACGTTATCATTACATTTTTGCATACAATCTGAAAAAAAGAAGAAAGTAAATAGAACAGAAAAAAATAAAAACAACCCCCAATCCTTAGTTCCCACAGTACATCCTAGGCTGGAAGAGACAAGGAGAGGAGATGAGTGGACAATAGAAAGGAGAGGTGTTCAGAGAGATGACAGGGAGGGGTGGTATGTGCTAGATCTCTCTCGATTCTGGCCTGGTGGCTTCCCCTTGGATGTCCAGCCCAGAGTCCTACTCTAACAGCCTATAGCCTGGAATCGGGGAGTCACAGGACCAGAAGAGAGACAAATACATTCATTCTTCTTGACATACACATCCACTGTGAATCACTGAGGCCCTGGTGCAGGCCCTGGAGACTCAAAAGTGAGGAATAAGGCATCATGTTCATGTTAGCGGTCACCACGGCCGTGGTCCATCATCAGTGGTACAGACCACAGTCAAGCCCAAATGCATCCCCTTCCCACCCTCCCTTCTGCAGTCCTTCCTGGCCATCCTGACGTGTGGCACCCAGCATGTCCCCCTCTTAGCTCTGGCTTTGCCATCAACTCTGGCATCATGGACCATAGTTGGGGAAAGGATTTGCAACCAGGATCTGGGGCCAGGATCACTTCCTCCCCTCTCCTCCCACTTGAGTCAGACTAACGTTATGGCTGACTGCTCTCCCAGGTTCTTCCTCGTCTCCCTCACAAGCATCTTCCCCAGTCAACTTCTCAGGTGCTGAATGCCTCCCCAGGGGCTGACAAGGAAACTCACAGCATTGGAGAAGACCCTGAGAGGATGACAGTCACCAGGAGAAAGAGAGCCCCAAAATCCTACCAGGTCAATCATCATGGGCTATGCAACAGTTATAAAACTTTTCTTAAAAATTTAAATTCAGTGGCTTAAAACAACAAAGATTTGTCTTGTAAAATATGTGAGCCAACAAGTGCCCCTGCCCCAGGAGGTCCCTCCCAGCCCCCTGCCAGGCTTTCCTTGATGTAAGTGTCATGGTCCCCAATAGGGAAAGACAATGTGACAAATCCTGCAATGGCTCTGAAAGCTTCTTTCTAGAAAAATTTCCTGGTCACACCATGCTGCATGGCCAGACTTGGGGAGCACAGAGTGCCCTCATACCCAGCAGAGACCTTGGCCCAAGAATCCAGTGCTCAGGGCTGGGGATTTGACTTAGTGGTCCTGCCGCTTGCCTCGCAAGCACAAGGACCTGAGTTTGATATCCGGTACCAAAAAAAAAAAAGAATCCAGTGCTCAGATAAGGTCTTACCCACCCATAGAGGCAAAGAAAGCTATCTGAGGATGTGCAACTGTTCTTGTCACCCATGTCCCCATGTGAGGGAAAAACTCAAGAAGACTCAGATCCAGGAGCAAATGAGACAGAAGAGAATCCACAAAATGAAGAAAGATGAAAAGGGCAAGACATAGTTGTGAGCAGCAGACCTTGCTACAAGGATAAATTAAGTCAAAATGAATAAGGATAGACCTGTCTTAGACTGTGTAATGTAAGTGCTAAGGAAAGATTCCTGAAATAGAAGGTACAGACTGGAAGGGGAAATTCTAATGATAGTCTCTCTATAAAAGTCACAGCTCAGAAACCTCTAGGAGCTGGGGGTAGCTCCAAAGCTCTTATCCCTGCGGGAGAATAGAGACAAAGACAAAAAATGTTATGAAGTCCATACCTTGGTGGGAACAAAATGGCAAAATGTACACAGTTACTGAATCTTGATGATGTATATATGGTGTCCATTATACTTGTTTCTCTGCTTTTCCTTACTCTTGAAATTTTTCAAAAGAAACAAAAAAAAACCCCTCCAAAATGACATCAGAATTTGAACATACAAACAACAAAATGTAAATATCTATGTAATACATAACAGAGTACATTTCCATATATCCAAAGACTACTGATGAGCATCAGTATGGAATAAAACATAAAGAAAACTTTGCAAAATTCAAGAACACAAGAAAAATGTTTTTCACAGACTGCACGTTCTGGTAACAACCTATGCAAATATTAATAAATAGTATAAGGGAAGAAAACTTTACTTGATTGGAACATTCCTACATAAACTTTGGATCAAAGAGAAGATCAAAGGAAAAATTGCATACTACCTAGAAAACAAAGAAAAATGCATTGAATTAAAAGATAAAGGGGGAAAAAGATAAAGGGAAACTAACACTTCCAATACTAGAAGCACACAGCCCCAAAGGCCTTCATTAGAGAGAAAGGCTAAATGTAACAACATTTTTATAATTTGTCTCCAGAAATTAGGAAAAGAGGCAACAAAAGAAACAAGTGGGTGGAAATTCATAAAGATAAAAATTGAAACTGATGAAAGAGAAAGTTGAAAAAAAGTGAAAAGAATAAGTAAATGCAAAAGCTAGTTCTTTGAAATGGCTAATACAGTAGAAAAACCCTTGTGAGTCTAAGTATGGGGAATGAAGAAGGAGATTGACTAAAATTAGACGAGATTAGGAATGAGAAGATAGACATAACCAATATAGCTACAGACACGGGGAAGATAAAAATAATTACGAGAGAACAGTATAGGCAACTCTGTGATAACAATCTGAAAACCTCAAGGAAATGGATGATTCCTTAGTAAAAGTAAATTAACCCAAGATCAACCCAAGAAAAAATGGAAAATTTTAATAGACCAATTACTGTGGAAGATATTAGAAGGTCATCCAAGATCTGTCAGTGAAACGGCCTCGGAATCAGACAGGCTCACACTGAGTCTTATCTAACTTCTAAAGAACTAATCTTTTCAGTGCTGTTTAAACTATTGAAGGCCATAGAAAAAAAGAGAGAAAAGCAATTCTCTCATTCATTCATGCATCTAGAATCACTTTCATACAAAGAGTACAAAATAAATGCAGCTATAGACCCATGGCAATTATGAATATGGGTGAAATTGTCTAAATAAGATACTAGCACCTAAAACCCAGTAACATCAAAGGAACAATACATTACCCTATTTAGGGGTATTTGGGGAACTCAGTGTGTGGTAAGGACACTTGGGCCTAGAGACATTCGGCAGGCATACTGTCACCTCCTTTTTCCCAGCATCTCTTGTCATGACAGAGGTAAGGACATGCTACACAGTCATCACTAGTGCTTCAGGACTGGACAGGACCAAGACATCCAGTGGAGTCCAATATCAGTTGGGAAACACCAAAGTTTTATTGGAAATTTTACTGGGTTTATTTTCAAAGAAGACTCTAGAAGATAATTTTTTCAGCATTGTTTAAACATTTTACGAAACTAAATGCTTTCTGAGTGTGAAATCGTTGAGGGATAGACTGGGGATTTTTCTGATTTTAACTGTATGAGTTGCTCTCTGGGTGTGTGACATCCCTAGTGTCTCTGAATTCTTCCAGCAGCTCCACAGGAAATGAAGAGGGGTGGTGGCTTTCTAAAGCACTCAGGTGGCAGAGTGGCGTCTGGACCTAAATGCTGGTCAAACTAGTTACCAAGTCCAAGCTCTCAGTGGCAACGATGTTCCCTGATGACGTCTTGGCTCTTGAAAGAGTCCTGGTGCCTTTATCCAAAACATGAGCAATGGGCTTAGCATGAAATTAAGTATCAGGAGACCTGTGTTTTATTTCACATTCTGCGGCCGGCCAGCTTGTTGGAGTGTTAGGCCAAGATTTCTGCCTTTCAGCAACTCTCTGAGATGCTAATGAGGCTTCTCTCTGTAAGGCCCGCTGTGGGTCGCTGTCCCTGGTGCTGAAACCTTTCCCGAGAGGGCTCTGGCTTCACGCATTTTTGAAAGAGCTGGCTTGGATGGCTGTCCGGAGCCTACCGTGATTAATCAGCAGGTTTGAAATGGCAAACTCGATTCTAAAGGTGGAAGAAAGGAAGAATTCTTTATTGGTTTGCTGAATCAATGCCAAAGAATCTTTCTTTCTTCTTTTTAACCAAAAGCCATGTCTGTGACAATTCTCATCAACTGAATTGAATACCTCAACATTTGGACAAGGACATAAAATTATGTTTTCACTGTCCAGGTGAAGAAATGCAACATTATTTCATTCTTTAAGCCCACACGTTGCTTTTAACAAACTCCATTCCCTCATTTCCCTTAGAGGAAATCAATACTTTAAATTTTTGTTAATTTAAAGTATTGTTTGTCTTTATAGGTTTTGTTGTTGTTGTTCCAACTTATGGATGTACTCTTAATAACTCCAATGATTCAGTTTCTGGAATTACATGTAACTGCAATCATATTGCACGTTATCATTCTGTCTTCTGTTCTGTTCCTTCAACGTGTTTGTGAAATGCTCCCTTCTTACTCCATATTCATTCACTATTGTGTAGTCCTCTGCTACATGGATATCCCATACTGTATCCATCCAACTTTGAATATGGAATGTGGATTTTGCCCCCTTTTTTCTTATGATTAAAGCTTTTGCTGCAAATATTATGGAACATGTCTCATGTTTCATGAGAACTTAAGTTTCACAGAAGTGTGTCCTTGGTAGTGGAATGATTATATCATAGCGTACAACCCGTCCAACTGTAGTAGGCATGGTCATGAATTCTGGTGCACATCACATCCTGCTCTCTCCTCCTCTTTGTGGGCCATGTAACTTGCTCTGGTCCACAGACTGTGAATATGAGTGACTTACACCAACTTGAAGTTGAATAATCTCATTACAGTGTGGCATGGTTTGGGTATGATTTGAATGTGTCCTCCAAAGTCTCATGTGCTGGAATTTTAGTCTTAGTGTGGCAATGTGGAAGCAATGAAACCCAGAGGAGTCAGGGCCTAGGGGAAGCTGGTTGGGGCATGAGAGCACTGTCCTAAGGAGGAATTGGTTTTGGTCTTGCAGATTGGGCTAGTTTTCTTAAGAAAAAGTTGTTATAAAACAGAAGGCCTGGCCCACCCTGCTCTCATGCTCTCTGTCTCACCACGTGCTTTCTATCTTGCATGTGCTCCCACTGTGAAGCCACCTGCCATGTTGTAATGAAATCAGAAGGCCCTTGCCAGAGACAAGCAGAAGCCAGTACCATGCTCTTGAACCTCCTGAACTGTGAGCTAAATAAACCTCTTCTTCATGAAGCACCAAACCTCGGGTATTTTGTAATAGCACTAGAAGTTAGAAGACATGGTGTCAGGTCTCATATTACTCCTAGTTTGTACTATACCTTTTTAATCATATAATTCAATGAACGAAAGTTCTTAATTTTTCACAGTTGAATTTATCCTTTTAATAGAGTCTGGTTTTGTGTCATATTTAGGGTACCCTTCTCTATGCCAAGATCATAAAGATATACATTCATATCCTCTAAATGTTTCATAGGACTTTATTTGAAATAGATTTTGTATGCAGTGTGTAGTAGGGTCTAACATCCCCCTTTCCCCATGATCACACAGGTACTGTAGGAGCACTATTTGAATGAAAGTCTATTCTTTGCCCACCAATATGTAATAGTGATGTTTCATACACCAAGTGCCCATATATATATACATATGCATAGGTGTGTTTCTTGGCTCTCTTGGCTTATGTATGCCACACTGCCTAATTGCTTTAGTATCATAGCATGTTTAGATTTATTCTTCAAGTTATTGAACTTTTCCATTTCTATGTAAGCTTTCAAATCAGCTTGTCGAGTTTCACCCCAAAACTGTTTCAATTTTTATTGGCATTGCATTGAATCTATCAGTCCAGCAATAATTTTACATCTTTATGAGAGTCTTCCCACCCATTTATTTAGATCTTCTTTCATGTCCTCTAGTAATTTTGTAACTTTATTCTTAATGGTCTTGAACATTAAAGAAAAAATTTATTCTTGGGTTCTGTATCATTTTCCTATTGCTGCTGTAAAAAAAATACCATAAACTTAGTGGCTTAAAACAGTACACATTCATTATCTTATAGCTCTGGAAGTCTGGAGTCTGAAAGGCATCTTGCAGGGCACAAACCAAGGTGCAGGCCAGAGTGGATTCTCTGTGAGGGATGCAGGGGAGGCTCTGCTCCAGGATCTTTCCCAGCTCCTAAGGATCATGGAGTGTCTTGACTTGTGGCCCCTTCATCCACCTTCAAAGCCAAGAGTGGTGGGCTAAGTGCTTCTCATGCTGCCATCTCCTATTCTTTTACTTTCCTCTTTCTCCTCTTCCCCTGTGAATATATTAGGCCTAGACGCATAATCTGTCTCTCTCAAGGTAATTAACACCCTTGATTTTATCTGTAACCATAATTCTTCTTTCCCATATAATCCAACCTATGCATAGGTTCTGGGAAACGGCATATATATCTCTGGGATGCCATTATTCTGACGCCATACCACAGGCCCCTTCTATTTTTCGTAACTTTATAAATGGTAACTTTTATCATTTTATTGTCTCAGTGGCACAAAAATGCTGTGGATTTTTGTGAACTGACTTTTACAAATTGAAAATTGTGAATTTTGCAAACTTTGCTAAACACTTATTAACTCTTATAGATCTGAAGATTCTTTAAGATGGTTTATGGTATTGATGATACATGTATAAATTTAATGACAGTTTTGTTTCTTCCTGTGTAGATTTTATGCCTTTTGTTATTTTCTTTGCCTTTCTGTGCTGGTATGGGACCACTAACATGGTGTTGAATAAAAGTAGAGATAATGAGCATCTTTGTTTTATTCCTGGTCTTAAAGAGAATGCTTATAATCCTTCAGCTATGGCCATAAAGTTTGTTGTGTGCATATTTTTATTGCAATTCTTATTGCATTAAGGAAATGCTCATGTAGACCTAGCTTGCTAAGGTTTGGGACATTTTAGTTATGAAAAGGTGTTATTGAATTTATCAAAGGCTTCTTCTCTATTTGTAAGAATGACCATGTGTGTTTTCTTCTTTTAAACCAACCTTGCATTCTCTGAATAAAGATATCTTGGTCATTATATGTTGTCTTTTTCATGCATCACTGACCTTATTTACAAACATTTAGGTCATAAGTTTTGCATGCATATTGATATATGACTTAGACCACAATTTCTTTTCTTGTGCTGCCTTTGTCAGGTTTTGTTAATAAAGTTATACTAGCCTGATAAAAACGATTTGAGTGTATTTTGCAAAATTTAGAAATATTTTGTATAATCATTAAAATTTTTGATTCCCTGAATTTTTTGTTAGAACTCACTGTTACAAAGCATCTGTTTTTCTTTTTGGAAATAATTTTTAACTACTGGTCTGATTAATGGTTTTAGGATTAGTCTATTTATTGGTATAAATTTTATTACATTTTCTAGAAAATTTGTATTTCATTTTAGTTTTTGGTTTCTTGTTATAATGTTCTTCATAATTTCCTGTTATCATGTTTATAATATCCACCTATTATTGTCTATAGTATCTGATGTCCTGTCTTGATCTGTAATGTGGTTATTTGTGCTTTTCTTCTTTATTAATCTAGTCAGAGGTTTCTCTATTTTATCAGCTTTTTCAAGAAATAAACTTTGCCTTTTTGCTATTATATGTGTCCTTCCTATTTTATTAATTTGTGATCTTATCTTTATTACATTCTGTTTTCTTTAATCTCCTCTACCAGCATTTTTCAGTTCCTGGAGATGGCTCATTAACTTTCACACTTTCTGCTTTTGATTATAAGCATTCTCCCAGTGAATACTAATTTACTTACATCACACAAATTTTCATATATGCTTTCATTATTGTTCATTTTCAACATTTCCTACTTTCCATGGTTGTTCCTTCTTTTAACTATGAGTTATCTTGTAAAAGTGTTTCCTAATGTCCAAATACATAAGACATTTATAATTATCTTTTTGAGATTGATTTCTTACTTAAATATTGGGTTCAGAGAATGTGATCTTATGATAACAGTCCTTCAACTACATCCTGAGCTACCAAGCAAATCACAACATATGTGCTTAATGAAAATGTTTTTCCACAGACATCAAGTGAAATATTTTATATGTCCACTGGATCGAACTCATTTATTGAACTTTTAAAATTTCATGTAACCTTAGTAACTTTTTTGCCCTTGATCTTTGAATTGCTGAGAGAAGTGTGTTAAGGTATCCCACTATCATTGTAGGTTTGTCTATTTTTCCTTGTAGTTTTGTCAGGTTTTGTTTTATGTATTTGGGGGTATATTATTTGTTGCATGTGTATTTGGAATTATAGTTTCTTGGTGAGTTATCACTTACCATCATGATATTATTGTCATTATTTCTATATTTAGTTTACTTTGTATCCTGAAATTTCTTTTTATTATGATTTTTCTGGTACATCTTTTCTTACCTTTTTATTTCAACCTTCTGTATCTTCATGATTTATGTCTATTGTAAACATCATATCTCTGATTTTAAGGTTTTTGTCTAGGCTTTCATCTGGAATAGTTACTTTCATTTATTGTAAATACTGGTGTACTTATTTTTGCAACTTATTTCATCATCACTTCCTACCTATTATTTAATGGCTTGTGTCTCATTTTCTTCTCAGTTGTAATATGGTGATAATAATAGCATCTAATTTGAAGACACTATAAGAATCTTCTTGTTTTTAGTACTAGGGATTAAACTCAGATCCTTGAGCTTGCAAGGCAGGCAGTGGAACCACTGAGCTAAATCCCCAGCCCTGAATCTTCTTACAGTTTAGAAAAATAAATTTTTCTCATACATGTTATGAAATATGGACTTTCTTATAGGCATACTCAACTTATGTCACACAAATCTATAAGGATTATATAGATAGTCTTAGAGTAATGCCTAACACATAGTTCTATATCAATTATAAGCATTACTGTTAACATTAATACCATTATGGTTGTAGTTCTATTTACCTACCATTTCTATTTCTTCCTTTAGTTTTTTTCCTTTTATGTATGCTTTTGGGTTGATTGATGAGTCATCTTTATTCTAATATTAGATTTCATTAGTTTAGAAATTGTTCATACTACTTTTCATTTTCTTAATCATCATCCCAGAAATGGATATTTTCATAATCAAAGTACCAAATCCCAAGCCTGAGTCAGTCAATCATTGTCTTTACTATCTCCCTGCACCTTTGAAATTGAAATCAAAGCATCTCATAACTCAATTCCAATAATCCTCTCATTCATGTGTTATTTTTCTGTATTTGTTAGATTTCTTGCCAAGTGGACCCTGGGCTCTGTCTTGTTTGCTCCAGATTTATAAGGCTGTGAAACTATTACTCCTACTATGGCAAAAACCCTCAAAGTGAAATCTGGCTTCAGTGAGTGCTTATCTCTGTGGATTTTGCCTACACATACTGGGCAGAGCATTTCTTACTTTCCTGTCAGCTTTGCGAGTGTCTTTAGTTGTGCCATTGTGGCTGCCTTGATGTCCTGAATTGATTCAAAATGTTTACCTTTCATGGTCATTTGACTTTGGGGAAGAGTCAAAAGTCATACAGTGCCCATCTGCTGAATAAGATAGATGAGGACACACTGTCATGTTTTTATGAGCCTGTCTTTCCGTTGCACTTGACAGAAGGATTCACTGTATTTTTGATCACACCTCAGAAAGACTCTCATGAAAAAGGATTTCCAGAACTGCTTTAGAAAGCGGTGAGAATGACAGGATAAATGTATTCAAAGAAAGGGGGAGTATTTTGAGGAGAACTAATGATGTCTTTTTCTGTAATAAATTTTTTAAATTTAAACACTCACCATGTATTTTGATCACCCCCTGTGTATGCATCTGAAACATATTTATCAACCTAATGCTCCCATGAAAGTGCAACACTGCTGAAATCCCTACAGTGTGCGTCCTCATTGTGAGGCTGGGCAAACCATCACTTGCAACCCTAGACATGGTCGCTATTCTGTGGGAGGTGTGGCTCTTTCCTGTCTTTCGAATCCACATTTACAGACATCTTTTGATGCATAGAAAGTGTGTGATTGGTGGGGTGCTTACACAAGTGGGATTGGGCTACATCTACCACTCTGCAACACACTGCTTCATTCAACAGTACGTTTGGGGGATCTGTCCACACTGAGGGAGAGATATTTTTTGTTCCCTTTAGATGCTTCTAAAGGCCCAAGTAAGGAAAGCCAGCCCTGCTGTGTGCACCTTGGAAGAGTACAGATAAGGCTTCCTGGTGTTCCACTTCTGGTGCAAGTGGACCTTCCTGGTTCATTGCTTGTGTAGGCTCAAGCGCAGGCAGCTGAACTTGGAGAGACTGAGAAGCAGTTGGCTGTGCACCTGAGCATCGCCTGCCCCTGGCCCAGTGCTTTACAAGGTGCCCCTCTCTGGGATACTGTCATGGGAGACCACAGAGGGCAGTCAAGAAAGCCTTTCCCTAGGAGCTTGGGCTTGGGGTTCCAGGGTGCTGAGAAGTCCTCCCGGTCCCCACCTCCCACAAGCTCAGGGGTCTCCAGAGGCCCATATGACCTCCACTTACTTGGACTATTTATCATCTTAGGGGCCAAGGAGCAAGATCTGTTCACTCAGGCAGCAGCAGAGTACCTGGAGCTGCTTCAGCGGGAATGGTGTTGGAAGCGGGTGTGTGCACTTCCCTCTCCAGCTGCCCTTTGGGTGGGACAGTTCTGGGGCCAGGAGCCCACTCAGTACCACTCCCTTTCCTAAACATTCTCCTTCCTAAGTCACCACACACCGAAGGTTGAGCCTTCTACCTCCCAGACAAGCTGCTGCCTCAGGGCTTGGTTGTGGGAACTCAACTAGAACCTGTCCCTTCTTGGGCCCGGGCCTCTGGCCAGAAGCCAGGTGTGTCCAGGTGGCTCCATGCAGTCCTGCATGCTCCAGGCTGGGAGGTGGCCAAAGGTGGACCTCTGTGGGGAGCAAGACTGGCAAGCCAAAGGCTGAGGGAGTGGGGGTCCAGACCTGCGAGTAGGCCTACCATGACCATCTGGCATTTCATATCCTTTGAAAAGGCACCCGTGACCTCGGGCCAAGACCAGCGAGCGGGTGCAGCTGTATCCCAGCCCTCAGGTAGGTCCCTTGGCTACAAACTCCGTGAGGCTGTGTGCAAAGCACCCTGCACAATGCGGCCCAGGTGCTGGCATGCTGAGTGACACCATCCAAACTGTGACCCCAACCATCATTGAGGGACTTATCCCAAGGGCGAAGGCTGTCTTCTTGGGGTGGCACTGCTGGAACAGCAGGAAGGACACATCTGCATGCCTGGCCGAACCTGACATTGCCCTGCCACTTCCTGATGTGTGATCTGGGCACTTGGAGGCTCAGTTTCCCCTCAGTAACAGTGGCAATGCTCCCTCATGGCGCTGCAGCTTAGTCCCTCACTTTCTCTGAACCCACTTAGAGTTGGCTTCAAATTCTGCTCAGAGTATCAGCCCTTAGATGCAAGGCCTGAGGGTGCTTGGGCAGAAGTGGTGCTCTGCACATGTAGAGGTGGGGCAAGGAGTGTGGAGCGCTAAGACAGGCAGTTTTGGGCCTCCTGGGCTGGGGATAGGTGCTATGCAACCCAAGTGCAGATCTCTCCTATGCCTGCGGCTGCCCTGAGCATACTCACAAGCACTTGTGTGGAAGGGGAAGAAGAGGCCTATATGGAGCAGTCCACACAAGGAAGCAACAGTATGAGGTAGCCGAGCCCGTGGTGGGTGCAGAGTGGCTGAGGACCACACTGTGCGGACAGGGGTCAGAGAGACACTGCATATGCAGGAAGGTGACCTGGAAACCTGGGGTGTCACAGGGATAGCCCAGTGCAGGCCAAGCCTGCTGGTCATGAGGTAGGGCAGTCCCCCCCTCCCTCAAAAGCAGACACAGCGAGGCAGAGGAGGAGCAAGGTAGGCCTTTATTGGAGAACATGTCAAAAACACGGACACACAGGCCCAGCATCCAAAGCCTGGCCTGCTGTGGGCACCCATGGCATCATCTCCCCTGCATAGGCTGCCCACAGGGCCTCTGGGAAAAGAAATGGCCCTAGGGGGACTCCAAAGACCAGGAGAGTGTGTGGGAGTGTGTGGGAGGGTCCCGACCCACCAAGCAGCATCCACCCTCACACTTGCTTTTTCTTCCTGTATTGAAAAGGAGGCAGCAGAAAGAGGACCCTCTGCCAGTGAAAGCAACACAGGGGACTGGGTCCTGGTTCCTGGGTCACGGGAGCAGGGGTTCCCCAGGCCTGCACTGGGCCTGGGATTCATCAGTTGCAGTGGGGCTCAGGGTACAGTGGGAAGCAGGGCCGAGGGTCTGTATGGGCTTCATGCCTCCTAGTGGACTCCCCAGGAGAAGGCAGGAGAGGGTTAGATGGCCAGGGTGAAGGCAGGAAGAGAAGATGGGCACACAGGAGAGGTGTTTGCACCCTTCAAGTGGGTGGCACCAGGCAGGCAGCTTCCCAAGCCCCACAGAAACAGGAACCCAAGTAGGTTCAGGCCTGCACCTCCAGGGCACGCACATGCACACTGGGCAGGCAGAACCAGGATGGCGGCAGCTCCTTACTCCTGCTGTCTTCCTGGAACCGAATGTGGAGGAAGAAGTCGCCTGTGTAGAGGAAGAGGAGGGCCCCGAGGCAGGCCGACTGGCCTGATGGCTGCACCTGATCAAGAGGAGGAAGAGGCATCAGCCTGGACCAGCACTACCCCTCCCAAACACCGGGAGACCCTGGAACCTGCCTGGATATGGGGGTAACAGGGAAGGGGTGGGCCACCCAGGCCTGGCTCCCATGCCCCCTCCAAAGCTTTTTTACTGTGCCACCGGGGCAAGTGCTGCCCCTCTCTCAGTCTGTTTTCATCTTTGAAAGGAGCTACTAGCATTTCCTTACCTGAGTGCCCATGTAGGGGTTCACGGGGATTGGAAGGGTAGAAATTGGGGGAGTGGGTGGGATGCAGGTGAACAGAGAGTGCGGCTGTGCCAGGGCTAAGGGGGCAGGTGTGAGCAGACAAGATTGGAGCTCATGGACTCCTCAGTCCCCTGGGGTGTGCATGCAGTGGCACTGGGAAGGGAGGACCTGAGGACATGAAGTGGGCACAGCGGGGAGGTGGGAACACAGTAGAAGTGGGGTCTAAGCCACCGTCCAGAGCTGGCCTGCACAGTTCCCATGCTCCATGCTTTGCCACCCTGAGCCGCCTTAGGGAGGTGGTCATGTCCTGGCGTCACTGCTCAGGGAGCCCTCAGAGAGGAGCCAGCCTAGTCCATGGCAAGCTGGGCAGGCTCGGCACTCACATGCACGAGGAGCCCCTGTGCCTGCCGATCTGCACCAGGCTTAAGGGGACAGTAATCATGGGGCCTGCGCCCCACTGGAGACCACCCTGTGCCCACTGCTCACCGCTTCAAGGCAGAAGGTGCTGGAGCCCACAAAGGACACGGTGTCCTGTAGGTCATAGTTGCGCACACCATTCTGGTGGTCCTGGAAGGGGACCACAGTGAGGGCAAAGGGTCCCACGCTGCGGGGGCTCTGGTTGGTCAGCCGCACCTCCAGGCGCACAGGGTCACCTACGGGGCAGGCAGCCGCTGCATCACAGTCACACAGCTGTCCACCCACCAGCACATCTGCAAGGACACAGGACAGTTAGGGGCTGCACCCAGCACTTGTTTATTCCTCCCTCCTTCGCCTATCGAAGGTGCTGCCCTCCATGGCAACCAGGATGCCGAATTCATCTGTCTGTGCTGGTCCCTGCCCTCCTGAAATGGGGTCTGGCAGAGATAGGCATGGGGTGGGGGGTAGCACTACCCTGCAGGGGCTGAGCAGGCCGTGAATATCGTAGGGTCTAGGCAGGCCTCTCAGAAGTGTCTGGAAGGGGCAAATTCTGGCCGTGGCTCCCAGAGTACTGACCCCTGTCCAGGTGACAGACACAGGAACCACAGGGCTGGTACTGGGGAAGAGCTTCCTGGGAAGGCGGCTGGCAGGACAGGTATCACCTGATTAGGTACCTGCCACACACACCTCTTTTCACCCTACTTTTTATTAGTGCATAGTGGTTATACAGACTTGTGGGATTCATTCTGGCAAATCTGCACATGCATATAATATACTTTAATAATCTCCCTCATTATCCCCTTCCCAATCCACGTGGCCGAGTTTCACTTTTTGGAGGAGTTCAGTATATACAATACAATGTATTTTGATATCCTTCATGCCCATTACTGGCCTTTACACCCCTCCCCCTTCACACATGCCTTTTGATGCCCTCATGCCTGAAGCTGGGGTCAAGGGAAGAAGCAGAGGCCAGTGAGGGAATGACCCATCCAGCCTCTCTGGCTGAATCTGGGTCATGGGGACTCAGACTCCTTCGAGGAGGACAGTGCTCTTACTCCTACCAACTCAGAGGCATCAGGCAGGCAGGAGGCTGGGGTGACAGGGACTGGGGCCGGTCTGAGGTGTGGGGAAGCAAGGCTGACCTCGAGAAGAGGCTTTCCTCCCTCCTCAGGGAGCACATGGGCTCCTCTGCCCAGTTCCCAGGCCGGCCACTCAGAGCCAAGTGTTCTGCAGTGGGGTTGGCAGGGGTTGGGGCTGCCCCAAGGCTCACGCCATGCCTGGCCTCTAGGGTTCCTGGGCTGGCAGGGGAAGACGGCCGAGACCACGAGAGTGAGGAGTGAGGGGCCAGATGCAGAGAGGCCAGATGTGGGGGTGTAGGCCCTCTGCTGGCCTGGGCCCTGTCCCTAGGCATGTCCTCAAGCTTCCCCAGGTAGAAAACCCACCTCACAGCCACACAGCTGGCTGCCCTCGTGCCCACTCCTATCTACATGCCAGATCCTTGGGGCACTAGCTGTGCTAGACCCAGAGGCCACATGAATCCCTCAGCAGCATCATTCTCCCATACATTTCCTGCTATGCCCCTCTCCTTGCTAGCACCTGTAGCCAACTTGACCAGGAGCTCACATATGAAGAAAGCCAGGATGTGAGAAAGCTCACAACCCCGTGAGAGAAAGTGCAGTTGGCTAATAGTTGGGCTGCCCTGATACTCTGCAGTGACAGAGCACTCAGGCTCACTAAGGGGCCCAGAGGTGTGGACCCCTCAGCCCAGTGCAGGCAAAGGGGATGGCATCAGGAGGAAAACACACCTTTCTGTTTTCCAATGTAATTTTAAGGCCATTATTTGCCCTCAACACTCTGCTTTTGCTACATCTTGCACCTTTGGATGCACAGAACCTGTGAGCTGAGTCAGGCCCAGGCTAGGGTCTGCTTAGGGGCCCGAGTGGCTGTCCCCTGGCCATCTGAAGTGCACACAACATGCTCAGCAGTGCTAGGCACACAGAAGGCAGCATGCGGATGGTCTATTATTTCTACTAGCCACTCCACCCTGCTGAGACCGGAGCTAGGATCTGAGGGACTCTAGGGTGACTGGGGCTGTGGGGCCCCAGGCATGTCACTGCATCTCCTAGGGCTCAGTTCCCTCTTCTGTCAAATGGAGCTGACACCAACACCACTGTGATGAGACAACGTGACGGACATGATACATTTCTCTGTGGGCCACAGCATGACACAGATGTACATTTGGGTTCCAAAAGTGCCCCTTTGGAGGGGTTCAATGGTGACATCACTCTAACTCCCATCTGGGCAAATGGTGAGTGAGGGACTAGAGTCTCGAGGGCTGGCAGCATAGTGACTTCTGTCCCCAGCCTCAGTTTCCCACACGTGAAATGTGGCCCAGCACAGGGAGCTGGCCATCAGCCCTTGGCTGCTCTCCCTCCCCTGGTCATCTTGGGGCAGGCCTCAGGAAATGTTTTGCAAACAGGGAACCAACCAGGCACAGTCTGAACCTTCTGAATAAAATGGGAGCAGAGAGAGCAGGTGTTGCTCAGCCTCGGTGGCTGGTTCCATTAAAGGAAAGATACAGTTATGCGCAAATCAGTGAAGGGTGACTGGCTCATTACATCTCTGCTCTCCTTTTTCTCCCCTCTTGCACAGAACTGTGTAGCCTGCTAGGGCAGCCGGGACTGGTTCATCTGCCCAGCTGCCCCTGCCTGCCCAGGATTAACCCTTCCTAGCTGGGCTCTGGGAAAGATAAGGCCCATGGAGCCTCACAGCCAGCTGTGAACGCAGCTCCTTTCCAATCTTCTCCCGCCCTTTTCTCTAAAAGGGGAGGAGCGACTTGGCACCTGAGGTCAACCAGGCGGCAGGGTCTAAGGTAGAGTGGGCCTGGCCAAGCAGGAGGCTAGGCTGGGCCCCAGCCTCCCCCTGCACTGTCATTCTGAGGGATGGAGGCTTCTCTAACGCATCTGGGAGGCCAGCATGTGATCGTGACCTGCCGAGCGGGGAGATGGGTGAAGGCCAGAGGGGAATGCAGTTGAGCTATCATTTACATGCTGTACAACCCATCTACCAAAAGTATACAGTTCCGTAGCTTTCAGTATATCCATAGGTATGCACAACCAACATCACCTTCAGAACAATTTCGGCATTTCTGACAGAAACCTGACAGGACCGTTTAGGCCACCTTGACCCTCCTTACCTCTAGCCCGACTCTAGATTTTCCTTCTCTAGACTTTACAATGTGGGATCATATAGTGTGCAGGCCTCTGTACCTGGCTTCTTCCACTTAGCACAGTGTTTCTAGGTCTATCTGTGTGGTAGTGTTTCGTGTCCTCCTCCCTTCTAGGATGTCACCACGCTCGACTGGATGGAGGTGTAGCAGCACGTTTGTTCAAGAGGCATCAGTTGCTGGACGTTTGTTCTCCACCTTGTTCTGTTCTGGGAAATGCTGCAGTGAGCTCAGGTGACCCAGGGATGGATGCAGGTTTCCATCTCACAGGGTACACAGCTGACTGTATATTTGCTGGGGCAAATGTCACTCTGATTAGCATAGAGCTCACACTCCCAGAAGCATGCATAACTATATGGCCCCTCCTTCCCTTCCATAATCCATGTCCTCGTCTGTTCTTTGGGCGCTGGCCATCCTGGCTAGGACGAGGGGCATGGCATGTGGCTTTTGCTGGCATCTCCCTGACATCCCTCTCTGTGCCCAGCCAAGCTGCTCTGTGGTGCTCATTACCCCGGAGACAGGCTCTCTGGCCCCTGCCAGCCTGGCAGGGATTGAGGTTGGCCTTGGATGCAGGTCCTGCATGTGCCTTGTGAGGACCTGGTAGGATTCTGAGCCACCCACTCTTTGGGGATCCCTTGCACAGGCCCAGGGCACACATCATCTGTCTCACTCAGAGTGGGGCAGCAGGAAGGAGCAGAGAGGGAGAAGAGTGGCTCCTCCTCCACCCAGCTGCACCACCGGCTTCCTCAGGAGGTTGGAGAAAATGTCTAAAATCTCAGCAGGCCCCAGGGGTGTGTGCAAATCACCTTTCACTGGCAAAGAGGAATGACCTGTGCTTTCTGGCCCACCTGACTTACCCAAACATCTGTTCACTTCTTTCAGACATAGCTGCTGAGACCAGCACAGAGTGCCAAATCCTAGCCAGGCTGTCCTCCCTTCCTTGCCCCGATTCCACTGTCCTGCTTTGGTGACCAGGGAAGCCAGGTCTGGTAGGTGACTTTGGAGGCAAATGTCAAATTGGGTTAAAAGATGCAGATTTAGTAACCACGCAGTAGGAAGACATGATCAGTCAGAAGAATCCAGTGCTCAAGGTCCTATCAAGCCCGCTCCAGCAAAAGCATATTTAAAATTTAAATTCTAGAAGACATGCACACATTTACTTAGTTTACATGAATCTTGGGTAGCCCTAAATTTTAGACTCAAACTTGATTCAGAAAAAGCTTGCTTTGGAATCGGTCAAGTTACTTTGTCACTCTAGATGAAAGAAAAGAAGTTGATATGGAAAAAAATAGCGACACCCCAGCCTGTGAGATGGGAGCTAAGCAGGGGGTCGCAAGCTATTGGTTTCCACACTCCAACAACACTGCCAACTGTCCCCTGGGGAGGCACTAGCGGGTCTAGTATAAAAACTGCTAGGTACTCAGTCAACCAAGCTGGAGGCTTTCCCTGGTTACCAATGAAAGCCAAGGAGCTGACCTTTTCACCCTGGTGGTTAGAAAGCTCAGAACCAAACATGTATCAACTCAGAGCCCCATTATGGCCCCTAGTAGCTGTATTTGTTTTTATTGGAAATTTGCGCCTTTACATAATCTCTCTTGGTTCTTATTTTTTCCCCCTTCCCCTGCCCTCCCTTCAACCCCTCCATCCCTCCCTATTTACAAAGACTTTGCTTCCATTTTTACATTTTCTCATATTGATTCCATTTCCTTCTTTCCTTTCACCTACCCCTCCCACATCCCCTTCCCCTTTGTTCCTTAGTAGCTGTATTTTAGTTTCCATGAAATTTATTTGCACTGTCCTGGCTGCCTCGGTGTTCTGAATCGATTCAAACACTGACCTTTCATGGTCATTTTGACTTTGGGGAACAACCAGAAGTTGCACAGCACCAGATCTGGTGAATAAGGTAAATGAGCAAACGCCAAAATGCTTTTATGAGCCTGCCTTTCTTTGGATGGCACTGTGCAGCTGCATTCACCATATTTTTAACCACACCTCATAAAGACACTTACAAAAGAGGACTTCCAGAACTGCTTCAGAAAGCAGCAAGAACAATGGGACAGGTGTCTTCAAAGCAGGGGGTAGTATTTGGAAGGAGATTAATGGCAATATGTTTTTAATAAATTTTTTAAATTAAGACATTCATTGTATATATTAATCACATTGCATATGTTGAGAGTGAGTGTGGAAAAGAGGCCAGAAGCACAGCTAATGCCCAGGAGGAAGGGCTGATGTGAGAGAGGGTCTGATGCACAGAGGCACCACATGGCCCTGCCTGTGCCCTCCCCTCCTCCAAAACCCTCATGCTGGGAGGGGCACCTCTGTCCCTGTGCTAGGGCCCAAGCCAGGCTCGGAGGTGGAGACATGGCATGGAGGATGGAGAGGGGCCACCAGTCTCCCCAGGTGCAGAGAGGCGCTTGCTGAGGGCATGCAAGCTGGGCCTCCAGACCTGGCAGGACATGCTTGTACCACCCAGCATGGGGACAGAGCAGGGCTCTTCCTCCTCAGCCACCATCAGGGCCCACACAGCAGAGCTGGTGCTGTACTCTCCACCAGCCAAATGGCATGCATTTTTAACAGTTACTGAGGTAGCTAATTAGTTCATAAACCAGAATGCCTCTTCCTCAGCGTGGGGGACTTGAGACCACATGTGTAATTACCCTGAAGCCAAGAATGGGTCCTCAGGAGCTGCTGCCTCTCGTGGGTAAATAATTTACTTTTACAACTTTTCATTAAAGATTAAAGGGACTTAAATTAAAATTAAGGCAAACCGGCGCTGCAGAGACCTGTGTGCTTACAGTTCTCCGAGGGAGGATCTTCAGCCTTGCAGGGTGTGGGAAGGGACAAGCAAGTGTGGGAGGTGACTTTTAGAGGGTGATGGCTTCCTAGCCTGCAGCTGCTGGGACCCTGGCTTGAGTGGAGGGACAAAACGCCCAAAGCCAGCATTACCATCAAGTCCCTGGTCTCCCTCTTTGTCCACAGGCCAAGATCCCTGGAATGCAGGGCAGGGGCTTTACGCCTGCGATGTGAGCACTGACAGTGGCTGCAAATTAGGCGCTGAGTTCAGGGGTCGGGGGGCCCCTCCAGGAGCCAGAGCCTTCACTCCCTGGGCTGGGGAAAGGCAGGCACCCAGGGAAGGAAGTGTTGGGCTTGGGCCTGGATAGAGGGAGAACACCCAGCAAAAAGAGGACCATGGGTCCCACAGAACCAGCTGCCCACCCCAAAAGAGTGGAGGAAGTTCTCGGTCAATGCAAGCTGAGCACCGGGCCCCTCGTACACCTGTCTTTCGGCAGGTGGGAGGCAGCAAGTCCGCAGGTGAGAGTCTCAGCACTGAGCACACACAGGTGACCTGCCCATCGGCCAAGCAGGCCCTAGGCAGTCCTGGCATCTGCTGTGCTAGTCAGAGCTTCCCTCTAGGGTCAGCATAAATGACGTAGCTGAGCAAAGGAGAGCCAGAGGCTTCTGGATAGAAGGCAGCTCAGCAGACCAGAGCCTGGCACTGCCACAGTGCCTGCTGTGTGACCTCTAGCCAGTGATGTACTGCCCTAAGCTTGAATTTACAAATCCATAGCACAAAACTCAAGTACGTCACCAGACAACAGCCTAGTGACGTTTGCCCACACCAACTGCACAAACATGTCTTCACTTAAGACACTCAGCCATGTTCCAGGATGGACATGGTCCCACTCATGTGATGGACAAGGCCACTGTGGGTGAAAGTGACTGGGGCACGGCTCTCAGCATAGGGCTCCGCACTTAGGACACATCTACTCTGCGCCTGTGCTGGGCTCCTACGGCCCTCTATTGGCAGCACCCCCCGCTCTGTCTCAGTTTCCGTGAGGGGCTGGCTCTCCTTGATCTTCCCATGAGAAGGTGCTGGGTGAGGAGGCCGGCTGGGTACTCCCCACACCACTCCTTTCCTCCTGACAGGGACAGACAGCAACCCCGGCTTTCCTGGGAATGAGTAGTGAGCGTGTGACTGAGTCCTGCCCAACAGAATGTGGAGGAGAAAAATGACACCTCCTCCGAACCTGACCCATAAGCACAGCCCTCCTACAACCCATGTGGGGCTGAAAGAAGAGCTAAAGAAACCGAGGAGTGGAGGAGGGAGAAGCCGCAAGATGGGCGGGGCCTGCCGCCCAGCGGGGGCCCTCCACCTACTCTGAGTCAAGCCGTGTCCTCACCCAGCTCCAACCTTCTCACCGTCTGGATCACACGTGGGCCCTGCTGGCTGGCGGCTTGGAGAAGCCCAGCCCTTCCTTCCCCGGAAGAGGTACATGCTGGAGAGAGCATGGTGACTCGGGGCATGGGGCAGTGGCCGGTGTCAGCCAGGCCTTGCCTCTACCTGGGAGCCTCCAGGAGCCTTCTCTCCAGGGGCTGGCTGCTGTGGCGCCTGCTGCTCCTCTGTAAGCCGCCCAGAGAGGCACTGGCCCAGAGTGAGCTGCCTCCACCAGCAGACGGGCCACTCCCACACAGCCCATGCCTCGCAGCACCTCCACCCTGGCTGTCAGCTCTTTGACCGCCCTGCCGGAGGCGGGCATGGAAAACAGGTCTCTGTACCCCTTGACCCGCCCAGTGGGAGAGGCAGGAATGGAAGAAAAGTAGCTTCTGGGGGAGGACGTACAAGGGGTGATCAATATATACAGTGAGTGTTTGAGTAAAGCTTTAAAAAAATTATTACAGAAAGACACATTGCCATGAATCCACCTCAAAATACTCCCCCTCGCGTTGAATACTTAGGCCCCAGTTCTTGCCACCTTCTGAAACAGTTCTGGAAGTTCTTTTTCCTGAGTGTCTTTTCATGGCTGCCTTGATATCCTGAATTGATTCAAAATGTCTACGGCAATTTGTCAAATAAAAACATAACGTGTCCTCATCTACCTTATTCATCAGATCTGGCACCATGTGACTTCTGGCTCTTCCCCAGAGTTAAAATGGCCATGAAAGGCCAACATTTTGAATTGACTCAGGGCATCGAGGCAGCTACAACAGTGCAACAGTTCAGAAAGTGGCAAGAACAATGGGATAGGTGTGTTTGAAGTGAGAGGAAGGATTTTGAGGGGGAAATTATGGAAATGTGTCTTGTATGGTAATAAAATCTAAAAATGTAAGCACTCACTGTATCTTATGATCACACCTCTAAAATACTCATAAGTGTAGGGATAAGTGCTGCAACTGCTCCTGCAGAGGCCACCTGCCTCCCTCCCTTGAGGTCACTCTTCCCCAGCTGCCACTCCCCTGCATTGTTGCCTCTCATGGTCACAAGTGACATGCTTACCCCCTACTTCTGTTGGACTGTTCAAAACTGCTTCAGTGGCATCTCCTTTGGGAAGCCTTCTAGAGCCATATCTCCCAGCCCTGCAGTGGAGCTGTCCCTTGATGGAATGACTCCCTTGATAACAGTAGCTCCTTAAGGACAGTGCTTAGGGCCTATTCACTGCACTAACGGACAAGCGAATCAATGACCTCAGCCCTTTGGTGGCCTACTGTGTGGCCTCAGGTAAAACCCTAAACATCTCTGAGCCTTTGCTTCCTCATCCGTTACAGAAAGGACAGGCTGGATGATTTGAGAATGGGCTATTTCATGGTCTCCTCCCTGGGCTCAGAATCCTAAGCCCATATTTGGACCTTCTTTCTGCTAAGTGAAGGTGGCACACTTGCTTATGCAGTGCCAGAGCTTCCCTTCTTCACTGGGCCCATCTTCACACAGCCTGGAGCCTGGCACCTGGTAGTAATGGGTTGACACTTACAGGGACAGACTCTGTAAGTGGTGACAGCCAAAGCTTCACATGGAACCATGAAGTCCCACAGTACAAAGAGATCAGTACTGAAGGGTGTGGCACTAAAGCAACTTCCAAGTGGCTAGTGGCCTAACCACCAGGCAGGCAGCTGTGGATAAACAGGGTGGCAGCAAGCGTGCTACTGCAGCACCCCACTGGGGGTGGGGCATGGCAGCTCCTGGCCATGCCTGGCAGCCAGAAGGCTGGTGAGGAAGTGGGCAAGGAAGCTGGGCTCTTGTGTCCCTTCCACCCAGGCCAGCTGGCTACACAGATGAGTACAACACAGCTCTACTCAGAGGTTGAGGCAATGAAAGCACATTAAACCCAGAATGGGATGAGGAGTGTCAACTCTAGACCCAGGCACCTGGGCTGGGAAGAGAAGGGGCCATTGGTGCTTTGGCTGTGGACTTTACCTCTATCCCAAGGATCAAGGAGAGGCCTTCCCCAGTCTGGGCTTCTCCAAGCAGAGCTAGAGGGGCCAGAGACTGTGAGGAGGAATTTACTCCAGGCCCGACATGCAGCAGACTCCTGCTCCCAGGCACAGCAGGCACCTGAGAACAGGTGTTGATTTACCAGGTCCTGAGGGCAAACTAAATCATGACTCCCAGGCTCCTGTCTACTGTTCCTCTTTGTCCTCTTACACTCTGGCCACCTCTTCTCAGGCTGCAGCTCCTTGGCTTTGGCTGGGCCCTTCTGCATGCAGCACCCTGTACTGTAGCATCCATGCACGGCAGCCCTGCAGCATGAAAGGGCCCCTGAAGCTGGCTGGGCCACTCCTTGAGCCAGAGAAGAGAGAACTCACTGGGGCCCCAGTACTAGCTGTGGCCTTCTGCTCCTGGGCTCCTGTGGGGCTTCTCTGACTGGGCCCTTGACCTGGAGGGGGCAGGACTTGGGATGTGGTAGAAGGGCTCCCCGCCCTGTGCAGGGCCAGGGGAATGTCCCAGAGGAAGGATGTGCCCTGTGAGCTGGCCCTGGAGGGTCCCTTCGGGAGTGCGGTGGCCAGGCCTCTAGCCAGTGGTATGCCATGGGCCGCCCTTGCCCTTGCCTCAGTGCCTTCCTCTGTGGGATGGATGGTGATGAGAGGATGGAAGGGGTGCAGGAAGAGTCCCCAAGATCAGGGGCATAAGAGTATCACAATGCTCTCCATGTGGCTTATGTGTGTGCATCCCCTGCAGCACAGGGTCACCAGAACTCTCCCAGATAGCACCTCTCTCAGCCTGGAACACTTCCTCAACCAGTGCAGCTGTTGACCACTCAGCTCAGCCATGGCCTGGGGCACCTGCCTAGGCTGGGACTCCATCTGGATGCTCACACTAACCACTGCTGGCATCCAGTGAGTCCACTCAGGCCTCTGAGCAGCAGCATGTGACATGAGTAGGCAGGTCATCACCCAAGCCAAGGGCAAATCCAGCACAATAGCCAGGAGCTCGTACTCTTGGCCAGGCAGTGCAGCCCAGGCTCCGGCCTGCTCTGAGGGCTGCAGACAGTGAGTGCAGGGCAGGAGGCATCAGCCCAGGCAGCAATGGGCAGGTCGGCAGGTTGTGGGGTCATCCTGGGGAATGGCTGGCCTGCTTTCTGTTCCAGCTGATCAATGTACCATTTAAAATAGCCCAGCCCAGCCCAGGGAAAACCGTATGGGCAGTAAATGCAGTCAGCCCGCCACCCAGCCATGCAGCTGAAACCTCTGGCCCAATTCTGTCAGGTGTTAGCCTGGAAATCACAGTGGATTTCTCAGTTGTGAAAAGAGTGGGGGCCAGAACTAAACAAAATGCATCTTTGCAGGGGTCTGCAGACCCCCTTCATACACAAGAGCTGTGCCTATGTCACCTGGACTGATCAACCTTGGCTCTTAGATAAACCTGGCCCTTCCAGGAACCAGATCATTCATAAGCATCCCTCCTGCAGGTATCCGTGCCCTCTCCACTACTCATTTCTGTCTCTGCACACTGCCCACCTGCTTCCAATACCAGCTTGCATCCCTGGCAACCAGGTTGGCCTCCCCTGTTTTATACACTGAAGTTGTTGACTACCTTTGTGGTATTCCCAGTGTTCTACCTAGCTATATAGGGTTCTTTGCCACAGTCCTGAACAGGACTCATCCAATACTAGACTACATGTGACCATTCATCCAATTTATCTATCCCTTCATCCATCCATATGTCATCCATTCTTCTATCTGCCTACCATCCATCCATCCATCCCTCATCCATTCTTCTATGAATCTATCCATCATCTGCCATTCCATCCACTCTTGCATCCATCTTCTATCTTTCTATCATCCATCCACCCATCCATCCATCCATCCATTTTGCCTTTCCCTCCCTTCCTTCATTTGCTTTCCATCAGATTTCACAATAGCTTTTTCTGTATTTTCCCCATTTTGCTAATGTATTCTCCTTTTCCTTCAGGGTGGAACACTCCAGTACCTGACTCCACTGATGTTACTGCTACAAACCTTCCTTACTTCATCTAGATGTCTTTATGATTCCCCTGGTACTTGATGGTACCTTTAGTTGGTTATTTAAGTCAAACAGGAAATATTAAACCTTATGTCTGCCACTTATTGGCTATTTGTCCTTTGGCAAAGCATTCATTTTACAAGTCCCTGAATCCTCATCTGGACTCTGGCCTGAGGATGACTGCAAGGATGAGAAGGTGTCAATGTCCCCAGAACAGGGTGTTGGGCAGGTCTCCCTCTCTTCCCTGTCTGCATCACAGCTAGAGGATAGTGAGTTTTCTGCTCATTATTTCCTCAGCTGGAGAATAACCATGGTGTTCTGGGTGTCTCTGGCACTCTGCATGTTCCAGTCCCCTTTTTGGAACATAGTAGGTTTTCGATCTGAATCTTGACCTAGGAGGTCAAGCAAGAAGAGAGACCTTGGAGTGCCCTGAACTCAGCACATCTCTACAGGATAAGCTGGGCCCATATGGCAGCCACCATCAATGGTGTGGGGGGAAACTCCGGCTGCTTCTGCTCCAAGACACACTCCTGACCCCTGGCACCTTGGGGAGGAGCAATCTTTGGTTCCTGTTCCATAAAACAAGGTGATCAAACTAATGACTGCCAGAGTTCTTTCCCCATCCACTGCCTGGTCTCGGCCGCCTGCATAACAGCAAACACCAAGAACTGGTTTGTTGGCACAGACCATGGGTAGTCATATCTGCCCCAGAGAGCTGAAAGCCCATGGGGGACACTGTGATGCCTACCTAGACACCTCTCTGCAATGAAGGCCTTCGTTCCTGGTACTGGGGTACTGCCTGAAGACAGCCCCCTATGAGACTGCCTTGTTCAGAAGTGCAGCGAGGGTGTCCCCTGTCACCACCACTGCTCAATATAGTACTCAAAATGTCAGTCAGAGAAAGCATGCAAGAGAAAGGAACACAAGGGATACAAATAGGAAAGGAAGAAGTAAAATTATCTTTGTTTCAGATGATATGATTCTTTACCTACAAGATACAAAAGTCTCCACCAGAAGACCTTTACACCTGATGAACATATTCAGCAAAGTGGCAGTATCCAAAAATCAACACCTGACTGGGCCGGGGATTTAGCTCAGTGGTTCCAGTGCCTGCCTTGCAAGCGTAAGGTCCTGAGCTCAATACCTGGTACCAAAAAAAAAAAAAAAAAGAAAAGAAAATCAACACATAAAAATCAATTGTGCTCTTGTATATCAATAATGAACCCTCTGAGAAAAAATCAGGAAAACAGTTCCATCCACAATATCTTCAAAAATCATTAAATATCAAGGAATCAAGGTGACCAAGGGGGTGGTAGAGCTCTATAATGAAAACTACAAAATTCTGAAGAAAATTGAAGAGGACATTAGAAAATGGAAAGATATCCTTGTTCTTGGATTGGCAAAATTAATAGTTAAAAAGGCCATATTACCAAAAGTGATCTATCAATTTAATACAATACCTATTAAAATACCAACAACATTCTTCACAAAACTAGAAAAATAATCGAAATTCATATGGAACCAGAAAAGACAGAATGCCCAAAGCAATCCTGAGCAAAAAGAGCAAAGTAGGAAGTATTGCAATATTGGATTTCAAGTTATACTACAAAGCTGTAGCAACAAAAACAACATGGTACTGGCACAAAAACAGACATGTAGCCTAAGGGAACATAACAGAGGACACAAAAATAATACCTACAGCCATCCAATTTTTGACAAAAGGCCCAAAATATGTTGTACAAAAGATAGGCTCTTTAACAAATAGTACTGGGGAAACTGGATATCCACATGCAGAAGACTGAAACTAGGTCCCTGTATTTCTTTATTTTGTGCTAAAAATCAAGTTAAAAAGGATCAAAGATCTAGATTTCAAAAAATGGAAACTTTGAAACTTCTGGAAGACAGCACAGAGTTAACCCTTGAAACAATGGGTACTGACAAAGACTTCCTGAACAGAATTCTAATAGCACAGGAAATAATACCAAGAATCAACAAATGGAATTATATCAAATTATAAAGCTTCTGTACAGCAAAGGAAATAGTCAACCAAGTGAAGAGACAATGTACATAATGGGAAAAAATTTTGCCAGCTACTTTTCTAATAGAGGACTAGCATCTAGAATATATAAAGAACTACAAAGAATTAATCTCCCTAAAACAAATCACCCAATGAAAAACTGGGCAAATGAACTGCATAGCTACTTCTCAGGAGAAGTAAAACTGGCCAATACTTGTAAGTACATGAGAAATGTTTGATATCATTAGCCACGTGAGATGCAAATCAAAACAACCCTGAGATTCTATCTTACCCCAATCGGAACAGCTATCCTCAAGAACACAAAAAACAACAAATACTGGCAAGGGTGTGGGGAAAATGTTAACTCTTCTGTACTGTTGGTGGGAATGTAAACTAACATAATCACTATTGAAATTAGTGTGGAGATTCCTCCAAAAATGTAATAATAGAAATTCCATTTACCTAGCCATCCCTTTCCTGGATATACTTCCGAGAGTTAAAGTCATCATATTAGTGACACATACATAGCCATGTTTATACCAATGGAATTCACAATAGCTAAACTTTGAAAACAGCTTAGATGCCCATCAACAGATGAATGGGTAAAGAAAATGTGGGGTGGACCCTGCCTGGGGTACCCCCCCATCCATATCTGACCTGCCTGGGTTATCAAGGCTGGTCCCCTCATCCCAACTTGGGTAACACCTAGGAGCCAGCCCCTCTCCATCCTCTCTCTGTGCCTGCCTGGCTTGTCCCTCTGCCTGTCTCTCTTCTTCCCACAGTGCCAACTGAGGCCACTTCAGGCCAATCTCGATCCTCGGATGTTTGAGGGACTCAGAACTCAGCTACACCCTGAGCAGCCCACCTGCACCCTGCTGAAAGCAACCCCTGCTGGGACAAGTCTCATTCTCCATGCCAGGCCCAAGAGACCCTCCTCACCTCTGCCATTCACTGAGCTGAGTGACTCGACATCCACTTCCTCATTAATGCACATGCTCTCAAGGTATTTTTTGAGCACCAGCTACATGTCAGGTTTCCAGACAAGGGGTGGAGGCCTGAGGCAGGAGCACCTGGCATGGAAAGGAAGGAGCAAGAAGCTTTGTTTGGAAGGGAAGATGTTGGGGGTACAATGCAGCGCCTGGTCCCTTTGGGTCATGATAGGGAATGAGCCTGACAGGTGGGAGAACTGGACCATATCCCGGATCAGCCAAGTGAGGTTTGGAAATGGCTCAAGCCACTGTTGATGAGGCTGAGACAGGTTTCTAATGCCAAAGTTGGTGTTGCTTCTACCCCCTCAGAATCCCTCCCCAGGCTTCTCTGCAGCCAGATGCATACTTGAAAAGGCAGGAGCAACCTTGGTTGGACTCCCCCAAATTAAACTCATGTCCATGAGCAGGTGCTATTCTGACTTGGAATGAAGGACTATAAACCCAGCATGTGCATCGGCCAAGTGCCATCCCAACCCCACAGCAGCCCTCTGAGCAGGGAGGCTCCCATCTTATAGGTGCGAAAGCCACGGCCCCACGAAGTTAGCTTGCCCAGGTTACATAGTCCTCAACTCCTGCCTCCTCCCTTCAGGTCTGACAGGTGTGGAACCAGAAAGCTCACCATGCCTGCTATGGGGAGGTGCCCAGCATCATCACTGTCCCCTAGACAAACTTCCAGGCCAGCAGCCAGTCACCAAGCACCTGCGTGGTGTGAGATGGGTTCACAGCCCAGGCTGCTGTATGAGCCACTCCCACCTCCACTGCTGCAGGCCACCGCTGTCTCCCCTTAAACACTCATGTGAGTGTGTGCATGTGTAGGCACCGTATGAGTGCATGGAGGTGTTTGTGTGTGCAGTCTGTACACAGATGGGGAGTGTAGTCCCAAGGCAGCAGCCTGGGAGGCGGCCAAGATTGCAGGCCTGTGGGAAATGGCCAGACTGGGCTGTATGGTTGGGGAGGAGAGGGGATTTGCCCATGGATACTTCACTCTGTGTCCTTGGAACTAAGAGCCTGAAGAACAGGGAAGAAAGAGAGTATGATGGCAGCACAATGAGGGCTTCCCAGGCCAGTAAGGGCATCAGAGACCAGGTCTGCTCTGCTGGTCCTCTCTCCTGGCCAGCCTATCCCAGGGCAGCAGACAGTGACTGGGGCTCAGAGGCTTCCATGCCCTATACTCCAAAAGACACTCAGCTTCACTGCAGAATGAGCAAGATTCTCTCCTTGACCAATCTCTACTCAGGCTCCTCCTCTTCAACTAGACCTTAACTTTTGGCCTTCTTGCCCATCGCTGCATCATCTGGTTTTTGAAAGAATCCTGCTAAGTTACTGTATTCACCTTCTGCATCTGGATAGCTTCCCCTCTATATCCCAGCAAGAATCCTGTTGGGTCTGCTTCCTCTTAGTATACTATTTGTCACCAACCTGACCCTGCTCCCAGGCTACAAATCCACAATTCCCTTGTGTTCAGAACTGGGTTCTCCCCCCTCCCTGACTTCAGGATCCCGCTGCAGTGACCCTACCCTTATCTAGAGCCTCTCTGCACAGAATTCCCCTGACTATTCCTTATCAAATGTCTGGCATGATATCTTCCTTAACAAAGCCTCTGATGAGTCCTCAGAGGCCCTGTCTGCATAGGGTCTCCCTTGCCTTCAGGTTCCCCAGCTAGAGTGGGGTACTCTCTGCCCCCCAACCCCTAGCTGTGTCTTTCAGAGGGAGCACTCTGCCTGACCAGGCGACTGCTGCTTCCTCACCCAGTGTCTCCATGCTGGGTTGAGAGCCAGGCGCAGCTAAGCAGAGGGGGCAACTCAGGACCCTCAATCCCACATGGCCCTGATGCTAGAGGACTGAACACACACAAGCCTTCCAGCCAGAGTGCTTCCCTCCACATGGGCTCAGGCCCCAGGCCAAGACCCTTCAGTGCAGGCTGCCCAGATCCTCCTGGGACTGTCAGGAGAGAAGCTCTGAGAACAGTCCTGAGATCCAACCCCCACCCCCAATAAACTGGCTAAACCTCATGCAAAAACCTATGAGGAGCTTATCAGCTGTTTACCTACTGGCTTCTCATTAACTGAAAAGAAAAAAAGAAAGACAAAAGTGTCCCTGGAGAGGCAGGCGGGAGAAGCAGTGAGGGTGGTGATGAGATGCTGGTGGATGCCGCCTGGTCACTTCCTCATCCCTGGGTGAAGGGTGCGGTGGGTGGGCTGGGTGAGGGTCAGCAGACCCCAGGCCTGCGTGACCTGGAGGAGGGAACCCACACCTGTTCTACCCGAGCTCCAGGGCCTGCTGTGGGTGCTTGGGAACATGTACCGAGCCCTGCAGCAGCTGGTGCCTGTCTGCTCACCTGACCATGCACCCAGGGTACCATCTGCCCAGGACACCTTAGCCCTATCTAATCAGGGTGGAGGATGTTGGTGGGTTTATAGGAGCAGCCTCTTCCTCAGAGTCAGGAGGAGGCTCCTAACCTGACAAGTGAGATCATTTAACTAGGGCCCCAAGCTCCCATGAAGCCTAGGAAATGCACCAAAGAGCCTGTCTCCTGGATTCCTCCCATGAATTTCCTCAGAGAGGCAGGCACTTGCCAGGCATCACGTCAGTCACATTCCACCCACAGCCCACCTTGAGGCATGGGATCCTGGAACCCTTGTTTTTTCTGGTCTGGGAGCCACTGAGGGTCCCCCTGGGAACCCCTGTTTCACTAGCTCAGCAAGGGGCACCGGTCCACACAGTCAGCAACCAGAAGCCAGGCAGCACTTGCTCTCCCAGGCTCCAGGGCCAGCAGGGTGCATCTATATCTATATCCATATCCATATCCATATCCATATCCATATCTATGTCTATATCTATAGTGACTTATATCACTGGGCTCCACCCTGCCTCTACTGTAACCTCTGATGCGGGTTCAAGCTCTGAACATGGGCGTCCATGCTCCTCCCCCAGGGTGTGCTCTGGTCTCCAAGAGCCAGCCAGTCTGCTCTGCACAGGGACAGTCGGCCCAGGAGCCCTTGCCCTGTGCTTGGGTACAGGACAATGGTGCTATCCCCACAAAGCCCCCAGAACCTCTCTGCTCCCTTCTGCTGACCATAGTGTCCACTGAGCCAACTTAAGGCATCCTCCACCCTCCCAGCATTACCCTCAAGCTTCTCTCCATGGCTAAAGCAAAACCTGGGAACTCCCTTCCCTCTGCGGCTCACCCTGGTCCCATGTCTGTCTGTCACCTTGCTTGGGTTCTGCCTCCCTCATGAATTCTGCATTTTGCCAGGGAGAACCTGTCTCCCCAGTGCAAGGTGCAGCACATACAGCTCTCCAGTGGCCTTGTTGACCCATGGGAAAGCATTAGCCTGCCCCTACTCTGCTGAAGGTTAGTGCACTGTCACCCAGCATGGGCTGGTGAGGCTGTCTGGGTTTCCACTGGAGATGGTGCCTGCCGTGGCTCTCAGTGACAAAGTCTAGGGGCCCCTGCACACTGCAGATATAACAGAAATCAGTATTTTGGGGCAAATACCAAGCCTGAGAGTCCAGCTTAAGGAATTTCAGCAAATATGGCCAACTCTTTAGCAAGGAAGACCTGGAGCCCAGAGACCAGAGCATTCCTTTCCGTGTACTGTCTCAAAGGCCAGGAATGGAGGACATGACTGGAGATGCCAACTCAATGAACACTGTGTGGGAAACTGGGCTTGGGCAATTCATTGTGTACATGGGGTGTCGGGCATGTTTCTGAGCCACAAGATTGGACCCCAGACCTCAACATAGAGTCTGGAGATCACAGGGTGGACTTGCTAGCTATTCTGTGGCCATTTCAGTGCCACATGTCTTTAAACAGCAGGGTCAGGGTGGCTCTCTCCTGTGACCTCTTTATGTGCTGGCACCACTGGGTGAGAAGCTCATGGGTCCTTGCAGCAATGGATAAGCAAGTAGAGGGTTGAGGACATTAGGGGACCCATGTGGGGTCCCCCACCTCTACCCTATGTCTGTGTCGGGCCACTGTGACTTTGCTATGGCCAAACTGGCTCCCCTCATCTGCCCAACACACTCAGCCAGGCCCCCAGGCTGTGCCCTCACACCCACCAACGCCTACCCCCTGCTTTCCACAGTCCTGGTTGCCACAAATACTTTTTTCACTTGCCTCTCTAGGCTCCCTCCTGTTTATGCTCTGGTACCTACTTCAAAGGAAGCCTTTTGTGTGTGTGTGTGTGTGATACTAGGGATTGAACCAAGGACCTTCCCACTGAGCTACATCCTCAGCTCTTTTAAAAATTTTTTTTATTTTGAATGTACAGTGTATACCGACCCCAGGTTTAAACAAAGAGGCCACTGGGGCTAGAATGCTGCACACAGGAGAGATGCAGTCAGAGAAAGTAGTCAGTGACTGCTGGAGCTTCCAGAATAGGGTTGGACTTTGACTATTCTGGGTGAGATGGAGGCCCTGAGGGAGATGTCAGGGTTGACTTTTATTTGGCAGGCTCTCTCTGGCTGTGGTGAGCACAATGGAGTGAGGTAGGTGAGGAGTAGACCAGGGAGGTAACAAGTTAGGAGTTCAGGGAGGCGGGGGTGGCTTGTAACAGTGACAGTAGGTGATAGTCGAGAATTCAGTCAAGGTGACACCTGGAACTAACCACCACAGTGACTAATTTGCAGAGACATCACAGCTCACATACCGAGTGATCCACTAGTGGGTCACTCTAGGTAGGAAGGCCCTTTTTTCCACAAGGCCTCAGGACCAGGATGGAAAGGAAAGTTCCCATAGCTCTAGGCTCCACTGGAGGCTCTGCCAGCCTTAAGGAGAGTGCACCCTTGCACACCTTACCCATTCAGGCTCAGCCCCATCTGTAAAATGAAGAATGGACCAGAGGACACCTGCTCCACCATACCAAAATGCAGCCAACTACAGCTCACCGCACAGCCCTGGGGAAATGCCCCAGGTCCTCACAAGTGTCCCTCAAGGCCAAGGCTCAGGTAGGCAAATCCATGTGGAAACCAAAGCAGGTATCAGGGTGGGTGAGAGAAGATTCCAGATAGAGGAACAGGAGCCATGGAGCAGAGGGAGAAAAGTGGGTTTGAGCCTCAGTAAGTGGCTTGGAGGGGCCCAGACTCGCCACAGGGATGAGGGAAGTAATAAATGCAACTGGGGGGGTACTTCAGTAATGATGACGCATGAGTAACCAATAAATAAGTGGCAAGAAGCCAGGGGTCACAGGTAATCACAGAATGCAAACTGAAAGTTGCAATACCATCCTTTTTTGACTTAGTAGACTGGCACCGATTTTTAAGGAAAATAAAAGCTGCTGCTGGCAAGAGTCAAGGGAAATGGATATTTTCATACACGGCTGATTAGAGTCTAAAAGCTGTAATATTTATGGAGGGCAATCTCATAATAAGTAGCAAATGGCCTTGAAAAATATACAGGCCCTTTAACTTGGCAATTTCTCTTCCAGAACATTATTAATATGGGCAGACTTGGGCTGTAACACTGCAAAGTGGAAAACTACATAGTCCAAAAGCATAGAGGGATGGGCTAAATAAGTTAGGGAACATTAATATAAAGGAACACTATGCATCCATCAAAAGTCATTATTCAGATGTACATCTGAAAAAGACACAGACAATACACATTAAGTGAAAGCATAGAAACATACATAGAAAATAATCTAGACAGCCATGTGCTCACTTAGCAGTTACCATCTCAGGATGGTGAGGATTTCTGGTAAGATTCAATTTCTTGTGTTCACCTATGATTGGATTTTTCCTAAAATGAGCATAAATCACTTCTTTATTTTAACTTACCAACAGTAGTTTTTTGACCAGAGAGCTCATACTGCACTTTTATTCTAATCTTTGTACTACTTACATTAAGTGTACACTAATATATATTGTATCTAGTGTTATGGGTTAGATTCTGTCCTCCAAAATTTATGGTGAAGTCCCAACAACCTGCATGTGTCTCAAAAAGGAACGGTACTTGGAGGTAGGGCCTTCATAAGGCAAACTGAGGCCCTAGATGGGCCCTAATCATATATGATTAGCCTTATAAAAGGAGGCGATTAGGACACAGACATCCATGGAGGGACAACCAAGTGACAACACAGGGAGAACTTGGCCAATTGCAAGCCAAGGAGAGAGGCCTCAGGAGAAATCAACCCTGCCCACACCATGACCTTGGACTTCTGCCCTCCAGAACTGAGAGAATAGATATCAGTTGTTTATTCTGCCCAGTCTGCAGTATTTGCCTGCTAGGAGTACTGTAACAAAACACCTAGGGTATTTAGTCTAAAAGATATACATGCAGATATTTTAAAAAGAAATACATATATATATATATATATATATATATATATATATATATATATATAGAATATAGTCAAAAACAAAATTAAAGCTAAAACTAAAATTAACCAATATAATAAATGCCCAAAGGTTTAAAATTAAAAAGACACAGTATAATAGATCTTACATTAAGGAAAATAAGTAGGGGAGACTAATGCTTTTGAGTATTCAAAAATATTCACATATATTCACATATTTTAGGTAGAGAATGACCCTCTTTTATATTGGTATTTTAAAACTTACTCAAAATGTGATTTCTAAAAGAAAAAAAAAATAGGAAAGAACCCCTCCCTTAGTCAACAGCTACTGGCTGAGTGCTTCCTGACTTGCACTGGGCACTGCAACCACAATGAGGATGTCACAGGTGTCCCCAGCCCACAGCTCTGGGGCACTCAGGGGGTCACAGGGCCATGTGCGATATGCACGAAACAGGGTCCACATGCTAGTGATGCCAGCTTGGGTCTGTGCAGATGGCCCCAATGTGCCTGGCGGTCCTCCTGCTCTCCCAAGGCAGCCTCTACCCTCCAGGCCATGGGTGTCCTGGCCACAGTTTCCATAGGCCTGCTCGCTTCCTGAGAGTGTGGACAGGAAGAAGCTCTCCCTGACACAAATCCGGACAGCTGCCCAGGTTGGTTGCGCAGAACGATGACTCAGCTAACGGTGACAGCCCCTTTGGAGGAAACTTGATTGTGCTGCACCCTGGCTCGGAGGGATGAAAGGGGTGTTGGCTGCCTAAATGTGGCTAATGGCTATGGATTCCTCCTGTCAACTTCTGAGGCTATAAACAGCCTGCTTATAGAATCACTTGGGATCCAAGTAGAAAGTGATCATATATCATGCCAAGTGGCCTGTGTGCGTGTGGGTGTGGGTGCATACAAGTGTACTCACATGTGTGCATGTGCACCAGGTGTACTCACCAAGAGAACATCTGTACACATCTCTAGGCAGGCCCAAAGCAGGGGAAGGAGGAGACCCTGACTGATTACCCTCATAGTGGTGGTGTTACGTGCTGGTTGTCTTGTTTCTGTCACAGGGCCCAGCCCAGAGAGAGGACTGCTTGCTTTACAACCCACAAATGCAGTCTTGGGTGACTCGCCACAGGTGCCACCCAGCCAGGAGGTGAAGCATGCTGCCACTGTTTACAGAGAGGTCAGGAGCAGCCATTCTTCCTGAGCCTGCCTCTGTGTCCTTCTGGGTAGGGTGGGGAGGGATGGGGACTAGGCCTCACACAAAGGGGCTTAGAAGCTCAGAGACAGCAGCAACCCAGCCCTGCTCCCAGGGGCTGCAGGTTCTCCTTGGTGGGGAGATGGGCAGAAGGCAGAATGAGTAGGCAGTTCGAATAGGTTGTGACAGAGCCATCTGACATCTCAAGCTTATCACTTCTGCCATCTCCATGGCCACCTTCTCAGCCCCACACCCTTGGGATCCTGCTGTTGCTGAGAAGCCCCACACTGTAGCCAGGCATGATGGCACATGCCTGAAATCCTGGAACTCAGGAAGCTGAGGTAGGAGGGGCACAAGTTTGAGGTGAGATTGGGCAATTTAAACACTTAGTGGGCCACTGTCTCAAAATTAAAAATAAAAAGAGGACTGGGGATACAGCTTAGTACAGGTCCAGGGTTTAATCCCTAGTAACAGAAAGAAAGGATGGAAAGCAGGGAGAGAGAGGGAGAAGAAGAAAGGGAGAGGGAGAGGGAGGGGGAGAGGGAGAAAGAGCCCTATATTCTGTTGCAATTTCCCAGTTGCCTCTGGTAGAGCTCCCTCCTGGTATCCTCTCCTCTCCTCCTGATGATACTTGGAGTCCCCAGGGCTACAGGTGAGCCCAGATATGTCCTTCTGGGTAGGGTGACAGGGGGCACATCAATCCTCTACCTGGGGACCAGGCCCCACATGAAGGGACTCAGGAGCTCAGAGAGAGCATCAATGCAGCCTTACTCCCAGAGACTGCAGGGAGGTGGGCCAGGGGCTGAGGTCACTATGTTCCATTCCACCTGGAGCCAGTTCTGCCCAGTGTGGCCCCTTCCAGGAGGCCCATGGGGCTGGTTTCCTGTCCGAGCCACTTCACAATGGCCATCCATCCTGGGGCAAGGCCTTGCTCCTACTAGGGCACAGGCTTCTCCGCAGGCCAACCACCAGGACAATGTCCAGCAAACCTGGGCATCAGCCCTCTCCTCCCCATACTGATGGCTGAATAGGCTTTAACAGAAGTTCAAAGTAAAAGCTGGGGGGTATTTAGCACTAATTGGGATTGTTAAAATTAATGTAAATAAAGACAAACTTCCCAGAGGCCCTAACTACATCCACGTTGTCTGTCCTGATGCTACAATCAGTCCCTGCAAGAGCTATATGAAACAATGCAAAGACTAAACTTCAAGGGAATCACAGACCACAGGACACAGGTAGGTGTCCAGAGGGGAAGCGGAGGACAGCGGGGTAGGTCCTCCCCTGTGGACAGACCTCAGTGGACGACAGGAGAACAGGTCTCGATGGAGCCATGCAGCAGCGGCAGCTTCATTCCTCCACACCATCACTTTCAGCTGCCCTTGCAGCTGCCCTGCTACCTCCCCTGGCAGCCCATCTCCATCCACTCAAGAGCCAGCAGCTACAATGAACCACCTGCCATCTCCATGGCCCTTGGTGCAAGGCAGTCTTTGCCTGAACCCAACCAGCACCAACTAGTGCACCCTTCCAGCTGAACTGAGCTCCTCCTAGGTACAGGGAACTGCCCTAGAAAGAAAATCCCAATTTCTAGAGATAATACAATAGAAAGACAAATGGGTGTCTGTTTTAGCAAAGCTCATATTTAAGCAAGGAAGGCAGAAAACATTCAAATGGCATGCCCCACGTTAGGTAATGGTGGCTCTGGGAAGGAAAGGAGGCAGGGCGAGAGTGTGAGGAGCAGGCATGGGGAGAGGAGGTCCAGGCTGGCAAGCATGAAGCGGGGGATCTGCTGGGGCAGGCAGCAGGGGACTCCGAGGCCCCGGTGAGGTGTAGAGTCAGTGGGCTTTGGACAGAAGAGCGGCTGCCCGATTCGTGGGTCTAGAGGTCACTCTGGCTGTGGTGGGAGAGGAGACTGCACAGTGAGGCCATGAGTGGGGCCAGATACAAGGCCCAGGGAAGAGCCCAGGAGACGTGGGGGAGCAGGGCCTGCATGGAGTGTGGCTGGGATGGCAAGACCTGGCTGGGCTCGGGGAGTGTGTGCACAGACGCAGCATGTGTGCCCACAAAGACAGCTACTTCTCCTTCCACACGCGGCCTCATCCGCCATGATCGCCGCGTCCACCGAAGAGTGCCATCTCCCTGGCTGCTCCACCTCTTCTTGCCTGTCATCTACAGTAGTTCCAACCCCCAGTCCCCTTTGAATGGGTACTGTTGCCTCTGCCTCACAGGGCCATTGACAGCACCTGGCAAGGAGTAAGGGATGAGGGCCTCTTCCTTCCACCTCTGAGATGGCTTACTCTCTTTAATAATGGTTGACACGTAAAAACATATATTACATGGACACAAAGGCTCAGGAAGGGCACAGAGCCTCTCTGATGGAGAAGTTCGGGTGAGGCAAGAAACTGGCCTCAGCTCTGCTGGCCCATCCTATCTGTACTACCCCATACCTCTGGGAGGAAGAACAGCAGAGAACACACCAAAGAATGGTCTGCAAGTTCCTGGAACATGGAACAGAATGATGTGGTGGTGTCCTGCTACCTCATGGCCATGCTTGGTAAAAGGAACAGGCTGAGATGCAATGAAGGGACCATGAGGTTCTGTTCCATGAGTGTCTGAGGGGCACAGCAGGCCCAAGAGGCTCCCTGAGGGCTCCTTGAGAGAGAGTGGGGAAGTGCAGAGCTGTACCTGGGTCAGACTGCTGGAAGGCATGGGACTCTGCACATATACCCCTGCAGTGGGCATAAAGCAGCCTTGGGGGTGGGGAATGCAGGCCCCTTCCTGCCTTCAGGTACAGGAACTGGGGCTGACTCTCCGGTCCTAGCTGAGCTCCCTCTGGCTTGCTGCTCTAATAAAAACAACTGAGTCTAGAATTTTGGTCTCTGGGGAACAAGAACATGGAGGTGATTATTCATTTGCTCTGTGTCTTCCATTCCTGTAAAAAGTTCCCTTTTCCATAAGCTGATAAATTTACTTTTCCCAGAAACTTAGAAAAGGGCCTTTGGCCTGTGCTGGCTGTAGAGCATGTTGATTAGGGTAGAAATCAGCAGGTAACCTTCTGGAGTATTAGGAAATCAAGGGGCCCAGAGTACACAGTGGGGGGCCAGATACAGGCTGGCACAGGGTGTGGTGCTAGCCTGGTGTCCCCAGAGTAATACGCCTGGCCATAACATGGAGTGAGCATGGAGCTTGGGCCATGAGTCTTGCAGTCTGGAATAACCTCTGCATCCCTTCTCTCTCCATAGGTGTACCTGCAGGGTGATGTGCCCTGTCCTCCACGGCCATCGATAATCCTGCCCTGAGCCTCAGTATGCCTAAAGAATGGAATGTTCCCTCCATTTTTTGTCGCTGAAATTCAACTATGCTTTGGGCCCACCCAAGGCAGGTCCACTCCTGACTCCAGCCTGTTGACAATGCCTTGGGGCATGTGTAGGATATGTGTGCAACAAGGTGGTGCAGGTGCAGCCTTGAGGCTCATGCTGCATCTGTCCAAGCCACCCTTTTCTTCTCATGTGGCACTTCTGAGGTAGTGGCATTAGTCACTCCTCACTGAGGACAAGAGGACAAGGATGGACAGACTTGGCCTGGGCTACGTGCTCACCCATGGGGACTCGGGATTCAGAGCCAGTTTCTTTCCACCCCACAAGCCTCTTTCCTGCAGAGCGCCCACTGCAGACTCCTGAGTTGGGTGGCTCAGTGTGCAGATGACCTCACCAATTCGAGGCTAAGCCTCGCAGGAAGTCCAAGCTGGGGAACATCAGTTGCTACATGACACTCTTCCACTCATCACAGCACAGCCCGACAGGTCTGTCCTCTGTGACCCAGGGAGAGAGTGAGGCAAACGGAAAAGGATGTGTGGCACAAAGGTGAAGACAGATACTGGCACCTGAAGGCTGGCACAGCTGTTTCGCAAGACAGGATGCCCAAGAGCCATTCAAGAAATCAGAGATGACAAAATTGCCTTCCTGGTGGGAAAATTGCAGCAGTTCTCTGGCCTCACTTGCAGTATGCCCTGAGCCTGGTTTACAGGGTCTCTGCCAGGGTTTGGAGTCTGCAAGCCCCATCGACCACATGTATGTGTGTGCTCATATGCTCGTACATAGAAAGGCATATATGTGCTGGCTTCACGGGCTAGGTATAGAGGTTCCCAAACCAACAAAAGTCTATAAATTTTATTTGAGAAAGTATAAAGATATTGAAAGAAATCAAAAGTGGTTTTGAGGCAGTAGAGGGTGAAAGTCCATCATGCCTCCAAATTCATATTCAATGATGATATAATCATTTATTTCTCAACTAGAGATTGATGAAGCTGGGGCTGTGCCTTAAACCCATCAGCTCCTCCAAGCCAGCCCTCAGTAGCTGTTACCCTCACAGTGCTTCCCCTCAGCCTCAGCTTTGATCCAGCCCCAAGCATCAGGTTTCAGCCACAGTGGCCCTCCCCACCCTCTGAACTGAGGAGTCAAGTAAGTCCCCTTCCCTGCTTCCCACCTGGAGCATCTTTCAAGAGTCAGTTCAGCTGCCACCTTCTCTTGGGGATGTCCTCGTTCTGTTGCATGGTCAAAACTCAACACTGTCTCCTTTTCTATGAACTTCCATTCTAGCATTAAGCAGAACATTCTCTGATTATTACACATCCACCTCTATCAGGCCATGAACTGCTTGGGGGCAGTGCAAGCAGGGTCTGCTAAGTGTTGGGTGCTTAGTAAATGTCTGCTGAATGAGCAATAGAGAGCTTTATTTTTTTCAAGCTTACCCCAGAGAGCTGTTAAAATCCTTTCGGTCTGGCTCCAAATAAGCCCCAGAGGGAATAAACTGCCTATTTTATCCCCTGTATTACCCCAGGGCCGCGTGGAGACAAGGTATAGATGAATGAATGAATGACTTTTCTCTTTGACAATAAGGACTTCAGAGCTGAATTTTTCATCCTGGCCCTTAATTCTTCACATTTGCGTGTTGATGAAACAAAATCACATCATAGCATCGACTGTAAAGAAAGCTTTCACTTCTAGCCAAGACAGAACGACAGGATAGATTTCCTCCCCAGAACACACAAAGTACAACACAAAACAGACTAAATAAATGAACAATGGTCACCAAAACTCTGGTTATTGGGCGACAATGAAGAATGAAGAAAAGACACAAATGCAGTGAGCCCTATGACTGGCCCAGCTTACTGTTTCGAGAGCTGTTAACCCACAGCACAGGGAGACAAAGGCAGCTAGAGTTTATGGGACAGAATGTGCAAGAGAAAAGGGCTAGAGAAAGGAAATGAAAGGGAGGAAGGAGGGAGGGGGTTGGAAGAGAAGGAGAGAGGGAGAAAAAGAGACAACACTAACTAGAGAACTAACTAGAGAGACCTGCGGAGGCTCCCTAAGGTACTCAGTAAGACACTGGAAGCAGCCAATGCTGGGGGCAAAAAACACCTAAGAGGATCGTAGGGAAAAGATCCCAGAGTTCATAGAGAGCTGGGAATAGTCCTTATTTCCAACAGGCAGAAAACAAAACATCAGAATTCACAACGCACTTGGTAGCATACTTAAGAGAATTCTTGCAATAGTACTGGGGTGTAATTAGTCCCAGACTAAACACTGCTCTAATCCTGCCTTAAAAATCTTAAGAGAAAAACCCAAAAGGATATAGCATTTCTAAGTAATTTAACTGTGTCTCAGAGTCTTAAGTATATTTATATCCATGGCCAAAAAGGTAAAATATATAATGCCTAGAATCCAATGAAAGATTTAAGAAAATGGTAACCAATGGGCAAATATACAAGCTTTTTTCTTATTAACATTTCTTTAAAATAATAAAAATGTTTTGTGGGGTTTATGGCATGTGCATTCATAAAACATATGACAACAATCATTAGTGCTCATGGGGGAATTAGAATTATACTACAGTAAGATACTTAGGGTATACATGAAGATCTTGTTAATTCAAGATAGATTGAGATAAGTCAAAGGTAAAATAACTACCAAACTAATAAAGCAAGAGTTATAGTTAATAAGCCAACAAAAGAGATTAATAATTTTTATTCACAGATGACATAATTGTATGTTTTTGGTGTTTTTTGGTACCAGGGATTGAACTCGGGACCTTGTGCTTGCGAGGCAGGCAGCGGAACCACTGAGCTAAATCCCCGGCTCCAGATGACATAATTGTATAGAAAATCTGAATCAATCATAGAGGAAAAATAACAACAAAAAAATTCTGCAATAGTAAGCAATATACAGGAAGTTGCAGGATACAAAGTTAATGTAAAAAAGTCCACTGCTTTCCTCTACAATAGCAATGAACAAGTAGAATTTGAAATTTAAAAACACAATACTATTAGCACCACAAAAAATGAAGTGCTGAAGTATAAATCTGACAAATTGCATACAATATTTATATGAGGACAACTATGACACTCTGATGAAATAAATCAAAGAGGAGCTAAAACAGAAGTTTCATGTTCATGGATAGGAAGACTCAGTATTGTCAAAATGTCACTTCTTCCTAACGTGATCTGTAAATTCAATGCAACTCAAACAAAATCTCAGCAAGTTATTTTGTGAACAATGACAAACTGATTCAAGTTTATATGTACAGGCCAAAGACCTAAAATAGCTAACACGGTGTTGAGGAAGAAGAAGAATGAAGTCAGAGGGCTGACACTATTCCCCTTCAAGGCTTGCTATGAAGCTACAGTAATCAGGATAGCGCAGTATTGGTGAAAGCGTGCACAAACAGATCAATGAAACAGAGCAGAACAGAGAGCTCAAAAATACACCAATGTAAAAGGACTTACATGACACTACTAAGTGAAATAAATTATTTTGAAAAGGCTGCATATTGTATGACTCCAGCTATGTGACACTTTAGGTGAAACCGCAGAGGCTAAGGCGGGAGGAAGGGCAAACGGAGAGAGCATAGAAAGGTTTAGGGCAGTCATATTATTCTTTATGATACTTTAATGGTGGATACACGTTCTTACATACTTGTGCAGACCCACAGAATGTACAAAACCAAGAATGAACCCTTGCGCACACCATGGACTTAGGTCAACACTAATGTGTCAAATGTAGGTTCATTGGTCAAAGCCAACATACCACTCGAGGTGTGATGCTGCCAGTTCAAGAGGCTAGGTGTCTGTGATGCGGAATAAAGGGCATATTGAAACTCCAGTTTGTGCTCAATTCTGTTCTGATCTAAAAAAATAAAGTCTATTAAAAATAATGGAAGCTGGGCATAATTGTGCATGCCTATAATCCCAGCACTCTGGGAGGATGAGGCAGAAGCCTCACAAGTTTGAGCCCAACCTGAGCAACTTAGCAACTAAATGTGACCCAGTCTCAAAACTAAAGACATTTTTAAAAGGGCTGGGGATGTAGCTCAGTGCAAAGGCCCTGGGTTCCATTCCTAGTACCACAAAAGAAGAAAAAGAAAAGGGAGAGGAAAAAGGAAGAAGAGGAGGAAGAAGAAAAAGAGAAATCATCAAAATACTCAAAGAATTAAAAACAAAGCATGAAAAGAGAAAAATAGAAAAGAGAAGATGGTAGACTTAAACCTGAGAAAAATATAATCACATTACATGTAAATGGAGTGTAAATTAACTCAATGAAAGGCAGAGATTACCAGGATAAAAACAAACAGAAAGTGCTCAGAAAATGTACTTTAAATAAAAAGAAACACATAGGTTAAAATTAAATATATAGATAAAGGTGTATCATGCTATACTAAAATAAAAAAGCTGACAGTGTGTATCATAAAGTTATGAATATAATTTCCTAACTATAAAAAGATCACTTCTCAAAAGAAGTAACAATTCCAAATTATACTTTACAAAGCTTCAGACTTCATAAAGTAAAATCTGATAGAGCTAAGTAGAAACATACAGATCCACAGTGGTAGCTGGATATCTCAATACTCTGTTTCATTAATACAACAAGTAAACAGAAAATCAGTCACAGCATAAAACACTTGAATGACACCATCAAACAACACGCCATAATTAACATTGGTAGAAGATCCTACCTAACAATCATAGAATATAGGTCTCACAAAAGTATGTTCTCTGACAACAATGAAGTTAAATCACAGTCAATAACAAATAGATGTATGGAAAATCTCCAAACATTTACAAACTGAACCACATGCTTCCAAATAACCCTCAGGCCAAAGAAGAAATGAAATTGGAAATAAGAAATTATTTTGAGCTGAGTGAAAATAAAGGTACAATATATCAAAGTTTGTCACATGTCATTAAGGCAATGCTGAGAGGGAACTTGATAGTACTAAATGCCTATTAGAGGAAAAAATCTCGTTTATGATTTCTACTTCCACTTTAAGAAACTAGCGAAAGAACAAATTAAACCCAGAGTAAGTGGGAAAAAAGGAAATAATGAACAGCAAAGTAGAAAGTAATGAAATAGAAAAGAGAAAGTCAATAGGGAAAGTCAATGCAACCACAAGCTGGTTCTTCAAGAAGCCCGATGAAGTCAGTAGCCTTGAGCCAAAGCAAGCATGGAAAAAAGACCGAAGAAATAAATCATCACTATCAGGAATGAAGCAGTAACATCACTACAGATTCTATAAATATTACAAGGAAAATACATGAAAATTATGGAAAACTTTATTCCATTCGATTTGACAACTCAGCTAAAATGGATAAATCCTTGCAAGATGTATACTGCTAAAGCTCACCAGAAAAAAATATATAACCAGAATATTCTTTGATATGTACTCTCCAGGAAATTGAATATGTAGTCAACAGCCACCTCAAAAGGAAACACCAGGATCAGATTACTTAACTGGCAAATTCCACCAAATTCTACTAATTTTTCACAAACTCTTCCAGAAAATCAAAGAAGTACTTCCCTTGAGTTCAGCATTATCCTGATGCCAAAGTTAGTTAGTTACAAGAAAACTGCAAATATTCCTTACAAATACATATGAAAACATTCTAAAAAGTGCTTCAGGAAATTGAAACTGACATACACAAAATGAATAATATATCATTACCAAGTGATGCTGATTTCAGGAATGCAGAATTGGTTTAGCCTTTGAAAATTAATGGATGTAATTCACCATATTAACAAACTAAAAAGGAAACACACTATCTTCTTGATCCATCCAGAAAGCCTTTGACACAGTCCAATATTCAGTCCTGAGAAAAACTCAGCAAACCAAGAGCAGAGGAGAAATGTCTTGACTTGATAAAAGACATCTCTGAAAAAACCTACAAACATCATACTTAATGGTCAAAGACTCAATGCATCCCCTGACATAAGGAGCCAGGTGAAATGCCTTGCGTTCACCATTTCTGTTCAACACAGCACTGGAAGTGCTACACAGTGCTAGGTAAGGAATAGATACAATGCATCAGATTGAAAAGCAAAATTGACTTTATCCTCAGTTAACTTGATCATCGACTTTGTAGGATCCAGTGGAATCTATAAAAGAAACTACTGGATTAATAAGTGAGCTTAGAAAGGCTTTTGGATGTAACATCAAGCTATAAAAGTCAGATGTATTTTATATGCTGGTGATAAACAACTGGAAATTAATATTTTAAATATAAGATAATTTACAATAAAATAATACGAAATACTTAAGGATAAAACTGGCATAAGATGTGCAAGGCTGCTCCTTGGAAAACCACAAAATACTGCTCAGAGAAATTAGAGATGATTTAAGTATGGAGATGGACCTTGACCCTGATAAGGCAACTCACTACTTAAAATACTAATCTCCCTCAGTTGACCTATATATTCAACATAATTCCAATTAAAATACCATCAGGCAGGGTTGGGGATTTAGCTCAGTGGTTTTGCCACCTGCTGCGCAAGTGCAAGGACCCGAGTTTGATCCCTGGTACCAAAAATAAATAAATAAATAAAAATAAAAAATACTAGCAAGCTATTTTTTAAATAGAAAATAATAAACTGATTAGAAGAGTCATACAGAAATACAAAAGGTCTATACTAGCCAAAATACTACCTGATTTCCAAGAGTTTTCATACAACTACAATAATTAAGACTATATGGTATTAATCTTTGAGACAGACAAACAGATTGGTAATGTAGAATAAATAGCCCAAGATACATACACAAACAACTTTTAACAAATGTACAAAGGCAATTTAAGTCAAGAAAAGAATCTTTTAAACAAAACAGTGCTGGAACAATTGAATATACACACATGTGTTGATCGGCTTTCCATTGCTGTGACTAAATACCTGAAAAAATAACTTGAAGGAGGAAAGACTGATTTTGGCTCATGGTTTCTGCAGTGAGGCAGAAACATCACAGAGGAAGGGCATGGCAGAGAGAAGCTGCTCACCACATGACAGCCAGAATGCAGAGAGGGATAGCAAGAGCCAGAGAGGCAGGAAGTACGGACCAGATAGAGTCCTCAAGGCCATGCCCTATGACCCACTCCCTCCATTGAGGCCCCACCTCCAGTTTCCATCACCTCCTAATAATGCCATAAAATTATGATCTCATCAATGAATTTAACCATTAGAGCCCTTGTGATTCAAACACCTCTCTAGGCCTCATCTCTGATTACTGCTGCATTGGGGATTAAGCCCCTGATATATGAGTCTTTGGGGGACACTTCATATTTAAACATAAGACATGCTTAAATGATCTTCAACCCATACTTTGTATCATATACAAAAATTAACTCAAAATGAGTTGGAGACCCAAATGGAAAATTTATCACTATAAACTCCAGGCAGAAACCAGGGCAGAAAGCTTGAGTAAGGCCAAGATTTTGTAGATATGACACCAAAAGTACATTCCACAATAGAAGAACTTTCTTGGTAAACTAGATTTCAAAGATAAAAACTTCTGCTCTCCAAACACTGTTAAGAGAACAAAATTTACCAATTTGGTAAGTGAAAGTTATACATAACATAGTAAGCATTCTCAAAAGTTAGTAATAACAAAACAACCCAGTAAAATAATGGACAACTACTAAACACCATTAGTTAGTGGGGAAATGCAAATCAGCTCTACAGTAAGATGACACTTAATATTACCAGAACAGCAAAAGTGACAATGACAAAAGTTACAATGTGTCAAATCCTGGTTTGGACATAGAGGAAGGGGAGTTCTGGAGATCTGCTGCTGGGAAGGTAAACTGGAAACCACTGGGAAGGTAAAGTGGAACCACTTTGGAGAACCATTTGGCAGTTTTGTAGAAAGATAAACACATCACTACCATTAGCCTAGCAATTGCACTCCTATATGCTTACTTCAAATGAATGAAATCATGTGTTCACAATGAGACATTTACACAATGGTTATAGCTGCTTTCCTGATAACAGCCCCAAACTGGCCAAGCCAAATATCCATCCAGTGAAGGGATGAGGAATATTATGATATACACAAACAGTGGACTACTACTTGGCAATAAAAATAAGAACCAAGATGCAGCATGTAAAGGTACAATTTCCCAATGAGAAATGTAAATGTGTTGTATACCTAAAATGTACCAATAAAAGAATTTAATAAAAAATAAATAAATAAATAAATAAAAGAGAAAAATAAAGAATATTAAGACTAAAGGGCACACACAGAGAAATTAAAATGTCTAAAAGGCATATGGTACCCACTTTTCTAATAATAAATTTGAAAACTGAAATAATAAATAGTGTATTTCTGCACTGTAGAAATTAAGATAATTTACTTGCAGATCTAATATTTCCAAGGTTCCTCTGTGTGGTAGTATGTATGAGATATTAATTATTTTTATGGATTAATAATATTTCATTGTGTGAATGTTTACCATTTTATTTATCCACTCCTCAGCTGATGGACATTCAGATTGTTTCTGCCTTTGGACTATGAATAGATAACGTTTTGAGTATTTGTCTGTACCCACTATTTGTGTGCCGATTTTGGTATAGACATGTATTTTAATTTCTTCTGGATAGGCTGGGGATTTAGCTCAATGGTTCCGGCACCTGCCTCGCAAGCCCAAGTTCCCAAGTTCGATGCCCGGTACCAAAAAAAAAAAAAAAAAAATTCTTCTGGATATCTACTAGGACAAAATTGCTCACTTGTTTGGTAATTCTGTTCTGAATCAATTAATAAACTACTGGACTGTTTAAAAAAAAGAACTATTGATATATATAAAAATATATATGAATCTCAATTATGTGGCATAAAAGAAGTCAGTGGGAAGAAAGTATATAGCACATGAAACCACTTATATAAAACTCCACAAAGTGCAAACTAATCGACAGTGTCAGAAAACAGATCAGTCATTTGGTAGGGGAAGGCACAACAGAGCAAAAAATAGGGGATGGTGTGGGGTAGGACCAAAGATCTCATGATCCTGACTGTGGCAAGGATTTCCTGGGTATACATCTGTGAACACTTACCAAGATAGGCACTTTAAATATGCTTAGTGGGTGCCAATTACATCACAATAAAGATGTTAAAAAAATCCAGACACCAAAATAGCCCTTGCACTCCAATGTTCACTTCCAGTACTACCAACACCCAGGCAGGCGGTGCCATTTCTGTCCAGAAGCAGCAAACTGACAGGAGGCAGGAATGTGACCACCCAATAAGGCCAAGCCCTGGGGCAATGTCCAGTCACTGTCCAATTTGAAACTGAGAAGTACTGTTCAGAGACGAGTGAGCTGCTTTAGGTCTCTTACAGCTTAGGCATAGGGGGTGAGAAACGGCAGGTGGGGGACGACGGGGCCCTGCTCATAGCCAAGCCGGTCTTCGCCCCTTCCCAGCCCTAGAGTAGGGGCTGCTGGGCCCACTTCCAGGGGAGGATGGATCTGGAGTCATTCCTAAGGTCTCACTGCAGGGGTGGAGCCTGGGGCCCCAGAACCAAGGAAGCCCAGCCCTGCCCTCCCGGCTGCTCCTACTCAAACCTCAGTATAGAAAAGACCATAACCCAAAGCTTGAGGGTAAATATATCAAGCTAAAGACATTGATCAACATCCAACAATAAAGTTTTGTGCCTAAATATTTATCAGGTTAATTGTTAAACAGTGGATGACTATTTAACTTTGTCTTTCGATTTACTTTTGAAGTTAACTCCACTGTGTTTTAAGCTCCCTGGAATGAGTGGTGAGTTATCTATCCTTGTGTTCATGACAAGTTTCTGTCCAGGGACCACTGAGTGTCCCCTTGGACCACACGACATGCCTTATCCAAAAGGATGTGTCTCTGACTAAACTTTGTTTTGTTTTGTTTATATATTTATTGGTACATTTTAGGTATAAAATA
>NW_004624735.1:16567947-16618784 GCF_000247695.1 Heterocephalus glaber | reverse complement strand
GAGTCAATGAGTCTCAGCAAGCCAGCAGCAGACCAAGTACAGTGGTCTGATGTGCCTTTATTGTAGAGATTCTCTTTACTTTTCCACTTGGCTTCAGTTTTCATTGAGGAGCCTGAGAGGCCCTCTTTATATTACTAACTTCTGCTCTATCTTGTGGCGCTCAGGACAAGGGTCTTTATAATCCCCTGTGCCTCCGTATTGTGGGACCAGGTAGCAGAAAAGCCAGAAGGCCAGAGGTGCGTGGGGGGTGGGGAAACCTGACTGGGCCTTGGAGGCGGGAGGCTAAGAGGACCTCACTGTGGCATGGGTGGGGCCTGGGACGGCCGCGGAGCCTCAAGCTGCTTGTCTCACCTGCCTGGTCGCGGCACAGAGAGCTCTGACTAAACTTTGATTTCATCACCTGCCCTGGCTCAAGACTTGTTCTGGGTAACATTGGGGTGAAATCTTGATTCCGCCTCTTCCCCAAGGCTACTTTCAGTATCAAGCTGGCTGGGTATGGAGGAGCTTTGTGGGGTAGAGTAGGTATGAGGAGGGTCTGCTGCCATGGGCACTATCCTTTACTTCCCAGGCATCCTTCCTCCAGGCAGCCAGCCAACCATTCTCAGGGTGACTCTATGGTCCCCACAGTACCACAAGGGTGCTAGACTGGGAGCCAGGATACCCAGATGCCAACCTGACTGCAGCCTGGCAAGTGACTGCCCACTCTGAGCTTATTTCTTGCAGTAGGGAGATGTCAAAGCCCTCTCCCAACAGAACCTTGGCCAGAATGGAGAGCACCCTGGCCATGCCCTGAGGTGGCCCTGAGTATGTGCCCTGGGCCCTCCTGCTGCCACAGCCAGCCTCCCCCCAAGTGGCTGCTGTGTGTGTTAGTGCATGGGGGAGTAAGGGGGGTGGGATAACTCTAAAATTTAACTTGCACTTATTTTCCCCACAGGGAGAAGGAGTGGGAACAGGTTTCTAAAAATAGCCTGGCCTGTCAAAACTGTTAACCATCAGGCAGGGCAAAGACACTGTTTAGGAGGGAGTGGCAGAGCAGGCTTTGGAAGGTTCCTCACAGAACATCCCCCATCCTGCAGCCACAGCTGGCCAACAGGCTGCCCGTAGTACTGTGGCCATGGTGGCTGCTCAGGAGATGCCATCAGCGCCTGGTGAGGGAGGCCTAGGATTACCTCATGACAGCCAGCACTACTGCAGAACAGAAAGGGCTGGCCACCCTGTGTCAGATGCTGCCCTGAGCCACAGGCTTTATTCGCCCACCTCCCTCCGCACGGCCCAGAGATGGGGTACTGTGTCTCCACCTCCCTCTAACAGCCTGCAGCTCAGAGTGGGTGAAAGTTTCTCTGCAGCTCCTAGCTGGCACATGATCGATCCAGCCAGCCTGCAAACCAAGCTCCTCTGATGGTGGCGCTCGTAGCCCACTGTTGCTGACACCTCCCTGCATGGGCATCAGGTCCCTGACTCCCTGGTTCTCCCCCCACAGGCACTGGGGCTGGTGCCGGGACTGGCCTCCATGTACGAACTATCTTCCTCTCCAGGAGGATAGAGTCTGCACTAAGGACATCAGGAAGAGTGAGGAGGAAGCCCAGCACAGTTTCAAAGCCAAGGATACTGGAATGACCCAGCATGTGGCTTTCACCCCTCTCCAGACGTGAGGTCTACTTACCGTGACCCACAAGTCACACCCAATGCTTGAGGCTGTCTACTGTCCTGGGGCAGATAAAGCAGGTTTCCAGGTGCCTCAGGGACACAAGAAGGCTAGCAGCCCTCTGTCAACATTCTGCAGATCATACCAAAGAGGTAGGAAAAAAGTTCAAGCAGAAAGCCTACTGTTTTTAAAAAGCAAAAAAAATGAAGCACTTGATTCTTTCTAATCTGAGAAGCATTCTATGCACTAAGATGCAAACAAATTGTGGGGAGCTAAGAGAGAGAGCAGCTAAAATCAGCATGCCTGTTAATCTAAACATTATGAAATTTCACAAAACGAAGCAGAAATAACCAGTCTAGAGTTCCTGTTTGAGAAAGTACACCATTCTCTCAAGCAACTGTCCCACTCATGTACTCTGCCATTTCCTCCCTCCTAGGGGGCCACTTAGACAAGCAGCCAACAGCCGACAGACTGGGTTCTGCAGAGGTGGGACTCACACCCATCTTGAGAACACATGGCCAGGAGAGGGGACCTCAGGTCCCATTGCTGCACAAAGCTCCAAGCTGCTTTTGGGGAGCTGTGTGGCCACAGGCCAAGACAACAGGGACATGGCCCAAGGTGTGTATGTTGCCAGAGCCAGTTGTCATAGTGACCTCACATATTTGTTTAGACCCAGCTTCATCATCCCCTAGGCTACTTAAATTTCAACCCTGCTGAGCCCCGTTTTACAATGGGGAAACGGACATGGCTCCTCCAGGACTTCCTATAGGTCTGGCACTTTAGGGGCATCTGTAATCTGGAGATATACCTATGTGGTCAGGATCCTTACACCCATCTCGTGGGGCAGAGATAAGGGGTGGAAAATGATACCACCACCCACCCTGCTGGTAGGGGCAATGTTGGGGTGGCAGCCTCTTGAGTCTGCCCCAACCATCTGTACACTACTGGCTATGGCTTCTGAGCCTCGAAGGCTGAAACAAGGTGAAGGGTGCTTGGGACCTGGATGTATGCTCTGTTCCTGGGGGTGGGGGAGAGTTACAGGGAGGAGGAGGGTGGAAGACAGAAGCCTGTGTGGAGGGAGGTAAACAGTAGCTGTCTTGCCTGGGGACCTCCACTTGGCCTGCACATCCATTGTATTAACAGGCCTTGCTGGAACACTGAGATCAGTAATCAGATTAAGGAGGGCTCACTGCACCGACCACCTGCTCCCACCTGCTTCCTGTCTGCCCCTCCTGACCTGGGGAGGATGTTTGGAGTGGATCATCCTGCTCTGTGATGGGGTTACATGGGGCCTGGCCAGCCTGGGGAACATCACGACATGTCACTGCCCAGCTGGCACGCCAGGCGTTTGCTGATGCATCTGTGGAAAGTGCCCACGGCACAATCTCTACATCAGGGCTCACACACAGGCAAGGACACCAGGAAATTGAATCTTATCACTAATTAATGGCTTTAATGCCTATGATTAGGCCTCAAAACAGTCTATTTTCTGAAAGATAAGTTTAGCCCTGTTTGAACAGGGACTCAAGTGCTCTGCCAAAGAGCACGACTCCACTAATCAGATCCAGAAGTTCTAAATCTACCACCTAGATTTTCAAATACTTATCTGAACATAAGTGAGACTGCAAAGGTGATTTGTTCTCTACCAAGGGACGTCACATGAGGGGGAGCAGGGTAGGAGAACACAGGACCCCACTGTGCCCTGTGCTGATGGGGGAGGCCCTGGCACCTAGCTACCGCCATCAGTCACCTGTGTGCTGTCCTTGACAGGGTCCCGGGTATTTCTGCACCCTGCGCCATCCCAGCTCTTGGTACAGAAGGGGTTAGGGATGTCTCCAGAGTGGGCAAGCGAGGGGGCCAGTGGTCTATGCTGTAGCCAGGTTCTCAGGCAGTGTTGGCCCTGCTGGGAGGGGGTGGGTGGCAGGTGCCCACCTTCTCATCCCCTGGCCTGGGGAGAAGTTCCATATAGCTCCTGACTCAAGGAGCTGGTTCATGGCCAAGACAGCTCCAAGGGCCCATCAAGCCCTTAAGTTACCCACCACCTGCAAGTGAAAGGATACAGGCCTGAAGGTATCTGTCTGCCTGAGCTGGACACTCTAACCCCAGCAGAGTAGGTAGATGCACTGGGGAGGCAGGTGCAGGGGCTCACTGCTCTGAGTGAGTCAAGACCCAGAGGGAGAGACAGCAGGCAGATGTCTCCACCCTTGCCCACTATGGTAGCATCTCCTTTCCCTTTGGAAGCACACAGACTGTCTGAGTTTGAATCCTGCTTCTGCTACTTACTAGTTGTGACAACAGAGGCAGAGAGATCCAGTGACCCAGGGAGGACAGGAGAACCTGAGGGGTCAGTGGGGAAGGAAAGACAGTCATGCCCAAAGCACTATGCTGTCTGTCTTTTTGTGTGTCTCCTGGGAGAGGCTTGCCCTGTGGTCACCCCTCTTCCTCTCTCCTCTTTCCCACACTCTGCTTTGCTTCACATCTTGCAACCAGCACCATGGACAGACCCCACATCCTGTTCACCGAGCCTAAAGAGCAGACTGCGTGTTGGTGCTCAGTGTTTTCAGCACCTGAATCCCTGGCTGGCACCATAACCAAGATGCTTGCTGACAATGTCGTGGTACAGCAAACAAGACCTCTGCTGCTCTGTGGAAGTCACTAGTTCCTGTCAGCTGCAGCTGACCCATGGTACTTGCTGAACGAGGCCTCAACTGTTTCTCCAATCTAAAGCAGTTTCCCAAGATTGCTGTCCACAGACAAGTATACCTGGACAAGGGGGCTCCATGGCCAAACAGTGTTCTCACTGACGAAGGGCAACTGGATATAATCACAGGACATTTCTCAGAGCTTTAGGGTGCTGAGGTACAGTATGTTGCTACACTGGCATCAGACAGCAGCATCCCAAACCCAACCAGCATGAAGCCTTCTGGGCCTCCCTCAGGGATGCACTTTAGGAAACCCAGGGTGAAGCCTGCCAGCACCTGTGTGCTCCCCAGAGTAGGGCCACTACTGGTGTCCTCTCTTCTGATCTTGCCTCCCATGCCACAGACTTCTTCTCTACCAGTACTGCTGGACTCAGGGTTTCTACCCAGGAGCCTGTGCCAGTCCCTACCCATGCCCAGAGGGTCTGGGGGGCAGGTGTTCACTGAAGATCCACAAACCAGCCTGAAGGAGTTTCTTCGCATTCCCAGAAAGCGGCATCAAATGGCAGAGAATCCCTTGTATTTTTAAGGCTGCACATGGCAGAGGTTCTCTCCATGTCCCGAGTCAGGTCACTGGGCCTGTGGCCTGGCAAGACACATCCAGCTCCTCCCCAAAACCCGGGGTGAAGAGAGCACAAGGAATAAAAGAACAAGAACCAGCATTTGCCAAGCACCTACTGTGTGCCAGGCACTTGCATAGGCCACTCATCTCCCTGGGAAGAGGGAGCTAATCAGGATCTTGGGGAGAAGGCAAGTCAACAGCAGACATAAATGCTGACCTGGTACTGAGTCTGTTTCAGCTGATTAAGCACCCGGTGCAGGTCTCCCTTAAGGCACGGTGGAGTGGCGAGGGGGGTTCTGTGTGCTGAATCAACATCTGTACCTACCTATGACCCCACTTACCCTGGCAAGGCATCACAGTAGCAGGGAGGGCACTGCCAGAAGTCAGGAGAGTGGGGCAACTACCCTGTGTCTACAGGCAACTCCATGGTTCCCTAGGCTACAGAGACCACCAAACATGGCCTGTAAGATGGAGAGTCAGGCCAGATGATCCTCAAGGCCCCTACCAGCTCCACGGCCTGTATGTCCATACTCCAAACACAGCTTCCCCAGAGCTACACATGGCTTAATTGCTAGGCAATGCAGCTGATAGGATCTGTAATCAAAGCCAGGCAGGGAGGGGCAGTGGGGAGGCGGGGGAAGTGAAGTCATCAGGAAGTGGACACTTTGATGAGTAGTTACAACGATCATCTAGCATCTGAAGCATCCTTTTCAATTATTTGAAAAATAATCCACAAACTAACCTGAAACATACAGTACATAATTAAAGTGTTGGGAAACTATCAGAGATGTCAGAGTGCTCTCCTGGGCCAGTGAGACACAAGAAGGGAGACAGACCTCTCGAATTGAAACTCAGCCAAGCATGAGACAATTATCATGCTGAGATCGATCCTCAAAACAGCATGGAGAGGGAGCTGGGATCCCATCGCGCCAAAGCTCAGGGTCATTAGCCCATGGTGAACAGTCACTGAGCAAACACAACATAGGAGAAGGCAGCCAAGCTCAAATTGCTGTATTTAAGAATCTGACACCCTCAGCAAGAGCATGGAATGGGCCGGGAAGAGGAGGAAGGATGGTGGGAGGAGGAGGGAAGGCTCTGATCAGGATACTTCCTTTCTGTGCTATTCACAAATATATTCATAAAATTTGAATCTATTTGAGTAGAACCCTGCTCTGCACTAGCTGTGAGGTCCTGGGCAGGTCACCCAGAGATGCTGGGTTCAAGGTCTATACCAGCAAAGTGAGGGAGCAGACTCCATAATCAGGTGGAAGGTTCTTGGGTCCCATGAGGCATGCAAAGAGTGGGGAGCCATCAGTAACTTCCTATCTCCCCAGCCAGCAACCACTTATTGAATTTATGTCTCTATAGATTTGTCTACTCTGGACACTTCACATACATGGAATCATAAGAATGTAACCTTTTGTAATGGGCTTCTTCCATTTAGCATAATGTTTTCAAGGTCCCTCATGTCATAGCATGCCTCAGGACTTCATTTTTTTCCATGGCTGACAGTATTCCATTGTACGACTATACCAGTTTATCCATTCATTAGCTGATGGACACTGCTACCATGTCCATTTTTTTGGCTACTATAAATGCTGCTATGAACATTCATGTACAAGTTCTTATGTGAACATATGTTTTTAATTCTTTTGGTTATAGACCTAGGAGTCATATGGTAACTGTATGTTTAGCTTTTTGAAGAACTATCATACTTCTAAATATAATTGTGAGCTTCTAAGGCAGCTGTATCATTTTTCACTTCCACTAGTAGTGTGTGATGGTTTCAGTGTTTCCACATGGCCAATAACACTTGTGTCTGTCTTTTCGGTTCTACCCATCTTAGCTAGTGAAAAGTAGCATCTCACTGTGAATCTGATTTGCATTTCCCAAAGGACTAAAAAAATCATGCTGGGCATCTTCCCATGAACTCATTGGTCATTTGTATTTTCCTTTGGAGAAATGTCTATTGAAGTTTTCTGGCCATTTTAAATAATTTGTTGAATCCCAAGAATATTTTATATGCTTTGGATGCCAGTCTATTTTATCAAATTTATGCTTTGCAAATACTTTCTTTCATTCCATGGGTTGTCATTTCTTGGCTATGTCCTTAGAAGTACAACAGTTTTTAATTTTGATAAAGTCTAATTTATTTATTTTTCTTTTCTTGTTTATACTTTTGGTGTCTTACCTAGGAAACCTTTGCCAAATGCAAAGTCATGTTTTCTTCTGACAGTTTTATAGTTTTACCATAGATGTAGGTATGTGATCAATTTCATTATTCTTCATATGAATATCCACTTACTCAAGAATTGTTTATTGAAACTATTATTCTTTCTCTGTTAAACTGTCTTGGCACCCTTGTTGAAAATCAGTTGGCTATAAATTTTTGGACACTCAATTTTATTAAATTGTTGTATATGTCCATCCTTATTACTGTATCTCACTATCTTGATTATTGCAGCTGTGTGCAGTAACTTTTGAAACTGGGAGGTATGAATTGTCAAACTTTGTTCTTCTTCAAGATTATTTTGGCTATTCTAAATCTCTTCAATTTCCATGTGAATTTTAGGATCAGCAGTTTGTCACTTTCTACCAAGAAGCCAGCTGGGATATTGACAGGGGTTGGGTTGAATTTGTAGATCAGTTTGAGGAGGAGAAAAACTCCATCATAACAAAACTGAACTTTCCATTCCATGAGTATGGGATGTCTCCATTTATTTAGGTTTTTTAATTTTTTCTTTAAGTTCTTTCAATGGTGTTTTATAACCAAGTACACATGGCATATCCTTTTTGTGTGAAAGTTGTTCATAAGTATTTTATTCTTTTTGATGCTTGTAATATGGAATTGTTTTTTAATATTATTTTTAGATCATACATTGCTAGTATATACAAATATAAATGTTTGTGGTATATTAATCTCATATGGCAATAGAGATTTTTTCAAACAGAGCTTTGATGTAGAAATACTATTTTAGTGTCCTAACAAGAAGAGTCTGAGATGTAAAGATCAGAGGGGGCCGTTGTGCTAACCTAGGATGAGAAGATGTGCTAACCAAGGAACAACACTGAATGCTCCTATTTGTTTGTTTCAAAGACAGAGGAGTGGGGAGCTTTTGGGAAGGGGGGTGTCCAAGGTGTAGCTATATCAGGATCTGTGCTTTGAGGAGCTTGGTCCTGCAGGATATAATTAACTGTGATCCACTGGCATGGTGTGATCTGATGTGCAGTGATTATTTTCTTAATCTCTGAATTCTGGTCATTAGGTCAGTGAGTCAACATGGGAACACACAAATGGATCTGAACAGGGATCCTGGATCAGTTTCCTGAGGGCTGCTACAGGCAGCATCCTCATAACCATGTCCATCACATGACAACCCTCCATTTCCCTGAGCTACCAACCCAAGGCACCAGCTAGCCACTCCTCACTAGCTACCAAAAGGGGGCATTTCCTCAGACTACAGTTTCCATCCAACCTCAGAGGGCTTTGTTGGATGCTGTATTCCCTTTTCCATATAATCAACATGAATCTCTATGCCCTGGCCCAAACATCCACACTAAGACCCTGGGCATGGAGCATGGAAGGGCTCCTGCAACAGCAGTAAGAATCTTCTGCTTGGGGCTAGAGGTAGAAGGAATGGAGACAGGCAGCCTCCAGGAGCCCTGTGACTCCATGGGCTGGATCTGTCAGTCAATCATCAAACCTTTCCTGGGCCTGGCTCTGTGTTGGGCACAGACACACTGAGGCAAACCAAATGCATTTGAGTTGTATGAATTATACACACACCATCAGCACTGGTTAAAGTATGGGTAGAAGAAGGTGGAAGCTATTCACACATCCACTGACATGCATAGATAAGGAAACGGTAGTTCATTCACATGGTGGAATGTTATTCAGCCAGAAAAAGAAAGGAAACTCTGACACACACTACAATAAGGATGAACTTTGAGGACATAATCTGAGTGAAATAACCCAGGCACAGAGAGACAAATACTGTCAATTCCATTCACACGAGGTCTCTAGGGGAGTCAAATCCACAGAAAATGGAAGGGTTGCGTGCCAGGGGCTGGGACTAGGGAATTTATATTTAATGGGGACAGAATTTCAGTTTGTGAAGATGGGAAATTCTGGGAGTAAATGGTAGCGATGGTTACATACCAATGTGCATGTACTTAGTGCCACTGAACTGATCATTCAAAAAAGGTTAAAATGGTAATTTTTGTTATATATGCTTCACCAAAATTTTTAAAGATAAAAGGAAAATGTGTGGGAACCATAAAGAGTCCAAAGCACTTAACAGATTCCAGCTCTAGGGCTGGCTAAAGCCCACCCCTCATCCCCATGGTCTCCAATGGCCTCCAGCACAAGTGAGTGAGGCCCTAATGGGGCTCCAGAAGGTTGGGATGATGGGAGCTTTTTATTAAAGTGTGTGCAAGTACACTGAACAACATGCAATAAACAAATAAGTGAATATAGGTAAATACAACATTTTTTAAAACTGCATAAACACAGGATCAAAATAGTTGGCAGGTTTGACAGATACCCCTGCTGCCTTCTTTCTGCATGCCAGGCAGGCAGTGTTCTAGACACAGTCAGCAACAAATATGCTACAAGCTGACAGCACACTGTCCACACAGTCTTACAGAGGTGACAGAGCAAAAGAATGCACAAGGGCAAATAAGTAAAGCAACAGGATAATGGTAGCAGATGCTTGAGAGCTGCCATTCTGTGGGCATTCAGTCCTCTCCTCGGCAAGAACACAGAGTTCTGCCTCACTGCTGGAAACTGGCTTGCTGCCCCCTTGGCCTGGGGTGGAAAGAAGATTCCCAGTAGGGGTTACTTTCTACCACCGGAAGAAGGAAAAGGAATCCATTACGTAGTTGAACACAGGGCTCATCCTTGGTCTGAATCCAAATGTAAATCATGTATTTACATAAATTCTGTGATCAAAAGACATGGTGAATATGTACATTTTAAAAAATATTAACAGTAAAGTATATTGCCATTAATCCCCACAAAACACTCTCCCTTGCTTTGAACACACTCTCTGAAGCAGTTCTGAAAGTCTTCTTTTGTGTCTTGAGTTGTGCTGTTATGGTTGTCTGGATGTCCTGAATAAAATAAAAATGTTTACTTTTTGTAGTTATTTGACATTAGGGAAGAGCCAAAAGTCCCATGGTGACTTCTTCACAGATTTGGTGGACAAGGTGGATGAGGACACACGACAGTGTTTTTATGAGCCTGCCTTTCCACTGAATGGGACTTGGCAGCAGCATTCACTGCATCTGTTTAATCATGCCTCATAAAGATACTCACAAAACAGGACTTCCAGAACTGCTTCCGAAAGTGGCAAGAACAATGGGGTAAGTGTGCTGGAAGTGTGAGAGTATTTTGAGGGAGATTAATGGCAATGTGTCCGTTATGGTAATATACTTTTCCTTAGTTCATGTTGGCAGTACGTAATGTTACATTCCTAGTGTGGAGTTGGTACCTGTACATAACACTTCCTAACTCTTTTTTCATCCTCCTTCCCTCCCCTCCACCCCACTCCTTCTATCTCTTGGTCTCCTTCCCATGTGAGAAAGATCTATCTCCCTTCTTCCTATTTTCTATCTTTTTGTTTTGCTCTTTATTTATAATTTGGGTTTCTCATATAAGAGAAACCATGTGATATTTAAGCTTGTGTGTCTGACTAATAAATTTTAGAAATTTAAATATTCACTGTATATTTTGATCACCCCTCATAACTGCCACAAGACAGGTGATGGCATAGATAAGTTTCTGGATCTTTCCACAGAGACAAAGAAAATTCAATCACACAGCCAGCTAACACAGAGGAGGCATAAAAAGACATGTGTAAACTTACAGTCATGCTGCAAAGTAGCCAGGACATAGGACACATGCAGATGACATGGGTACGGAGGAAGGCTCCAGTGCCTCGTGGTAGGGACAGCTCTTGGGGACTCCTCCCTCAGCCTGTCCCCCGCTCCCTTGGCTGTATTCCTTGCTATGAGAATGAGGTGAGTGAAGACAATGAGCTTCATCAGTGAGGTGTGACAGGAGCGGGAAAGTGGGTGGGGTAGGGAGCAGGATATTAGCAGAGTTTGGTGTCCTGGCCAGAAAGCATCATGGATTTTGAGTTCTGGGTTGGAATTGCCCCATCACAGGCAGGACCCGTCAAAGATCTCCCTGAGGACTCTATCGGTTATGCTGTGTAACTCCCTTTCTTCACTGATGCTCTTTATCCCTAAACCTCTCAAATTCCAATTAGCTAATAAGTGGGATTTGCCAAGCATGCAACCACCAAAGCCCTGGTTCTGCTAGTTACAGAAGCAGCATCTCAGTTTCCTTCTAATCCCTCCAGGGGCCCAGGGTGTGAGAAGCAGCCTGAGGATCTCCCTCCAGGATTCTGGCCTTCCCAGCCTGGAGGCGCCACGCAGAACCAGCTCCCAGGTACTGAGCCCACCAGAAATGCGCTGTTGGCCACTGTCCAGCCAGGGCTCCTTCCTCCTGCCCACACTTCCTCGCCCCTGTGTCCCACACAGCAGAGGCTCCACATTTGTTTTCTTCATGTCAAGTTGGAAGCTCAGGGCAGAAGCTGCCCCAGCACCAATGTCCTCTCTCGGATGGTCTGCCCAGCAAATCAAGGGGTGGGGGAACTTGGTGGCTGGTACCAGTCACATTTGCTGGCCCCGGGGGACTGACTCATCATATGGGGTGGAGGAGAGACAAGGAGAGGGCCAGTGTTTTGGGGGGAAAGGGACTTGAGGTCCTGGCTCTTGCCCTGTGAGGGCACAAGTGGTCACAGGAGGGGTCCATCCTAGCTCCCACCAATATGCTGCGAGGCCTCAGATGTTCTATGCTCCTCAGACTCAGTCTCCTCATCTTTAAAATGGAGATGGCCCCGATGGTTCCCACAGTTGCTGTGATGAAGAAATGGCACAGTAACTGCAAGCCACCAATCCCGTAAGGTGCTGACGTGAGCCCAACAGAGTAAGTTGAGTGATATTCTCCTTTACAGTCAAGATGTCAACTGTGTTCATATTTGATGGTGATGGGAATGTGTTTGACGCAGAACTGCAGAACTCTGGAAACAACACAGTGTCCGATCCCCAGATCAGAACTGATCTCTGCCTTGGGAACTGAAGCTTCACCCTGTGAGCTTCTGTAGGATGTGGAATGGGGAATGTGTGTGAGTGCATTGTGTAGGTGTTGTTTACACGACTATGGTCTAGGTATGGGTGTTGTATATGCTAATGAGTGGCATGTATGTCCGTGTGTTCTGTATGAATGTGTTCTCTGTGTGTCTGTGCGCTAGTGCATGTGTATGCAGATATGTATAAGTGTGTGCTGCTGGGGGCCCTGGCAGGCTCTCACCAAGCTCATGTCCTCTCAGGAAGGCAACGTCAGAAGGACACTTGATAATAGCTAATCCTACAGCCTGTCCCCTGACCTCTTGCCTCTTGACCTCCAGCCCTGTGCTGACCTCCCTGGAGAGGTGGTGAAGGAACCCCTATCTTTGCTTGACCACACACAGCACTAGAAGGCACAGCCATGTGGTCCAGGAGATCATTCTGATGATGCAATTGTGGGGACACCCAGTATAAAATTGCCCTGTGTGCAGGGCAGTCAGTTTGGGACCGAGTTGCTATACTGGGTGACACATGTGCACACACATAAGGACCCCAACAAAGCTGAATGCTGTTGCCTTTATATGGTTCAACCTGGGAATGTGACTGGGTTAGAGCATTCTGATAGTTAACTGTTGTGTCAACTTGAGTAAGAAACATCCAACGGATTGGCTTAGCATATTTCTGGGTGTGGCTGAAGGGATGTACTAAAGATGGAAAACCCAGTCTGGGTATGAGTGGCACCAACCAAGAAGCTTGTAGCCTCAATGGAATAAAAAGGGTTTCTTTGGAGGAGCTCCAGTCTTCACCTTCACCTTGGACATCGATTCTTCTGGCTTCCAGCTCAGACCCTCTGTCTGACCTTCCATCCCACACCATTCAGCTTCCTGACACAGACTTGCACAGGATTCTGCAGTGAGCTCCAGGCCTTCAACACTTGACTGGCTCCTTCAGATCTCCAGTGGGCAGACAGCCCATCTGTAGTCTTCCACAGCTGACTCTGCAGGTGGCCACAAAGCCACCTTGTAAATCCATATGTATATCTTATATTAAATCTGTTTCTCTAGCAAGCACTGACTGATACAAGCATCAACAAATAGTCTTCTCCTTCCTGATTTACTGACAGAAGTTTACCATGGACTCAAATCCATCTTCCTTAAGGGAGACATTTGCTGCCCTCCTCGTGGCTGGGGCAGGATGTTTCTCAAGATGGATTAGGCTCTGTAGCTCTTCTTCTTGGAATCCACCTTCCACTCTGCCACCTCCCCAGGAGGACCAGGCTGTGGGATTTTATTTCAGTGACTTTGGCAGCCATTGGAAAGAAATTATTTTCCAATGTGTCACTACAGCTTTTAGCAGTGTTTGCCATACACAAAGCCAAGATGCTCCCCAGTTGTCCTTCCTCCTGGAGGCCCTAAATTCTGCAAAAACACCCCATTACATTCCCAGCAACTCTCCACCAAGGCAGTCATAGCTCTTCCTGAGGTTTCTCACTGGAAGTGTCTGACATATGCCACCTAATCCTCTGAGGATCCACCTGACAGGCTGGAGCATGACACTCCCCAGGGAGTGGTCCCCAGGCCTCATAATTGGAACAGAGGAGCTACAGCCCAAGATGTCCTCCTGTTGACCAGCATACTCATCCTGGGGCAGCCCCCTACACACACACACACACACACACACACACACACACACACACTGCATGTCTCACACATGAGCTTACTCAGCTCTTGTCTCCAGGAAGAGGGGTCCTCAGCTTGGGGACCCTATGGTATGATGGAGCCCAGGCATCTCTGGATAGTGTATCAGTTGGGGTAGCTGGTGAGCTCACACTTGAGCTCCCTTCCTACCGCCTCTGGAGCATCTGGCCTACAGAGAACATGTCACTGGGCTCAGCCAGGTGGCCATTACCCTGGCTTTTGGTCCAGGTACAGAGCAGATGCCCCCAGTGTGTGGCTTCTTTGGTATCTCCAGGTTCGTAGATAACAGGGTTAGTGGAGTAGGAGAGAAGAAGGGTGTCCTAGAGCTGCCTCCTCCCCTGGAGCCTGGAAACCCCACACCATGCACTAGTCTAGCCTCCTCTCAGTGCAGAGAAACCACAGACCTGGCAGTCCTGCAGTTCACCAGCTGTGCCCCCAGGGCATATGCTGAATGTGCCAGCACCCCAGTGTCTTTGTTCTCTTACTTGCAGAGAAAATACTGAGTATCTAGTATGTGCTGGGGATAATACCTGGCACTTGCATCTGTAAAACATGGTTAGCCTTCTCTTCTTTGCAGAGAGAGTGAACTAATTATTTCTGGGCACTATATATTTATAGATAAAACTTTAAAAAATTTAGAGTTCATGAGAGGAATTATAAAAGGAGTCCTTAGTAGGAGTGAAGAAGGTGGTAACTCCTGACACCTGTTAAAAAGATCAACCACATACCCAGAGACTCTGGCCTCAGAGAATGGCTATTAAGTCTGGACTCTACTGCACTGAGCAAGGAAGAACAGCTCAGAACATGCTTTAAAGTACCAGGGGGTCCTTTCATTTTGGACTGAAATCCAAGTCTGTAAGTATCTCAATGTATAAAAGCCTAGTTAATACCAATCTACAATGTCATATCCACATGATAATATCTTCAGAGGTACCTGTGTGTGTGTGTGTGTGTGTGTGTGTGTGTGTGTGTGTGTAGCACACTGCTGAATGAAGCCCTGACTCCTTAGCATTAAATTCAAGGGCTCCAAAATTCACCTCTAAGTGAATAGAGCATGAGCTGAGAGCTCTCTGCATGCTGAGAGCCATGCTAGGCATTAAATGCAAACTTACATGACTTGACTCTTACTATCATCTCAAATGGCCATTTTTATTCCTATGCTCCCAGTCAGGAACCCAAGGCTCTGAAAGGTTGACTGATTTCCTACAATTCAGAAAGAGCAGTCACTTTTTGTCATGTTCTTTATGTGGTTACAAAGTACTTCCTGCTTCCCATGACGGGCTTAGTAATAGTGGGGCCCAGGTTCTGGCTGATTAAGTGGCTAGGGAGAGAGCTTCTCTGTCCCTCTCCTATCCCAGGTAGCCATGACCTTGGCCACTGGATGCTTCCACTTGAGTCTCAGAGGACATGACCATACAGACCTGTGAAACTGTCAGTAGCAGCAGCAAGAGTATCAAAAGCCAAGTGGGGGCAGACTCAGGTCAGGGGCAGACCTTTGGGGTGTACTTGAATCAAGAGGTTCAGTGGTGTGACCTTGGCTAGGGTCCTGGCAGCTGCTGGGATTCCTGAATCTCCTTTCTGGTTCTGGAAGATGCTGTGGGCTTCTCCACCCCACGCCCCACAATTCCTTTTCTGCTTAAGCTGATCAGAGCCAGTTTCTCTTGTTTGCAACCCAGAACTTTGATCCTGAGGGTGACAAATACAAGATTCTTTCTAGGGCTTTCTCATCAGAAGCCTTGTTCTTTCCTCTAGGATCCTGCTTCTTGTGAGGAGGATAACGCACTCAACCCTGCTGGATCAATAACATCTTTATTGAAGTATACTTCACATACCAAACAGTCTACCCACTGATAGTATATGAGTTATGTATATACAGACTTGTGCAACCATTAGTACTATTCAATTGCAGTACATTTCCATCTCTCCATCTACCCCAGAAGAAACCCCATTTTCTTTAGCAGTCACCCCTAGTTCCTCTGACAATTGCTAATCTACTTTCTATCTTTATGGGTTTACTTAGGCTAGATGCTTCCTATAAATGGAGAAATAATAGGTGCCCTTTTCCATCAGTCTCTTTCCCTTAACATTCATCCACTTTCTAACACGTATAAGTCCTTCACTCCTTCCTGTGGCTAGGTAACATCTTCTGTGTTGTTGACTCATCCATCAGGCAGCAGTCATTTAGGTTTCGGGCTAGTATGACTAATGTTGCCATCCAGCCCATGGGTGGGCTTTGGGTCAACATATGCTTCTACCACCTTTGCTAGGAGTGTATGTGTCCAAGCTTTTGTCCTCTCCACTGGACACCCGAGAGGTTTCAACAAGGATAGATGCAGACTCTCTGTACACTGTTAAGATTTCATCCCCCCAGAAGTCTGGCTTATTGGCCCTACTAGGAAAAAGAACGAATGCCAGCTCCAGATAATCCACTAGGTTTGTCCCCTTAGCATTTATCACAAAAAGGAGGAAAAAAGCCACCTCAGCTTTACCCATCTCTAAACTGTGTTTTAGAGTGTAATCTCATCCACAGGCAGACCCAGCAGTATTCCCCCACTGCATCAGCACCAATGTGACTGAGTGGTACAGCAGCCGGGAGGGAAAGGTCTCCTTCCAGCATGCCTACAGGATGACAGTGCTGGAGGGAGCAGGCTAGGGACTGAGGAATTCAGAAAACTTCCCAGGAACCAGGTGATTTCCTGGCCAGATAGGAGGCAGCTATAAAATCACTCCAGGCAATGCAACAGTTGGGTGCAAATCTCACTGAAGAATGAGTCCTGGGCAACTGCCTTCAATGTCAGTGTCTGTCCCATCACAATGGAGGATACAAGCCTGAGTTTGCTAGCTGGCAACAGGGGCCTCTATAACCCAGTCTGATTAATACCCCCGCCCATTGTCTCCATTCCAGAGTGGCCTCCACCACACCTCCTATCCAGGGCTATGACTATAGCAGCCACAACCGGTCCCACCTGCAGAGCCACACAGTGTGATGGAACCTACATGACAGCCCCTGAGGTCTGCACAGCACCTTGTGTGCATCATGTTATAGAACATCCTCCCACTTCTTCCTGCCTTCTCTGACCCTCCTCCTTGCCTCCCTTGTGCTCCAGAAGCAAGGGTTGCTACAGGTACATCTGGCAATTCAGCACACCTGCCTGATGCTGAGTCACTGGTAAGTGGAAGTGAGCAGGTGCAGGGAGAGTCTGCTTAGACAGGCAGACCTAACATACATACTTGTCTGTATTCCCTGTGGAAACCATGGAGCGACAGTGACAGAATCAATAAGGTATAAAGCCACAAGGAAAAAGAGAAGAGGTGTGACAGCTATAGAAAGAGGGCAACTAATTTCTGGGAAAAGCAAATAAAATGAGTGAGGGAGTGGGCAACCAGATTAACAGTGCAATAGGAGCTGAACCATGGAGAGGCAGCAGCAAGGAGAAATAAGTGCCTGCCTGCCAACCAAGTGGCTGGGGTCCCACCCTGCAAGCTGCAGAGGACAGGAGTGTGGGCTGGGCAAGCGCAGAAGTGCCAGTGGAAAGAAAACATGAGGACAGCACAACCCCAGACCCAACAGAGCAGACAAAGTCTCCGCAATTTGGTGAGCTGGCTGACATCATGTCAGTAGCTTGAAATTGGCCACTTTAAGAGTATTTATACCAAAGAAACCAGCAAATACTACAAACCAGGGGCCCTGCCTCCTTCAAGAGCTGAGTGTTAAACGTTTACGGGCAAACCACTGCTTGAAAATGCCATATGGCCAGGGGTTAACTGGATCCCAGTCTCATAGCACAGAGGCTTGATTCTCGGCAGACCTTTGCAAGGAACCCCAGGACTCAAGAGCCCATAAACTGGGTATGAAGTCTAGACACTGACTTTGAGAGAAGCATCCCTCTTCCAAATGCAGCTTGGAAGATGCTGGCATGAAGGTCCATGACCCTACTCAGAACACCCTGGGATCCCCTATGCAGATGCTGGTAGAGAAGAAAGGGCTGAGGACCAGGAGAGTGGGAGCGGGAAAACCTAGCCCCACACCAGGCTCAGCACTTCCCAGCCACTCTGGGCCTCACTCTCAGATAGGACCAAAGGCCAAGGGGCACAGCCATTTGTGGGCAGAATTGAAATGAAAGAGACCAAGAGCAATAGAGAAGAGAAAGGAGATAACAGAAACAATGCAGGAAACAAAGAAAACTTCAAAGAAAGCTGTAATTAATATTCTAAGAGATAAGACAGCACATCCATTATAAAAGAACAAGATACTATAAAAAGAAACAACCAGAAAATGCTGGATTTTTAGAAATCAAAAATGAAACAAAAAAAATTTTAATACATTAACTGGAAATAAAATTGTGGGCATTTCCTAGGAAGTAGAATAAAAATTCTAAGAGATTTAAGAAGGAAAGAGAAAGGAAAATACTAGTCAAGGAAGTCTAATCTAATAAATAGGAATTCTGGAAGAGAAAATAGAGGAAATAAAGGGAAAATTAGTAAAGACATAACATAGAAAATGTACCTTTTTTTCTGAAATAGTCCACTGAGGGCCTAGTACAAATAAATTTCAAAAGAACATCAGGACATTGTACATGAAACTGCAGAACACTGGAGATAGGAGAGACAATACAAAAGGCTCCCCAAAGGAAGAAAGGTCATTTGCAAAGAGCCAGGAATCAGGGATCTGTATGGTAGGAGACATCACAGGAACCCTGGAAGCTCAGTTTTTAAAACTATTAATTTTGAAAGCTGGAAGATATAATTTTTGGAAGCTTGGAGACAAGAGCAACACTTTCAAAATTCTAAGGGAAAAAGAATTTCAAATTCAAAACCCAGCTAAATAATCCATTAACTTTGAGAGAGAATGAAAATTTATTTTTTCAGATGTGCAATATTTCAGAAACTTCTGTTTTCTATGCACTCTTTCCTGGGAAAGCACCATAGGATGTGCTCCAGCAAACTGAAGGAGTTAAACCTATGAAGAGAGAGAGGGAGGGAGAGCAGAAGCAGGGATTGACAAGGGCAGGAAGCCAGAATCATGCTAAGATGATGGGAGGGATGCATAGGGACAGCAATCCTGCAACAGGGCTGGAGAACAGCAAACCAGCCAGGAGCAGCCCCTGAGAGGTCTCCAAGAAATAAAGAGACACCAACAGCTTAACTGAGAGGTGTGATGGTATTGTGAGGGGTTTGAGGCTTTTCTGGGTAGTTCAAGAAAAATTCATATAATGGTTCATAGAAAAATAAGAAAAAATAGGTTAACTATCAATTCTATAAAAAGCAAAATGCTGTTCAAGAAGGGAAGTATAATCATAGAACACACTTGGCTCAGTTGTGAAAAATAGTCACATTGTCATATAAAAACTGAAAGGCCAATGATTTAACCAAAACTTGTGACGGGAATATAGAAGGAAGGCAGAGGTAAGATGCCCATAGCTGACACCTAACACCAAAACATCAGGTTAGATCCATATACACTATTTAGCACTGATTCAGTCATATTTCTTAAACACCTTCAGAAACAGCTGAGCATTTGAAGAAGTGCCTCTGTAGATCAAGACTTAGTGACAGGGAGGCAGGAGAGGGGACTGCTGCTCTCACTGTGTGGTTGGCAGTGTTGATAGCATTTTAGGTCATATGTATATGTTACCTTGAATCAAAATATTTTTACAGAAGTTGGTCATGGAAGGTCAGTGTTAAAGAGGAAAAGACAGCCTCCTCTATAAACTAGTGTGCATACTCTCCAGAACACTTGCCCTAGAGTGAAGGTGTGGAATTGGCCACCATGCTCCCTCCTCAGCCCTCCCTGTCCCCAGGGAAGGGACACATAGAGTCAGAGTCCCTACTCCAGGTCCTCAGAGACCTCACTGTCTGTCTCTTATCTCCTCATACCCAAACACCACAGCCCAGTGAGTTGAACAGGACACAGCATTCAGGACCACTCCAAGGAGGCATCAGCCTGTCTGGCAGGAGCAAGTTACTTGCTGCCCCTGCCCCCAACATCTAAGTCTTCTCTTCTAAAGGCTGGTAACAACTCTATGCTTCCCATGGGGCTGGTGCACGGAGCATGTGAGCAGGGAGTGTGAGCACCCAGCCCAAGGCATCTCCAGTCCCCTTAACCACACAATCCTGCATTTCTTCCACCATGCTCTAGACAGAATACACCTTCCAGAACCTTCTTTAGAGGGCAGCTGATGCCAGTTCTTAGGGCAGTCACAGGATTAGACTTGGTGCTTGGCCTGGTGAAGGGCCTTTGGGCCCCCCAGAGCCCTGGGTGGAGAGAGACCATTGGCCTCCCGTTGAGGTCTGGAGGTGACCTCTGGGCACACCCATTGACAGTGCTGGTGGGGGTCATGATCAGCCATGTTTAGGTCAGCAGTAAGAGCTTTCTGGGGTGCCAGGCCCTAGGATGGACTGCTCTTGAGACACAGGGCAAATCAGCCATCACATCCCCAAAGGATCCCACAGACCTGGGGGTCTACAGGCATGCAGCAGACAAAGGCCACAGTGGCAACAGTCCTGGGCAGAGGCTGCAGAGGTATCATGGAGCACAGAGCAGGGGGAGGCAGCCCTGCTGGGGAGGGTGTCCCAGGGGTTCATGGAGGAATGGCTACTCTCTCCCTTCCTCACTCAGACATGATGCTCCACCTCTGGGCTGGAGGCCCACGAAGACGAGTCCTGCTCTCCAGTATCCACAGCAGCTGCTCAGTCCCATAGGATGCCCCCACATTTCCAGGAACCAGGGCCTGACTAATGCCAAACAGGGAGGTTTATGGCACTGCTAGAGGTGGTAGGGACAGAGTCAAAGCTCATGAAATACATTTTCCATGCCAGTGGCCTTCCCAAAAGAAATAGGAAGATAGAAACCCAACACAGTTTTGACCTAGCAGCAGGCCCAGAACCCCTGCAGCTGTCAGGAGGAAGGAAGGGTGACCTAGCTTGGTAGAGCAGGAAAGGGGACAAGAGGCCTGCAGGCAAGAGTTGAGTCAGCAGAAACCCTAACCCTATGCTAGGTAGTTTAGGAGGGAAGAGAACCCACTTTCAGAGGCTCAACTCAGCTGTGCTCATTCTGTGAGTTTAGATCCCCAAGTTTGCTTTCAGGGAGACTCAAACTGAAGCTTGGAAGGACTTAACTTTCCAGGTCTTTGCAGCTAATAAGCAGTAGAGCCAGAGTCAGAATCCAGGTCTGATTTCAAAGCTTCCCCCAAACTCTTCTGCCTGGCCTAGAAAATGGTAAAGGAGGGCAGTGGCTCAGAATTGAGTGAGCATGAGTGGTCATAATCTGAAAAACTCCCTGAAAGATCCAGCATCCTCCCCTCTGTCACTAGGAATAGGGAAGCTGTCACTGGCAGGTTCTTGTCCCTTTGGCTGCTCAAAACCAAACACACCAGCCTCAGCCTTATTTTCATCTGCATTTAGAGACTACCCTTCCTCTATCTCCTTCTGATCCAGTTTAAATGTATGTTACCTTATGTTATTTCTGAAACCTTATAAACCATTTAAATCCTACTTTCAGTAGACATGGATACAAACACACTCACATATGTCAACCACCGTTTCCTGAGCACTCAGCAGGTGCAGACTCAGGCCTTGGTATTCCATGTAACCTAGCTTAACCCTTTTGAGTAGAGAGTGTAACATTGGAGTTAGGTCAAAGTCGGCTTGCAGGTCCCTTGTTCAGGGAACACACCCAAATAGTACATTTGGGCTTAAAATCTCGGTTATTTCCACCAAACCAGGCAGCTGTCAAGAGACAGGGTCTGAGATTGTGACAGATAATCTCAGGAGCTTCTTTGAAAACTGAGAAGCTGATGAACACTGCAGAGGATGAATGGATGGAAAAGTAGCTGGCACTTGGCAGGGCAGCTTTGGGTATCCAGACCTGCAGAAGGTCCTCAGCTCTCTCATGGGGGTGGCTGTGGCACAGGGGACTTCTCTGCCTCCTGCGCTCCCTGCTTCTCAGGTTTTGGCCCTCCCTTCTCATTTAGTGGCCTGTTACCGGTGGATACTTCTGGCAGTAGTGCTACACAGCCAGAAAGCAGAGTGAGGTGCAAGCCTGTGGCTGTTGCTCGCAGCATGGCCTTCTCTTTGGACAGTTTTTCCTTGGCAAGGGCCCAAATTATCTTGGCTTCTTCCATTGGGGGAGGACATAGAGCTGCTCACAACAGAAGAAGACTGATGATGGGACAGCCACGGCTAAGAGGACAGACTTTTAGGAATTACCTTGAGGCTACAGAAACAGCAGAAAGTCTCAATACAAAATGATGTGTACCCCTGGACCAGAGATGTGCTTACTTATGCCTTTATGTTCCAAGACCTCCAAAGACAAACAGGAGAACCATGAAAATGTGTTGAATTAATCAATGTATAATTATAGCTCCTCAATCATATTTTTAAGCTACTGCTTGTACCAGTATATGCTGAGCAGCTCACAAAGGTTGTTTACCTACAAGTACTGCACAGGGTTTACCCTCCTTCCATGGACAAGGAAAGAAAGTTTCAGAGGCTTGAGGTAGTGTGCCCTTGACTAATAAGTAACTGGTCCCAGAGTTCGCTGATTCCAAGGACTGGATCTAAATACTTTAGCTTCATTTTGCTTCCTGTCTGGGTGCCAGACCAGTCTGGGAGGAAATGGCAGGACCATTCCCCAGGACAGAAGGCCCAAAGAGGAACGAGGATAAGATGAAAAGGCAGACATACAGGGCTGTGCTGAAAATGTGACTTTTTTCATATTGACCAATCTCCATGGTATAAATACTTCCCACCAGGTTGACTTCTAGTTAGCAACATGATGTTACCTGGCTCTAAAATTCCTAAAAACATGAGCCAGTCCAAGCAGGATCCAGCATACCCATGGACAGTCTTCCTCTTATTCTGTGAGAACCAGTTCAAATGTCAATGCCTAGACAAACTTTCCTTGATCCCTCTCAGGCAATCTGTCATGCTTTTTTCTGTGACTTCTTAGCCTTGTTTCCATATCCCAATCACAATGCTTATTCTCCAGCATTTTCACTGTTCCTTGAGAGCCCCCTGAGGACAAGGACAATCACATCAGTGCACAGAGGTGCCACATGGGTAACAGTGCATTTCAGTGACAACTACAGATAAATTCCACTTATGAGCACAAAGGCAAAAATTCTACATAAAATACGAGCAGGTTCAATCCAGCAGTGCAACAAAATAATTCACCATGGCTAAATCCAGACTAGTCTAAAGATGGCTCACATCATAAAATCTATCAGCCTAAATCACTACTGGATTAAAAAAGGGAAAAATTACAATTATGTTCATAAATGCCGAAAGTCATTTGATTAAAAAACTCAGACTTCTGAAAAAAAGCCTTTTAAAACAGGAATAGAATAAATGTCTTTAAATTATAAGAACTTTTTTTAACCAAAAAGCAAATATTCCACATATATGCAATTATTCCATACATATACATTTAACAAAATTTATAAAAAGGATATTAATTTTTAAATTGATCCAAGTGAACGTGTAACTAAGAAAACTATAAAAAGGATAGTGAGAAAGTAGATTGCTTTATCAGGATTGAAACCTGTCCTAAAGCCATCATGATAAAAAGGCATGGCATTAGCAGAGAAACAGACAAGTCTTTTCAGTAGAACACATAGGAGAATCCAGAACTAGATTCAAACTCATACAGTCACTAGCTACATAGTGATGTCTTGGCCCACCACTGACTGCACTATGATGGGGGTCCCCTGAGATTAGAGTGGAGCTGAAAGGCTGCCATTGCTCAGTAATATTACAGCCATCATACTTCAACACATTACTCATATGCCTGTGGTGATACCAGTGTAAGCAAACCTACTGCACTTCCAATCATATAGAAATATAGCATATATAATGGTGCACATGATGTAATATTTGTTAATGATAATAGATGACCACTACTGGTTTATGTGTTCACTGCACTACACTGTTTGTCATGAGGGTACTCTTTCTACTTATAAAAAGAAAGCCTGCTATCAGCCACACCATGTCCACAGCAGCCTCATTCATCTGGTGTTTCCTGAGTCCTCGGATTCATCACTTGCTCTTTAATCCTGGTGCATCATGGCCCTAGGAACAAAAGGCCATTCCACATACATGCACACCACTGAGCCACTGTGGCCATCTATACTGCTTGGGTTTGCGCAAGCACAATGATGACACTACCTGATGAGGCACTTTTTAGAATATTGCCCTGTTGTTAAGTGATGCAGGGCTGTACGGGAACTAAATATATGACACAAGTGGTATGTTAATTCAGAGAAGAAAGGATTGTTTTCGAAATAAATTGGCCCTAGAATAAGTAAGTATTTAATAAAACAAAATAAAGCTCAACCTTAGTCCATATGCACAGATGCATTCCAGATAGATTCATTTTGTTTGTTTCATTTTTTTGTGGTACTGGGGATTGAGCCCAAGGCCTTCACAGTAGGCTATATCCCCAGGCCTTTTTAAAATTTTTATTTTGAGACAGAGTCTCACTAAAGTGCTACGTTGTACAAGCTAGGCTCAAACTTGCAAACGTCCTGTCTCAGACTCCCAGAGTGCTTAGATTATTGGTATGTGCCACCATGCCTGGCTAGATTCATATTTTAAATAAAAAATAATAAAAGAAACTAGGAAAGCATATGTACTATCTGGTAGTGGGAGAGACATTCCTAAGAAGATATACTGGGTTGCAGAAAAATGACCAAATTTTATATGGAAAAGCCATGTAAATGAAGTCAAAAGACAAGGTAGACTAGGCAAGTCAATGCATATATCAGGCAGTTGGTTCCCATCCTTCCTGTGCATAAGAAAAAGATACACAATTGGGTAAAAAAGGAGCAGAGAATGTGACTAGGGCAACCAAGAAAAGGAACGCATATAATCAATAAACCAAAGGAATCCCAACCTCAGGAGAAGTCAGGGAAAGGCATATTAAAGCAATGATAACTGTGGTCCACCCATCAGACTGTGGGTATGAAGACAACCGCAGTACACAGCGCTGAGCAAGACAGGCAGATGGCTGTGCACATGGCTGCCACAGCCTGCCTGCACAGAGGCTAGATTATGTGTCCAATGCTGAGTGTATGGATCTTACATGAATGAAAAGGAGAAGGACCCCATTTTTGTGAAATAAACATGCCTCCTATGTGTAAATATGTATGTGCACACATTTGCAAAAGCCAGGGGAAGGATGCAGCCAGGTGCTAGGACTGGGTACCCTCAAAAGGATGGAGAAGGAAACAGCTGGTTGCTGACATTTAACAATGGTTTGTATTATTTCACTAGTTAAAACAAGTGGGGATTGCTTTTATAATTAAAAAAGTGTACAAAGAAAGTATAATGAGTGGTTTTAAGTGCTTTCTAGTCTGAACACCAGTGCCAATGGCAGGCTTGCTAAATGGCATAACCATTAACGTTGCTTACAGGACCGTATGCTTGTTAAGTTTCAAAGGAGACAGCAGATCCAGGGCACCACTGCAGCCTGGTAAGTAGGAATCAGAAAGGTAGCAGCTGTAGCTCTCCCAGTGGAGCACCATGGAGAGAAAATGTTGCAGCGCCATGCTCAGCTATTGGCTGGGTCCAAATTGTTCCCCGCTCTGAGAATTTGTTAAGTGGCTGAGCAATAAAGAAGAGAGCTTTGAGAGCTCTTTCTCGATATGATGGCCCTGGCTTCTGCCCTTGCAGTCAGATGGATCTATTAAGGCAATGGGCTGCTACGCAGGCCCCAGGGTCCTACCCTTCCCCAGCCTTCCCAGCAGCTCTGTGGCCTTGAGGGTCTGGGCAGTTGAGCTCACCCAACTCAGTTATAACTCCATCACGTGGGCCAATGACATGTGCCAAGCCAGAGCTGCAGAGGTGACTTTCACAGGCCATGTGCGCCACTGAGGAAACATGTCAGGAAGACACCATGGACTCTGCCCCAAGGTTGCTCCCCAGGCTGGGTCAGGGACATACCAAGGTCAGTCAGTGTATCAGCCTTCTGTTTACAGTCCTCTTACCTGTAAAGAGAGGGCTGAATCTGCTACTGCCCAAGAACTCAGGTGCTCTGAGAGAACAACACTAGGTGTAAGGGATACGAGGAGCCTGGGAGAGGAGAGGAGACACTGCAAACATGGAATGCTTAAGGAAAGTGCTGTTATAATGTGCACCCAGGGCTGGACATCAAGGAAATGCTGGAGGCACCTGAAAGGAGAGCCTGTGAACAGCACCCGTGGGCATGAAGGACTTGCCTCCACCTCAGAGGAAGAGCAGGGCAGGCTGTCACCTGCAATGTAAGCCCCTGTGGAAGGTCTTCTCTTACACACCACCCAGTGCTGGCAGGAGAGTCCTCAGATGAAGGGCCCCTGTGCTGGAGAGGATGATGGTTGCAAAAAGATGAAGGAGGTTTTGTCCCCATCCAGCTCCATCTGCTTGGGCAAGTCAGAGGCTGGAAGATCAGAATCAAGTGCCAGCAGGGCTAGCATCTGATGGGGCCCTCTCCTGGGCTGCAGATGGCCACCTTCTTGCTGTGTGCTCATGAGGCCTCTCTTAGGTGCATGTGCAGCTCCCCAGTATCTTGTCTTACAAGGACACTAAGCCTATTGGGTTGTGCCCCACCCTTTTGACCTCAGTTAAGTTTAATTGCTTCCTTAAAGGCCCTGTCTCCAAATACAACCACGCTGGGAGGGCACAAACATTCACCTCCAAGGAATAATGTGAAGGGGAGAAGCTTCAATTGTTCTAGAAAAGGTAGTGCCTGAGCTGGCCAATGAGAACTATGTGGAGGATGAATGAGGTCTACATGTAAGTGGCTCTAGGATAAGGGGCCTGGCAGAAGGGCAGAGTGGGTTTGGAAAGAAGAGCTCAGGATGCTCATAGTAGGAGGCTGAAAAGCCCACACGGAGGGTCTAGCATACCCTTCCAGGGAATTTAGATTTCAGTCTGTAGCCCCTGAAACCACCAGAGACTCAAGCAGGGGGTCAAGGTGATCCAAGATCAGTGAGTTTTACCATTTATCCCATGTTGATTGGACCGGGCCTTCAGCCTACTACAGGAGTGTCATACAAGGAGAGGGTAAGTCAGGGCCTCGCCTCCAGGGACCTCTGCCCAAGTAGGAAGAGAGACACCTGTAGACAAGCTTCTACCTGATGGAGAGGTTGTTCCCAAAGACTCAGCAGTGAGAGGGCCGGGCTTCTAAGCTGAGTGGCTGAATCCTGACTCAGGTGCTGGGCGAAGGCAGATGCCTGACCTGCAGGACAGGGAGCCCAGGACAAGCATTCTCAGAAGGAAATGCTAGTGGCTGGAGTTTGCCAGATGCTCTATTGCTTTGTCCAAACTGCCCTGCTCCCTCTGGATTCTCACACCTGCCCCAGGCACAGAAGGTCTTTGAGAGAGTTGCAAGGAGTGGGCCTGGCTACCAGGAATTTGTTAGATATATCTGTGAGGAAATAATGATCAAAATATCCAGGCCCTTATTCCTGAAGCAGACAGTGGCTTACACAGGGCTCTCAAGATAGATCGCCTCACTTTCCTAGGCATCCAGAATACCGAGGGAGGTGATACCTTCCCCATCTTCCTGCAGAAGAAACTGACCCAGAGAATTTGAGGGGACATTAATGAAAATGGCCAGGCCTCAAGCAAAAGTTTTGTTTTTGTTTTTTTCTGTTTTGGTTTTGGAAATAGCCTTTAGAAGTCACAAAAAGTTGTCCAGGTGTGTGGAGATATTATGTAGCCCCTCAAACTCAGTTTCCTCACCTGCAGCATGGGGAGGGGGACCAAGTCAGCAGGTTATGGTAAGGATTCCAGGGCAAGGTTCCTGGGAATGCTCCACGGGCCTTTAGGACACGTCACTGTCATTAGCATTAGTAACCCTGCGGCTACAGGCTGCACAGCTGGCTAAGGGCTGCCCCACGGGAACTCCAGTTGCTTACTTATTTATGGCAATATTGTGCATTGAATCGAGAGCCTTCATACTGAGATATAGCCCCACCTGTTTTTGTTTTTTTTTTTTTTGAGACAAGATCTCACTAAATCACTCAGTAAGTCACTAAATTGCCCAGGCTGGCCTCAAACTTTCAATCCTCCTGCCTCAGCTGCCCAGAGGGCTTAGATAACAGGCATGCACCACCAAGCTCAGCAGGGAACTCCAGTTTTAAAAGGCTTCATGGCATAATTCACATGGGTCTAGCTGGGTTTTATATGATGGACAGGTTTCCTTCCTCTGGGACTTCTCACAGCCCTTTCTACACCCACTTGTGTCCTGGGAAAGGGTACGTATGACCAGCAACATCACAAAGAGCTGGCGTTCCACAGAACTCAGGGGCTGGGTTGCTAGAACAGAGAAAGAGATGGCCTAGACGTTGGGACAATGGGCCAGGGAAGGTTCCACTCGTGGAATGCAGTTGTGGAGGTTTTCTGAGAGCAGAGAGTCCCTGAGGCAGATAGAGCTGTCAGGATTGGGGGTGTGGTTAGAAATCACTGTGCCCAGAGATGGAGTAGCCCTTGTATCTGGGGGTGCTGGGAAGCACAGAGCAATGTCTGGTGAGCAGAGATAGAGGCCAGGTCCTTTCAATCCTAAGGCAGCCTGAACTTGAACACTGGTTCCACCATCTGGAAGCTGTGACTTGGAAGTGAGTCATTTAATGTTCCCTTATTTCTCTTTCCTCAATCCTAAATAAAGATGCACCCCACAGGGTTATAGTGAGGATTGGAAGAGTGCATCCCAGCAACATCGCCACCAATGGTGAAGGAGGGATGACTGTTATAGGATTGTTACAAGAGTAACTCAGATCCCTACTCACAGCAGAGCTGTCCCACCCATCTCTGAAGGGGCTGCATTAACACTTGGGCTATTGTTCTTGTTTTCTAGTTGAGTGCCAGTTAGGCACAGGGGTTAAGGGGTAGCTAAACATGTCCCCACCCTGTGTCACTAAGGCCACAGGGATGGGTCACCTGAGTGTCTGCTGGGAACAACAGCCCAAGCCAAAGGGGACTGGAGACATCTCATCATGGGAGTGCAGCCTAGATGCAGCATGCAGGGCTTGGAGGACCTGAGGGGCAGGACCCACACAGCAACACACAGGCCCTTGGTGGGGGCTGGTAGGGGGAAAACTGCTGACTTCAGAAGAGGCTCCTCCTTCCTGTGGCTGCACAGGATGAAGATGACAGGAGACAGAAAACCCCACGCCTGCCACAAAGCTGTGCCCAGGAAAGGCTTGCTGGATACAGGGGCATGGGCTGAGTCCATCCTCAGGCACCGGAACTGGGGAAGGGCTGTGTGCGTACGGTGTGGCCTTAGACCACCAGGACCTGAAACCCAACTCAAAGAATCTCTCCTCTCAATCCCTTTGGGATCAATTAATCATCTCAGTAAAAATGGAAATTTAATTTCCATAATAAGTTCTGAGGAGAAGGTCACTTCCAGCCAGGGGAAATTTCCTGGCCCTGGTTTGTTTGTTTTGGACCAGGTGCTCTATGGTGCAGGGCTGGGAGGCAGACACCCTGGGGAGGATGCAGGCAGCCAGCTCTCCCTTGATAGCACATCCACTGGCCTCCAAAGAATCATGCTTCATCGTGCCTCCCTGTGCCACGACAGGAGACACATTTTCAGAATTGTGCCACATCGGGACAGACTTAGGCAACAAGTCTAGACCATGGGATAAGCCCTGCTTATTCAACAACTCTGTTACTCTGGGTATAAAGACCATTTTGCTAGGAAGTGAGGGACCAGTCAAGAGGCCCTGAAACATCTGGGATTGCAACACTGGGCAGGGGCAGCCTCTCCCATGTCAGTGGCATAAGTGAGGAGACAATGCCACTGAGTGGTGGGCCCACAGGGTACCTGCTCAGTCTGCCACCTACTAGGGTGATATTCATGAGGACTGGTTGCCCCCCATTTGACTGGAAAGTACACTGAGTCTCTGAGAAGTCAAGGATTCTGACAAAGGCAACCTATGGAACAGCAAGAGAGCAGCTCTATCTAGCAGGCCTGGTACAAAGCTATGTTCCTTCCCCCTGCCCTTGTATGGTCATAGGATGCCCATCTGTTGGAAGCTCTACAGGAGCTGGCGAGCTCATCTCAGACCAGCGTGGTCTGAATTGGCCCTGGAGCCGAATGCACTCTCCACTACAGATAGGCACTTTTTCTCCTAGTGCTCTCATTTCTTGCCTATTTGGAATCTCTGGTCTCCATGAGCTAAGCTAAGAAACCACATTACCCATTATTGTGAAATAAGCTGGACAATATGGTCCAAGCCCCATTAATGGTTGTCAGTTGTAGATAATCATTTACGTTTTCTACCAAGTGGATCAAAGATCAAGCTCCACTGAGAAAAAATGATTACTGAATCAGAAAATGCTCCTTTGCAGAAAAATCCCAAGGTGTCTCTGCATGGAGCCAGGCAACGCAATTAATATTTATTGATTGCAATGCCCCAGGGAATCTGACACTGGACTGCAACTTTCATAAAGGACTAGCCCTACAAGGTCAATCAGCACATCATTTCATTTCTGTGCGGCGATGGCTGGAGAGCAACTTGAAGGAACTCTACCCTGGGACCAAGCCAGAGTCCCTCTGTTCTCTTGATTCCCCTTTCCAAACACCAGCAGGGAAACAATAACTGAAAGATGAGCAATATGTACACAAATGAATGCAAACCAGGGAAAGCGGAACAAATGAAATGACAAACCAATCTAAATAAAATCAGATATAAAACCCAACTATAGATACTCTTCAATTTACAATGGGGTTCCATCTGACAAGTTATCATGAGTTGAAAAATATCATTAAGTCAAAAATGCATTTAACACACCCTATGCAGGAACATCCCTGCTCAGGAATTCAGTCCACTGCCATTCGCCTTGTGATGGTGGCTGGCTGGGAGCCACGGGTACAATGGCTGCCCAGCGTAGAGACACATACTGTTAGCCAGGAAAAATTCCAAATTCAAAGAACAGTTTCTACAGAATGTTTCACTTTCACACCACAGGCATGGCTTGTCTGTATGCTATATTTGCACAAGTAACACACAGAAAGGAAGGTCTTCTTTCCTCCCATACCCATTGTCCTCTGCTGACAGTTCTTGCAGATCACTTTGGAAATGCAACTCTCCTTGAAGCTGTGTGAGTCTCTGTATATGGAGAGAATGTCTCTTCTGATATACATGTGTGTGTGTGTGTGTGTGTGTGTGTGTGTGTGTGTGTCTTAGACTGCTGTGCAGGAGGGTATGGAGTATCATATCTTTGTTCTCCGTGAAGCAGCCTCCTCACTACTTTGATGTGTGTATCACTTTGTACATCCATCATCACACTGACCTTTCACAGCCATCAGGCAGGCAAGGCAAGCAGAAGAAGCAGAGGACAGGGAAGCTGGCACTTGCCTAAGCTCACGGCTCATGCCATGTGGTCCCTCATCATGAGCTGCAGCCTTGACACTCTTCCCAGTACCTTCCCGCCCAGTGTCTGGGCCTGTCTGCCACTAACATGTGGGCCATGGTGCCCACCAATGCACCACAACAAAGAAGCATCTGTACCAACCTGCAGATGTCATGACCATGGCTCCTCCCAACTGCCTTCAACAGGGACAGTGGGAGAGTCAGACACACTCTTGCACCATAGTGGGAAGGACCCATACCACTCTTTTGTTTTGTGGGTTAGAATTCTGAATACAATAACACAAGACAGAAAATGACATGTCATGAGGGGCAGGGAAGGAAGAAAGAACACAGAAAGACTGGACATAGGTTCCACACTGTCTGCAGAGATGTGGTGCTTATTCATGGACAAGTCTGCTACCAGCCTACCTACATGTTTCCTCAGCTCCCAACACCCTCCAAGCCAAACAAGGGAACTTGAGCATTTCCATCTAATAAATCAGGAGACTGAGGCTCAAGGAGATTCCATGGCCAGCCAAGGTGATGTGCCAGTGAGAGACAGAACTGGGATTGGGATCCAGCAGGATTTGAACCCAAAGCCATGCACTTCCCGACACCTCATATCAGAGGACTTTCTCTCTATACACACCAGGGTGGGGAGAGTGGCAAGGAAAAAAAATGAGGTGAGGTGGGGAGAATACAAACACTTCTGTTGGCACAAGTCAAGTTTAGCTGGAAACAAATGCTCCTACAGAGTATCTAAAAGTAGAATAATGCTCTGCAGCCTGCCAGCAATAATTCCACAAGGTGGAGTGGAGGGTGGGGGCCAGACAACCATGTGCACATATGTGTGGTCATGCATACATACAGACGCATGTATGTCATGCATGTATACAGATACATACATGCATCTGTAGCAGTGTGGCAGGGTAGTCCTAACAAAGTACCATAGACTGGGTGCTTTGTTCTGAGAATTTTATTGTCAGTTCTGAAAACTGGAAGTTTTAGATGAAGGTGTGGGCAGGGCTGGACTCTCCTGCAGCCTCTCTCCTTGGTTTACAGATGGCATCTTTTCCCTGTGTCCTCACATGGCCTCCCCTCTGCACATGTCTGTGTCCAAATTTCTTCTTCACATAAGGACAATAGTCATACTGGATTACAGCCTATCCTAATGACTTCATTCTAACTTAATTACTTCTTTAAAGGTCTTATATCGAATACAGTCATATTTGGAGGCACAGGGATAGGTAGGACTTCAAAATATGAATTGGGGGAGATGTAACTCAGCCCATAGCACATATGTACACACACACACACACACACACACACACACACACACACACACACACTGGGGTATATCTCACCCTGAAGGACCTGTATTGAGCTAATACCACATGCTGATTTGGGCTGCTGTCAAGAGACCAACAGCCTCTCTGGCTCCCAGGACCATTCCATGGAGAGCAAGGCCACTGGTGACCATGAAGAAAAGGTCCATGACACCTGCCTCCTGCCACCTCTACTCTTCAAGCTGGCAGCCATAGGCAAAGGGCAGCCAGGCCAGCTCTGGGGAGACCAGCACCATCTGGCTCTCCAATAGACATGACTGCAGGCCAGGGAGTCTGAAATGTCAGCGCTGACTAAGAATGACAAAGTGGACAATAACAATCACGTCACCAGCAGTGCTGATTGCCCATTTATTCTACATGAAGCCCATGCTGGATGCTTGGTGTGCATTTAGTGCTCATAGCAGCTCTGACAGGCAGGGGCATTTATCCTATCTGAGACACAACCCGACTGCTGAAAAGCAGGAAGCGGCAACCTGCAGGTGCACAGCAGGTGAATGGAAGAGATGGCTAGAAGTGAGCTCAGGGCTCTTGGACTCTGGAAGTCCATTCTAAATGTCATGTTGCAGGATGTGTCCAGGGTAGAAGATGCCTGTCCATGCTGCACTTGGACTTTGAAAGTCCACTGCCTGTCTTGTGTGTGTCTGACCCACAGTGAAGAAGATCTGACTCGTGTAGGGGCCAAAGGACATGTGTAGGCAGCCATTAAGTCACAGTCACTAAGTTTTCTTTACACTTAACCCTAACAGAGGCTATGGAAAGAGAACCACAGCTTTCACACACATGCATGCTTATCCATATGCACCAACACACATACAGGCACAGATACATGTAGGCATGTATGCACAGACTCAAATCACTTCAATTGTATGCAATAATTAATTACAACATTTTTCTCCATTAGGAATTGGAATAGACTTGGATCTCTCCCTGACTCTCCCTCTCCCCTCAGATGCCCCACAGCCTGTAGGCACTACTGTCACATCTTCCCACACAATGGCTCGCAACAGTCACCTGCCCCAGCCTTCCCTGGAGCCCATGGGTTCAGGGGCCAGGACATACATGTAAGGAGCTTTAAATCTACTCTTTGTTTTGCAAAGTATGCTTGTGGTAGAGAAAGTGTCACTTTTATCAATTTAGAAGAGGGGAAACTGAGGCCTGGGCAGGTTAACTGCTTATGGGAGGAGTCTGGGCCTGCAAGGAGGGAATGTCCTGATCAGAGTCTTTCTATCTGTTCATTGCAGTTCTGTAGCAGCACTTCTGTCCTGGCTACAGGTCAGAGATGCATGTGACTCACATATCCCTTATCTTCTGTGAACAGCGTCCGTTTTTAACCTCATCTCTTCTGCTTCCCTTTCCCGAGGTGTCTGAGGCTAGCCCTTCATACTATCACAGGTATCCCTGCCAGAAACCAGCTGGGGGTGGAGTGCCCACCCCGGCTCCAGTTCCCCTTGGGGGATGTTCTGGGCCCTGGGAGACCCACCAGTTCCATCATATAGAGCCTGAAACTCAGTGAGCACAATTTCTAATCAAAGTGGCTAAGAGCCCCTTTCTTCCTTGGCTTTCACATGATAGCATCTGACTGCCATGCAGCACAGAGACTGTTTTTAATACATGAAATCTGACAAGGCCTGCACAACACAGAGATGAAGTACTCAGTTTATTCAGGCGACAACAGCTAATGAGACCCAGGACCTAGCTTTGCACCTTGAGCTCCACTAGTACACCAGTGTGAGCAAGAAGATCTCTCCTGCTGGGAGGGCCCTCAGCCTGCTCCTTCTCTTCAGCTTTCAAGGTTCTGGCAAGAATAATCCCCTGCAGGAAGCAGTCATGACCTCCTTGTTGGATCAGGTGCTCCCCCTACCCCCGCCCTGGAAGCCAGAGTTCTGAAACAACTCTCAGTGACCCTCACCCTTGGACGTCCTCTCTGTGAGCATGCAGAGAGCCTGTGTGCAAAGGTAGGACTCTGGGTATAATGGCTGGTTGACTGGCAAAAGGGAGGTAACCTGGGTGGGCCTGACTTCCTAAGAGAGCTCTCTCAAAGCAGAGAATTTTTTCCATCTGTTCTCAGAGATCTGCACTCTGAGAAGGATTTGACCCACCCTGAGGTGTTTCAGGGAAGAGGGCACAGCCCTGGCTAGTGCCATCAAGGTGACCGCAGCTTCAGCTCCACAGCTACAGGGACTTGAATTTCGCCATAAAGAGCCTCCAGGGGAGGCCTTGGTCCAACACACACCTTGATTTTAGCCAGAGGGTCCCTTGCTCAGCTGACTTCTTCCTACATCTAAGATCCTGCCAACCATGAGGCCTCTGCTCCAGTTTCTCTAGAGGACTCCCCTGCTGGGAAAGGTATGGAGATGCTGACCCTTCTGGAGATGCTGACCCTTCCCCGCCTTCCCCGAACAGGCTCATTCTCCCCAGTGACCAGCCAGCTTCTGCTACTCCGGCTTAGAAGGAGCTGGTCACAAAGAAGCTGGTCAGTGGCCTCTGGCTGACTTCAGAGGTAGGCCAAGCAGGTGCACTTCAGCTTCCCACAAAGCAGAGGCTTCCCCTAAACCTAGGTTTCACCCAAGATTCACTGCACAGCCCCTTCCTAGGTCTAGCCCTCTCACCAGGAGATGTAGAAAAGAGAAGCATTCCAGAAAAAGCTGAAACTAAGGGATCAGCACTAGTGCCTATGACTGACTTTGCCATTAGAAAAGTTGAAAGGTGTATCTGTCTCGGGGATGACTCATTTTAGCGTCTTTCTTCATCCCCATAAGAAGGGAGAGAATGACTCTGAGTGGGGGAGGGGCAGCAGGGCCAGGTTTGGTGTTCTCTGTAGGCGTGGTGAGTAGCTGGGGACCCTTTCCAGGGCTGCTATGAATCAGCAGGGGTTGGAAATGTGAGTGATGTCCATCTGGGAGGAGTAGCCTGGGCAGTGGGGACACACAGGTCTCTTCTGGGAACATCCTGCAACCACACTCCTGTCCCACACCTTCCAGCCATGCCATGCAACCATAGGCAAGTCATGGAATCCTCTGGGCCTCTGATGTAAAATGGGGTGGCTGTGAGGACTAGGTGAGTTTCTGTTACCCAGGCACCCAATGAGCCCAAGTGGCACTCAGTAACCATGAGTAGCCCTGGTGTTTCCTTGGTCACCAGCACTGCAGTGGATCCTGCCTCCTGCTGAGCTCAGCCAAGCTGGGCCTCACTGCTGTCCTGGCTCTGTTGCAGCTGCAGCAGCAGATGCTTTAGTTCACTCCATAGCTGCAAACCACCATCTCCAGAAAAGCTCCAAGGTGGCAGAGGGGCACATCACAATAACTAGTGTGCATTCACTGCTCTATCCACCTAACTGAGAGGGCCAGGGGGCTCCCTTAGGAAGAGGGAGAGCCATAGCCACAGGGCACGTGGCAAACCCACTGAAGCTGTCCTCCACAACACTTAGCTAGTGGAGCAGTGGAGATACTGCCGTGTCTCATGGGTGAGAGAGGTGAAGCCCAGAGAGATCGACGGGTCCAAGGTCCACCAAGAAGTCAGGGGAACAGCCTGAACTCAGACCCAGGTCTGGCAGACTACAGAGTTCTTGGTGTTCCCACCTCTTCTTGGTGTGGCCAGGTCTGTATGTCAATGTCCTCTTCCTTAATTGTATGCAGAAGCACCAGAGTGACCAGATTCCAGAATTACAGGAATTGGCCATCATCATCCCTGTTTCAAGATGTGTAGCTTCACCTCAGAACATGCAAGCCCTTTGCCCAGGTAGCAGAGCTGGTCCTTGAGCCAGGGCTCTTGGATTCTACATCCAGCCAGTCCCCCACCCTATGGCATCACCAAGGGTCAAAGTTTCTATCCCACAGATTTCCAGTTCAGGGCTCACTTACATGACAGGTCAACCAGGATGCTGAGGTGAAGATTTCAAAGATAAAGGTGCTGCCTATGAAGTGGGCACTACATCAGCCAGAATGGGATCTGGCCTTTGCAGTACTGGGTGTTTCTGCAGATTAGAGTTTTGTTGTTAATTAATAAGACCTTCCACAAGTCATCTCTCCTTTTTTAGCCTTGGACTAGAGTCCTGGTTTATAAACAGGGGTATGTGAAGGGGATGAAACCACTCCAAATCTTTGCCTACCTGACTAGTCCTCTGGGCCTCCCTGTCCCCTTCAATATTCATTTCTTTTATATATTAGGTTGTGCGCGCATTGGATTTTATTAACAAATTTCCAAAGCCACTGAATAAAAGAACACTGCAGGTCCTCCCAGGCTCTGGCACACTAGAACTCTATGATGTAGCCTTCTCTGCTGTGAGCCTGTGATTATGCACACACTGGCTTGCTCATCTGTCTGCCTGCCTATAGATCTACTACCCTTCCATGGACGCAAAGCTATGTATCTCTCCACCATGAGATACTCTCATTGACAGCCCTGGGGACAGCAGTGGAGGCAGCAAAAAGGCTGATCGGTGCTGCTGTTGTAAACCAATCGAGTCCCAGATGACTCAGAGGAGACAATGCTGCCAAGTCTGCTTTCTTTAATTATGGGGAAGATTGATAAGAGCTGTCAGAGCAAAATAAAGAGACTCTAAGCCTCACTGGTTTTCTGAGACATGAGAGGGAAAGCTGAAGATTAAGAAAACAAAAACGTTTCCCTAGAAAGCACCAAAAACTAGTTGCAAAAAGGACTGGGCAGAGGTTAGGAGAAGTTAGTGATATGAACTGATCACTGTCTTAAATTTGATGTGGGTCAGAGTGGGGACTTGGCCTGCCAGTTGTTTAGACAAGTTATCTATACAAGTGTGATCTAAAAATGTAGTGTGTTTAAATAAATACAATAACTTTATTAGTCAAAAAGACACATCGCCATTAATACCCTTCAAACACACCCTCCCCCCCAACACACTTATCCCATCATTCTTGCCAGTTCTGAAAGTCCTTTATCTTGATTATTTTGGATGTGCTGTCCATGTCCTGAATGGATTCAAAATGTTTACCTTTCATGGTCATTTTGACTTTGAGGAAGGGCCTGAAGTTGCATGGTACCAGATCTGGGGAATAAGGTGGATGGGGGGGGGGGAGTGTATACTGTTTTTGTGAGCCTGCCTTTCCTTTGGATACTTCTTGGCAGCAACATTCATCATATTTTTAATCACACCCTGTAAAGACACTCACAAAAGAGGACTTGGAGAATTGCTTCTGAAAGTGGCAAGAATGATAGGATAAATGTTTTCAAAGTGAGAGAGGGTATCTTGGGGGGGGGGGTCATGGCAATATGTCTTTCACTGTAATGCATTTTAAAAATTTAAACGTTTACTGTATTTTCAACTACCCCCTGTAGATATCCACATATTTACCATAAATCATGTTCTTCACCAAAGAAGGCTGGTGCAGGGAGAAGGGAAGAGCCTCTCTCCAGACGAATGGCCGTCCCTCTGGATCAGGGGATGGACCCCATGCACTTGTACCCCCTCATTGTCCCCAAACCCCATTCCTATTGGAGGCTGGGTAGATGGACTTGGAGAGGAAAAGGCTTTCGGAGGGCAAACCCAAAGGGTGGTGCTCAGGACTGGGCCCACACCCAGGTGGCCCTGTTGCTGTTCCTGCATTCAGCCAAGTGAACTGCCTCAGCACACAGGAAGTCCAGAACACAGCCACAGAGGACCATCTATTGAATTCCCATGAGCAGAGACCATGGCTCTGAGAAATCTCAGCATAGGTGTCATTTATTATGAGGAAACAAATGCTCTTTCCAGAGGATTCTAATTGATAATCTTTAAAAAACAAAAAACAAAAAACAACTTTGATGCTTGCTATATTGCTGAAAGCCATCGAGGTGTGACTAGGCCACCATCCCTGGCAAAGTCAGAAAGGTGCAATGCAAATTGCTACCTCTGTCTCTGCATTTATTTTCCCTTAAAAAGAAAAACAGCAAGGAGGGCTGGGAGCCTAAAGACCTGGGTTCAGCTAGCTTCAGCAAGGAACCAGGACCTCAGCAGCTCGCAGTGAGGCCTTAATTTCTACTACCCATGGTGTTAGTACAGGAACCAGTGTGCAATGGGTCAGAAAAGACCAACCATGTGACCTTTAAAGTTCAGAACCACAACCTGCCCAGCAGGGAGGTTGTATAAAGCCAGCAGCTAGATTAAGGTCCTTACCGTCACCAGTCAGAATCCTTCTGTGGACAGTGTCCATATCAGCTGAGGAAGTGTGTCACTCTGTGACACTCCCCAAAGCAGGGTCACAAGATAAACACACTAGCCAGATGTGTACAACCTGAATGCCCCGCTGCCCCCTGTGGTGGTGTCCTCTGGCTCCTGGCTACCTCTTTTTTCTGCATAAAGTTTCCCGTCTTCCCAAAGATATTTGCATAAGGCAAACCACTAAATGAGGCCCCCAGCTGGGACAGATTGTTAACTGTAAAAAAGAAACCCTGAGGGGTGTGTTTTACCATCAAGGATGATCACCTCGTCAACCCCCTGCAGCACGATTACAAAGAGAGAGGCCTTTTCTGAATCGCCTCTCTTCTGCTCCATGCAGTTGCTGGGTGGCCTCCCTGAGCTCCGGGAGTGATCTGGCCCTCTGGAAAAGGTCCTGTCCCGTGTGGCAGAGTGCTGGCCACTTATTCTCCACCTGTTCACTTTGCGGTCCCCCAACATCTTCACACACATACCCAGTTTTCTATCTTTCTAGGAACCCAGCCCAGATGCTGTGGAAGCCCTTTCATTCCTCTTATCTATTCCCACTCTCACTTGCCACCAAGATTTTCCTTCCAAAGCCTACCTATCAAACCCAGGACTATCCTGCAGGGCCACCGTGGCCAGCCCTTGGAGCTCTCATCTGCGAGTCTGCACCATCTCCTTATGGCCTGCAGGTCTCTAGCCATGCTGTCCACCCCTCGGCCGCACTGCATACTCCTTCCAAACTACACCTCAGGTCGTGGCACTCAAAAGCCTCCAGCATCCCACTGCTTCCAGGATAGAGTGTAAAGATCTCAACACCCACACGCCTCATCTCTCGACGCTTCTCTGTCCATTGTGGATTATCCCCTCTGACAGGCTGCCGCCCATTTGTGAACAGCTGTCCCTTAGTGACAGGCAAGCTCATATTCATCCTGGTGTCTCTGCTGAAACACCGTCTCCCCCAGAAAGCCTTCCCCTGCCCCACACAGGGTACTTATAGCTGCCTCTCTACTCTTCCTCCCACCTCACACTGTGCAGCATGGAAACTTCACAAATCTAACTGATTTTATTCCCTGCAGACTGTAAGCGCAGTGAGTACAGGGGCCACATCCACCATATTTACTGCTGTAACATCAAACACTCGCTAGACCAACATGCACAAAGACAGGTGTGTGGATGAACAAACAGTGTGAACCTTTGGGGTACACAGGGCAGCACTGGGGACAGAGCAGGAGAGTGGGCAGATACCACAAAAGATCCTTCCTGGCACGTGCATTTTTCATTAACTGCTTGAAGCCACAAGGAAGAGAATCTGTGGGCACCTCTGGGCAGCTGTAGGAGCCAGGCTTCTTTCCCTTTGTGGGCCAGATCTCCCCTGGGCAAGATTACTGGCTCTGAGCACTACAGACACGTCAGTGTTACCTGGGAGGTGTGCCAATCCTCATGGAATCAGCCTCATGGAATATTCTCTACCCTGTCAAAGGTATTTTTATGGCTATCTCTGACAAATGTTCCCTTTAAATGAGGCTTGATGTCCAGGGTTGCCTTGGAACTTGAATATCAATTGTCTGCTTATTGCCCTCTCCTCCACTCTTGCCAGGGAGAGGTCAAGGGCCTTCACCCAGCTAAGAGTGGGAGTGCAGTGGGGCTAGGACTCTGCCAGCCTCATAATGCCAGGGAAAACTGACACACTTGGGGGAACTTGCAGAAGGCCATGGTGTTTGGGGACAGTTCTGCCGTTTTCACATGGGGAGCCTCTACTGTACATGACCATCTACAAAATGCCAAATATTATACCAACTATTAGCCTGAGAGGAGTCAGCCCTGGGCCTTTTGTTCGAGGTGTTACCTTGACCTAAAATGCTCTCGCATCTTTTGACTGTCTGGCTGACTGTGCCTGTCTAAGACATGATCAGGTCTTAAACATATGTTCCTTCAAGCTTTCTGCAAACACTGAACACCTATCATGTGGTTACCCAGGGCTTGGTGCTAGGAACATTGCTAGAAGGTGAAGATTGTGGCCTTGTCAATGAGAGCACTCTCAAAGGCCGTTCCCAGCTAGGTATTGCATGTGGCAGGAGAGGCCTGGGCAAAGGACTCCTGTTGTAGCCAGAGGTTGGAGTGGCTTCCAAAAAGAAGTCCCCAGACTGAGGGAAGAAGCCAGAAAGGTCCACATGACAGCCCAAGGGAAGAAATGACAAGTTCAAGAAATGTTCTCAGGAGTCAACAGACCCACAAAGGGATCCACTGAAAATGACTCAAGTATTATGCCGCATCCACCACTGGCCCCACCTTCTGCAAGAGCTGCTTACCTCTCACTATTCCTTGCTATCTCTGTGATCCTGGGGGCTCCTACCCATCTTCAGGTTCCCAATAAAACGCTACATCTTCCAGGAGCTTTCAGCTCTGTGGGAACCCCTTCAAGTTCAGGGAACATGGAGGGAGGGAAGGGAGGTTCCGGGGGCAAAGGAAGGGTGAATGTGACACCCTCCAGACAGACAGAGCCAGCTCTGTGCTCACATTGGGATAAGCCTCTCCCTTCCACAACACATACTTCTATAGTAGTTTGCCAGGCTACCTCCAACACATTTCATCTTCAGAGAGTGAGTGGCAGAGACACAGTGGCTATTAATAATTATTCGATTTCTGTAGTGAGAGTCACTAAGTGTTGTTATTTTCCACCAAAATCACAGTAAATGCTACCTTCAGGAGGTCTAGGTAGCTGAGCCCAGGCCCTCAGAAATGTGGATGGCCCTTGGGGGCTGGAAACCATGCAAAGAGTGTGAGACCTGAGTACCATTACATGTCCACGGCATGGCCAAGGGTGGAAGTAGAGTATAACTGCTGCATAAATAACCAAATGTATCACTGTTATCATCTAACAGGTGTTTTAATACCATATGATGTTGTAGTCATAGCAACAGAGGAACTCTGAATATAGATTCTTGGTGATCGATGTGATAGCCCCATTCTGCACCCTGAGAAGGCCAGGGTGCTACAGGTGCTGCCTGCTAGCTGGGGTATCCTGGGGCCCACAGATCTGAGTGACAATGACCATCACTTACTTTTGTCTTGGCCAGGATGTCCCAGTTACTGCCTACTTGTGGATGGACAGGCACTGCGGGTCTTAAAACCTCCCCAATTACCATGCCTCCAGCTGAGGGACTCTCAAATTTCCTGCTTCAAGGTTGTTTTTCATTCCTGGCCATCCAGAGAGAGCACTGAGGAATCTTTTGAAAGTCAGATTTGCTGGGAAAGCGGTTTTATACATTCAGGCCATCTCTGCCATCAAGAACTTCTCTAAACTTGAGTACTTCATGCTGGTAGGTGTCTTCCTGTCCCCTGCAGTGCAGTCAGACACCCACTGATGGGAACAATCTTCTGAGACCAAATGCTCTGCATGGAAACAGCAGCTGCTTTCCAGACATCCAGAAACTCGAGGATTTGAGTTTGGAAACATGAGACAGCCTTTGGCTGGCTCCAGCCCCACTGTGAACAAGGTAGGTGATGTTGGGGAGGCTATGTGACTTCCCAAAGCCTGTGACATGGAGGAATTGTCCCTGACTGGGGTGAAGATGTAAAACAGTGATGACCCCAGAGCCCCAGCTTCACAGATGGGCTCTTCTGTGATCTTCCTGTGGGACTTCAAGCCCTGCTTCATGGCCTCTGATTGCCTTGCACACTATGGTGAGCTCATGAGGGATAAGGGCCGGGGCAGGTATCAGTCCTGCCTTCCTCTGCCACACAGGCCCTGGGGTCTCAGTTGGCGTGAGTTCAATGGTGAACTCAACAACGAAGTCCTGGGTGTCTCCTGAGTGCCAGGCTCTATCTTCACACTTATTTGATGCCAATTCACTAAGGGTGCTACCTCACAAATATGACAGTGGAAAGTCAGCTGGTCATGTAACTTTCTCCAGAGATACAGGTGAGAAATGCCTGATCCTGGCCCAGGATGTAAGTTACCTGATTCTTAAGATCCAGGGCACACAGATGAGTGCAGGAACAACTGAGCAGCACTGTGAGGCACTCCAGGAGCCTCTGTGGGCCTGGGTGCAGAGATATTGAGGCCAGAACATAGGCACTGCCTTCAGTGTTCCAAGAAAGAGAAGAAACTTTGACCACCATAAAGAAGAAGAGCATGCCGGTCAGAGCCATCACCCTCCTGGGAACAGGATACCACAGGAGTTGGTCCCTGATGGACCTTGCTGTGGCCAAAAGGTCCTCAGTCTGGGGATTTGGCCCAAGCTGCAACATTGGCACAAGGCGTTCAGTTGACTCTATATTCCTTGATGCTGTGGTTCCCAACCCTCCACTTGCTTCACCTACTTGCTCATTTATTTTCTCAACAAATATTCATGGAACACACTCCCATTCCCTATCTTCTCTCTACCACAAGAGATCAGGGGCTGAGGTCTCCAAACGACTTTTCAGGAAAACATACTTTTCAGACTGACAAAAATGAGGATTTCTTCAAATGGACTCTGCTTTCTCACACCCAGAACTGTCCCCTGCCACTCCTCTCCGGGAATGTACTTCCCACAGAGGACCCACACACTGGAGACAAAGACAAGACCTCTTGCTTCCCTTCAGCACTTGGATTTATCCTCCTAATAAGAGTATGTGGTGACTGGGATCTTTGTTATGATCAAGGTCCAGGGTGGACCTAAGTGTTCCCTAAGCCAGAACCTCAGAACGAAACCTTATTTGGCAATAGGGTCTTCCTGAATTAGTATGAATTAAGGATCTCTAGATGAAATCATCCTGGATTAAGGGTAGGCCTTAAATCCTGAGTGGTGCCTCTATAAGAAGAGAAAACAGAGAGGCAGAGACACAAAGAACAAGGCCATGTGATGTAGCTACAGACTACAGTGATTCCAACAGAGTGAAGCCAACCAGTACCAAGGGTTGCTGGAGCCACCAGAAGCTGGAGCAATGAGATGGGTTCTCCCCAGATCCTTCCAAGAAAGTACAATCTGCCAACACCTTGACTACGGACTTCCAGGCTCCAGTCTGGGGGAGAATAAATCTCTGTTGTTTGAAGCCACCCAGATTCTGGTATTTTGTTACACAGCCACAGGGAAACAACTCAGACTCTGTTAGATTTCTTTGGGTCATGGCCTGGTGGGAAGCGGACCCAGAAAAGCCAGCCCACAGTGGAGTGGACTTCATTATAGTCATGTCTCTCTGTGGTGTTGTGGCTTTGGTGCCTTTGGTCCTGTGTACAGAGCTCACCTACACGAAGTTGGATTGCCATGGACACTCTTTTTGGAGTCTAGGGAGAGATGAGGGACACAGGTAAACATCTGTGTTACTTGGAGACTCTTTTCATTTGTTACAGTGGAGTTGATTCTACATACTCTGTGTCAGGTACAATCTGGCAAGCTGGGAAGGCAAAGTTGATTTAATTAAAACATAAATGTTTAAATTTTCACAGAAAAAGTAACATTTGAGAAAGGCCAGGAAGGATGCAAAGGAGTTGACTTGGCAGTGGTGGGTATTGATGAGGAATCAGTATGACCCAGAGTGTGGAGGTAGGAAAGGATCATGTATTTCCATTGCTCTGGGCCAGCATGCCTCCGTGCTATATAAAGTTTCTGCCCTGTCTCTCTCCCAGGATCCCTGCTTCCCTGGTAGGAAAGACACCCTGTAAAGCTGGCTAGCACAGACATGACTGTGATAATGGTCAGCACGCCTATTGACTGCAGGCTCTGAGCCTTCCTCCTGCCTAATCTGTCTCAGGTCCCAGGGCAAGACTCACCAGGCAGGAAGGGTGGTACTGCTCACAGTTTCCTTGTGGATGCAGGGGCTTCTGGAGTAGGCAGAACTCCAGAACCCTGTTGTTCACAGTGGTGTACCGAGGAAAAGCACCTTCATGTTGGTTGCTAGGGAGACAGGGGACAGCCCCAGCACCCACCCAAAAGGAGCTTGCTGGCCAGGAGAGTTAGCCCTCTAAACCATGTGAGGTTGTGTGATAGGTGACAGGATGGAGTCAGGCACAGCCTGATGTATGAGCCCAGAGATGAAGCCACTATCCCTGGGGCTACCTGGGCAGGCTTCATAGCAGAGGGAGACCCCAAACCTACCATGAGTGACCAGCCCAAGGTATAACTGCATAATAGTAAGAGGGAAACTGAGGAATTGGACCTGAACCAGGGAAGACTTGGGACACGGGATGGCTGAGCAACGCTTACTTTGGAGAACATGACAATCTGAGTGTAGCTGATAGGCATGAGCTTTGGAATGAGAAGGAAGAATTGAGCAGCAGACAATCCACAGGACTCTTGCATTGGAGACCAAGAAGTCTAGACTGGACTTTTGGCCACTGGTCAGAGCTGTGCTTTTAAAAGAATGTCCTGGCATCAACATGACCAGTTTTCAACCCTTCTTTTGACAGCTGCAGGGTGAGCTAATTTCATTGCCTATTGAAATATTGCTGCTGCTTGGCCTCGGGCTTTTTCTCCTCCTTCTTCCTTCATTTAAAAGAACAGCCTGGGCCTGGGGCATGCTACCTGTGAAAACTTTAAAATCTCCACTATCTAGTCCTTTGTCCGGAGGGCCAGTGCCCCAGCCAGGCCTCAACACTCCACATTCAAAGTGAACAGCAAGAGTTTCTAAGGGGAGAAACAAGCCCTACTTCTACCTCCTGTCAAAGCAGATACCAACTTCGATCTGCACAGACATCTCCCACCGACACCCAGCTCCACTGCAGCTCTGGTAAATAAACACAGTCAGCAGGCGTTCATCATGTCTATAAATTGAATTAACGTATTCTCTTGCCTTCTTGCCTAGGGCCATGATTGCAGCTCCCCTGCACAGAGGCCAGCCTCCCACAAAGGAGGTGCAGACACTAGCATGGCTGCCAGGAAGAGCCGGTGGAGCCATTCCCTTGAACCCCAGGAGGGCCCTCACATAGCAGAGACCGGAATAGAGGTGGCTGGCTACACTCCTGCCTTGCAGTCTGCTGCCCTTCCCATCAGTGCCAGCTGGCTGATCCTCCTAGTCCAGCCCTTACTGTCACTGAGGATCATTGTCCCCACCAGGGCTTGGGTTGAGTTATTATCTAATACCCTCCCTATTATCCCAGGAGCTAGCTCTGAGGATTTCCATTTCACAGGCCAGGAAGCTGAGGCCCAGGGAGGTGAAGCAACAGGTACATGTGGGGCAGTGCTGGGCCTGCTGTGCCAGATGCTTCTGCAAACCTGACCGGTTCAGCTTCGGACTACCCTAGCCCAACAGTCTGAGCAGAGGCAGATGGAAAGTGAGGTCCAGTCTGTTTTGTTCACTGGTTCATACCCAGCACTGTGCCTGTCACATGGTGAGCACTGAACAAGTACTGAATAGGTGAAGAATGAATAGTATGCTGTGGGTGCTCAAGTGTCAGCTGAGCAAACAGTCTTAGGAAGAGAGAGCAAAGCCAACTGGCCTCATCTTCCACACAAACACCCAGGTGGTGACCTGAGGCTGCAGCATCAGCAGGGAACAAGACCAGCACTAGGGCTGGGCCTGGCCAAGCTCCCTGTACTGGGGGTTTCTAGATTTCTAGATTCCTGCACACGAGGCGACACACCCTGAGGTGTCATCTGTGTGTCAGGCAAACAGGTACCTCAGCAGGTATGATGGGCAAAATGATGGTCCTCAAAGGCCCCAATCCCTAGGACTTGTGAATGTGCACATTCCCAAGGAAAAGGGAAGCAGGTTACGAATCCACCACCTTAAAATAGGGAGAACACCTTGAATTGTCCAGGTGAGACCAATGTAATCACCAGAGTCCTCAGAAGTGGAAGAGGCCGGCACAAGGTGGCATCCACCCAGCGAGACCTCACCATAAGAAAAATGAATGGAAGGATGAAGTCAGTGCCAGGGAAAATGACTCCATCTGACCCTGATGGCCTGACAGTGGAAGTGACCAGAACCAAGGAGGGCAGGGAGGTAGATCCTCCCTAGCAATCCCTCTCCAGAAGGGAACAGCCCTGATACACCTTGACCTCAGCAGGGCAAGACTCACTTCCAACTTTGATCTCCAGAGCTGCAAGGAATAAGCTTGTTCTGCTGAAAGTCACCCCAATGATGGTGCTTGTTAGTGCAGTCACAGGCACCTGACTAAGCCTTGGGATCTCCCTAGGCAACCTGGGGAGGGCCATGTTTTGCACTCTGTTCCCATTCCACCCCATCCCCATCTCAAGCGAGCACAGGCCAATGGGCTGCTCCAGGGTCACAATACCCCAGGGGGCTTCCACAATGGGCAGCTTCCCAAAACGGCTGGCCCCCAGCCCGCCTGCCAAGTGCACAGTGTTATTTTTATCCAGGGGGGCCTGTCACAAGACGGACGGGTGCAAGGACAGCCCCCGGACCTCAGACCCTGCCCCTGCCCAGCTGATAGTGCCTCTGTCACAGCCTCATTCTCCTCATCTGCAAAACGAAGTGACTGACCACATATCTGCTTGTTCTGAGGGTCACGAGAGACAATAGGGAAAGTCACCGGACAGAGTACCTGGCGCCAAGAAGGGCTCTGGCCAGGCTTGCTGCCCCATCTCCTCCCCTCGTGAAAGTATTGGGCTTTAAACATGTCATGGGATGAGAGAGAAGGATGGAGCATTTCCATCTCATTACAATGTTTCCTCTAGTTCTGTCTGAAAAATGGAGGGCCTATTAATTTTCTAGAAAGCAAATCATGAAAAAGGGATGTCCTGCAAGGGAATGGAGCATATGCAGCAGAGCTGCTGGGAGTAGGGAGGGCTGCTCCATGACCAGACCATGGCTGTTTGGACACTAACCACAAATTCCACATTTTACACTTTAAGAAAATAAAAAGGAGGGAGGAAGGGAAGGTAGAGAGGAGGGAGGGAGGGAGGGAAAGAAGGAGAGAAGGGAAAGGGAGGAAAGAAGGAGGAGAAGAGGGGGAGGGAGGAAGAGAGGTGCACCCCCAGATTATGCTTTGAGCATGAATTAGAATGAGTTTCTGGAGGTTGGTATGCAGAAAGCTTGTGGCCTAGAGAGTGAGACTGGAAAGTCACAGTCCAGGGAGCCATCACTGATGAGATGTCACTAGGGGTCCAGGCATCCAGAATGGCTTCATGGAAGAGGTGCTAACATGAGGCACCTCAAAGGGTCAGTGAGGGAATGTAGAGAGAGGAGGGGGCAAGGATGTCACAGGCTGAGGCAGACCCAAGGCAATCAACAGAGATGCCACTAGGAAGTGGTGCAACGGGCTTTGAACTTCCTGGAGCAAATGAAGTTATGTCTCTGAGGACCTGGGATAAGGAGGAATATGGTCAGACTGCACTGCAGAGGTAGCTTGGGTGGACAGGGAGCATCTGGGGCTATGTTAATTGTCTTGGCAAGAACAATGGCTGCCAGGGCTTGGGCTCCCCACAGAAGGTAGCGATCAATCCTGAATTGAATTGAGCTCTTAGTTCTACCTGCCTGATGGCAGCAGCACCATGGGGGTGGCGGCTGGCTCACCCTCTTGCACAATGCATCTGCTGGTCCTGTGAATGGCCCAGTACTAGCTTGTAGACTCCACCAAATCTGCATCAGCCTGAAGCACTGGATTTTCTTCTTCAGACAGATTGATGCTGGAGGGACAAGGTGAATGCATCCTATGTCAACCGGGTGCAGTAAATGTGTTATTTCAGGAATAACATACATAATAAAGATAGGTATTTACAAACTACTTTAGAGAAATTCACACACACACATACACAGATACACACACCATTTTAATGGTGTCTGAAAGAAAATGTAAGTACTTACCCAGCCTAGCTAATCCATGTTAGAAAACACTATTCTTGTCACACCAGAAGCTCATTGATGCATCAGAGGTCTGACAGGTGCCAAGCGACAGAGTCCAAACAGCTTCACAAGTGAGCTCAGAATTGCACTAAGGATGAACCTTCCCATCCCCACCAGTCTGTGGTGTGGTGCTACTATGCCCACCTGGCTGCTGCACTGCCACTGGGCAGCCCGGGTGAGCAGTCTGAGCCAGCAGTCTGATCACCCATGTAGCCTGTTGGTTCAATGCCACACCAAATTAATAGCTCTCTTTATCACCCACATTGATTATCCAAAGTTATTAGCAAGCAATGGAAGTCACCTGGGCCAGTCCATCAAAGCATTCATTCTCTCAATCGATCACTTAATGATGACATATTACACAATGGCAGTGAGCCAGGATCTGGATATGCAGCCACCCTGCACTGCTGTGTCCTCAAGTGCAGGGACCTGTGGTCACACAGGCAGAACAGAGCCCTGATAATGTAGAGGAAAGAGGATACAAAGTGAGGAGGAAGCAGACCAGAGGGCTTGAGGAACCCATGTAATCACTTCCCAAAAGGGCTTATCCAAGGAAGCTGAGAGCTGGCCCTTGGTAAACAGGGAAGGAAAACTAGCTGGGGTTTCTGAGCAGGGGAAACCATACACTGGAGTGCAACATACACACACTCACACACAAGCCCAGGAGCCTGAACTGAAAATGAGCAGGATTTGTTCTCATCCCAGATAAGGGATGGAATCCATTCAATTCATTTGGTCAGAAAGATATAATTGGCAAACACACACGTGTTTCCAGAGCTAGCTGATTAAATTCTATACCCAACCTTGTTACACTTGAAGACAAATGTAGAAAAAAATAAGCTGCTTCTGCTCCAGGCTAGGCTGGGAGGAGGGGCATGGGTGCATCTCCTCCCAATGGAGCAGCTGGAGATAGCAGGAATAGAGAAGACCCCTCCTGACAACAAATAGGGGCCTCAGGATTACAGGGACCCAGAATAGGTCTGCGAGGTCTGGTGTGAGGCCCCCAGTCACTGACAGGGCAGAGTTGCCACTGCTCCCTCCTTTGGACAAGGCACTTGATCTGATGGCTTTCTCAGGAGGCTCTGGAGTGGCACAGGGATCAAGGCAGATGGTGGCTTGGTCTGAGACAGCTGGGCCGATGACAGATACCTGTTAGATGGCCAATTACCAGTTGTGAAGCAGCAAGCTTGGTCACACACAAGGACAGGCACTTTGTTCACTCTTCCACATGCTTCCCAATAACCCTGCACAGAAAGTGCCATTCACAGGTCTCTTGCCTCAAAGCTCATGCTGCCTCTAAATAATTGCAGAAAAACAGTCAAAACACATGCATGAGAGTGTGCACATGCACTCTAAAGGGGCACTGTGGGGGACTCTGGGTTACCCAAAGTAAACACCCCGGAGAGGAGGGCAGCCAACATCTATCAGAAAATGAGGATGTGATGTATTCATATGTGTGTTATGCAAAACCTCTGAGTGCATATATCTCAAGTGGGATTAGTTTCTATATATAGACATGCAAATGTATAGATGCAGCTCTCCCCATATATGTGTGTGTGTGTGTGTGTGTGTGTGTGTGTGTATTTAGTCCCTGAAATAGAAACTTACAAACTTACATAGATCACAGCGTTTAAAAAGAAGCTCCAGACTAGAAGCATTTCTTTTGTTCTTTCTTTCCTCCCTTCAGCAGCCTCCCATTGCTCAGTGTTTGCTTCTTCAGTTCTGGATGATGTGACTTCATAAGCCACAGCTTCATAAGCCACTGCAGGTTTACTGTCTAGATGGACTGTGCCATGCAAGTCTACAGAAAGGTTTGCTCAGTATGGAGTGATTTGCAGAGATCAGAAGTGAAACAGAAGTCATCTCCAAAGGCTTTCACCTGGTCAATTTGTAACACTCAATATAGGTGACATTCTGGTGAGCACAGCAACTAGGGCCTTCGCATGTCTTCCTGACAGTGAGCACAAGGCCCCTGACACCACAGCCCCTGAGTGACATGACCACAGATGCTTGGTGTCCTCTTAGACCTTGAACAATTCAACTTCAGGCATTCCTCAGGCAAGGCCACTCCTGGACCACATTCTTGCTAAGGCCTCTGCCTATGACACCTGGAGGAGAGATCCTGGGAAAGATCGTCCAAAATATGTCTAAAGGGCTACAGCAAAAATCAGAGCAAATGGGAAATGGAATCTGCAGTGCTGGATGGTTAAAGATACTGCCCCTTGGCCACCATCCCAAGCTCCTAGGGCAGAGAAGCTGAGCCTGTCCCAGCACCCGGAGGGAAGCACCCCCATTGCCATCCCAGGATCCTAGGACAGAGAAAGTGAGCTGGTCCCAGCACCTGGAAGGAAGCTCCCTCGCCACCATCCTATGATCCTAGGGCAGAGAAGGTGAGCCGCAAAGGCATCAGAAGCACCCCACCCCCTCCCCCGTGGAAATGAGGAGACACATAAACAAGCCTCAAAAACAGACTTC
>NW_004624735.1:16471699-16565106 GCF_000247695.1 Heterocephalus glaber | reverse complement strand
AGGGGAAAGGAAAAAAGGGAAAAGAAAAAATATGAGAAAAGGAATAAAATGGAAACAAAGTCTTTGCAAATAGGGAAGGGTGGAGGGGGTGAAGGGAGGGCAGGGTAGTGGGGAAAAAAATAAGAACCAAGATACTCATGTAAAGGTCCAAGATCCCAATGATGAATGTAACTGTATTTTATACCTAAAATGTACCAATAACCTTAATGGGGAATGAATGAATAAATAAATAAATAAATAAATAAAACTTCTTAGCTTTCCAAATGAGAAAAAAAAAAAAAGGTACTGCCCCTCCAGACCAGGAAGAGTCACCACTGACAAAAGCCTGCAGAATTGCTGTGCTGGGCTGTGCTCGTGGCCTGGGAACCATCCCTGTCTGATATACCTACTCAGGTGTCAGCAGCAGCCACAGCTGCCCCTCAGAGAGTCTCACTGTGGCAGGAACCAGAGCAGAGACTGGGATGCAGCAGCTGTTCTTCTCCTCCTGGTACCAGGCTTCACTATGCTCATTGTTGCAGCAATAAGAATTTCTTATACAGCAAGGGAACTACAGAGTAACTATAATTTTATACTGTGAGTGTATTATATTTACAATATTAGGTAGATCATGTGTTCTAGGTGATATATCACAGTATGCAACACTCAGTAAACATCGTCAGGGTAATATCATGCCCTTGAACATCTCTGAGCTGGCTCCTCCATACCAGCCGCTAAGCTAAGTGTTCTGTGCCTTCTGCCTTCTTTACTCTCATATCCCCTGAGAGGTGATTATTAAAGTGCTCCTTTTACAGAACGTGACCTAGGCCATGAGATGAGGTGTTTCCTCAAGATCACCCTTCTGAGACTCACCTGTGAGGTATCTGACTCTGCCAGTTCTGCTCAGCACAGTGCCCACTGCCCAGGAGGCCTGGGGCTCTCCTGTCCAAGAGAAGGTCTGAAGGCTCTTGTGCCCCTTGTCCACCCATAAGCCCACCTGCCAGGGGCTTCCTGCTGTTTTGAAGTCCCTATACTAGCTACCCAGTAATACTCAACCCCTTCCCAGTCCTTCCCTGGGGACTAGGCCACTGTGAAAGTGCTCTAGCATCTTTTTCCCAATACAAATGGGGACATGGAACTGAGACGAAGCTCAGAAGAAAAAGTAAAAACTAGAATTTCTAAGAGCCTACCTGTACCCATCACAGTGATGATTATTTTATACCTGTGGTCTCAGTTAGTCCTCAGTTCTGCAAAGTAACCAGTCCTCATACTGAGCAGCCAGCAAAGCCAACTCTAGAGCCCAAGGCGTCTCACTCCACTATTCAGGGCCCAAAGCCACAGTAGCCCTCATGGGGCAGGAGCTCCCAGTGACGTTTCTGCTATTGCAATTCCTGACTGCCTCTGTCCTGAACAGACTGGGTTACCTGTGACATTTTAATCACAAGTTACGCCACCATTAAGGAAAAGTAAGGTAACAATCTAATATGCAGGCCAACAAATCTGATAAAGCTGGGCCATATAATTTGCTATTTTTAGGGATTCAAGTAACACAAGGAAGACTTTTTTCTATGTAGATGAGTTAAGCAACCAAATCATCCATTCCATCACAAATTTATGCAACCATCTAAGCATTCATTAGTCACCCACACAAGTGTCTACCTATTCACCCTTTATCCATTCACCCAACCATACAGTGACCCATTAAACCATTCACCCATCTTGCCATAGACTCATCCTCTCACCTACCCCCCTTTATGCTCAACTCTCCAACAACCACGTATTGAAGTCCTATCTCATACCGAAAATCATTGCAGAGACTGGAGCATCAAGATATTCTCCCTGCTCAGAAAAACTCAGCCTAACAGATATCATATAAAATACAAATTAAAGGCCTCCACCTAGATTTTTACCTTAGGAACTCTCAGGAGAATAAAAGTAACAGAAAATGCACATCAGCCTCCAACCAGAGGATGATGTTATGGGTCACTTCTATGGTGTTATTTTCAGAGCCTAACCTGTTAGTAAGTAGAGGAACTTCTGTACAACAACATGATAATTTCTAAAGAGAGTCATGAACAAAATTCTATGAGAGCAGAACACACTGCAGCATGGTCAAGAACTATACACTATTTGAACTTGACCTGACTTAAGCCTTAGCCAGTGTGGATGCACAACTCCCCTTTCCTATCTTACCATATTGCTTCCAGTAGGAATTGATGTGCTCAGAGCCAAAGCAACTCAGAAAATAGAGGTGCTGAGCACGGATGCTACCAAATGCTCCTTGATCTTGACTACAGGCATTGTGTGAAGGTGAGAAATTAGTGATTTTCCCAGAAAATACCACATTGGGGGAGGCAGGGCATTGGGCAGCTATGGACACTAGTCCAGCTGTGTACCACTGGGGTTTTGCAGAGAAAAACCAGCAAGATTGATGCCACAGACACAAGGATAGAGCCTGGGAAGCTGAAGAGGGCTGGAAAGCCAAATGGGGATGCCCAGTGGGGAAATGAGTCGGGAAAGGAAAGGACTTCCTGTAGACTTGCTGGAAATATTTATACTTAATGATCTTTGGAGCATATGTGGTAGCTGCACAAAATTATTTTACTGCTAACTGAACTAGCATCAAGAAAAAAAGCTCAAGTCATTAGGCTGTAAGCCTGGAGGAAGTTGGGTGGGCTTGCTCTGGGAGGGAGGACACTGGCTTTTGGTTAATAGCCAGGCTCTGAATTCTGCACATGTCCCAAGAAAGTCAGTGACACAGAGAGCACTCTGCCAGGAGCTGGGGTATCAGAGGCCATCTCTGGGATCTGAGACTGGACCCTTGCCCTACCCTAAGGCCCAAGGAACTGGACTGTAAGCTCCTTAAGGAGTGCACAGTACGTAGTGGACTTTGCCTTCACCTGATGTCTCCCCTCGTCCTGCTTTGCCATTTAGGAATTTGCTTCTCAGGGGTGGTTTCTACAGGCATAAACAGACATAACAGAGCACAGTCGGGCTGATGCCTCTCACCCAGGCTCCTGGAGACAGTAATGGTGTTAATGGTAATGACTTTCAATATTTCAGACAGTCAATTGGAAATAATATCCTCCACTGCCAGCAGAGACTGAAGACAGCATGATGTCTGCTCCCTCTGAGCTGGGTCTCGGTTCACACAAGGTTGCACAGTTGCCTTGGGCCAGCCAGGCGCTCTGGCTGGTAAATACATGTTTTGAATTCATACCCTGAAAACATGAGTTCCTCATCCTTCATCGAACACACAATCTTTCAAACCACAGGTGGATCTGGGGAGTAGGAAGTGTGAGCATAATTCTTGGGGTTGGGGAGAGCAGATCACTGCTCCCTATCTAAGCATCTGTATAAGCCAATGACTGGCCCATATGTTATTCTTTGATCAAAAAGATTATTTGCACCATCTTTGCTGTAATGGATCTGAGTGTAGGCATCCAAAGAAGTGTCCGGAGATGACACCAAAGCCTGGTGGTAGACCACTGCTGTCTCTGTCAGCATAGTGAGGCTGCATGCTCAGTTCTGGGAATTCGTTGGCCCATAGGCTTCCCTGTCCCAGCCTGCTCCAACTCCATGAACTCAGCACCCTCCTGGGACATCACTGTGGCAGGAGCATGGATCTGCAGAACATCTGTTTTGGTGACCCAGAGAGCCAGCTTCCCTGCTGCAGCAGGGTCCTTGTGAGATACCAAGCGAGGACCAGCGATAGCATGTAGTCACCCAGAAGCACCTCCAAACCCTTCTCCCTTCTGGAAAGAACTAGAAGATGTATCTATGGTACCCACACTGCCTGTGATCTCTCCATCTTAGCCATTACAGGGCCTGACTCAGTGACATGCATATTTATCTGTCCAGCAGGAAGAAGCTAATGGGAGAAAGTGACAGGGCCTGTCGTTCCTGGGTTCCCAGCACCGGCAAGAGGCATGCACTTACTAAATGTTTGTTGAGCAAGTGAACAAATGAACGGACAGACAGACAAGGGAAAGAAGAGACATACAGGACTCCAACCCTGACCTCCCTGAGGATGTAACTTAGTCCTAAGCTTCAGAAAAGGAGAGGCAGATGACACCATAAGACTAGGACTCTACTTTCTTCTAAGCCAGCAACGGACAGAACCTAGGAGAATGCAGGCTTTGCTGGGTGGGGGCAGGGCATTGAATGCTAGTCTGATCATCAGAACCATGTGTCCCATGGGGTGAAACCTGGGGGGGGCGGGGATAATGGGACAGAGGGCAAAGGGCTCTGGTTTTGTTTGGTGTTCTGTAATTTTTATTTGTGAATATGTAAACCATTAATAATTTATACTACATATCTACCTACACTCAATTATGTCATATGTGTGTACATCTGTAATTATATATGTATAAATTTAGATAACATGTAAATATTAATGTTTAGTTCTCAGAGTAAATGGTCTTACTGCAAGGATCACCCAAATAAAATAAGGAAACTGGGAAAACTGATACATCTGATCCTGTTTTATCTTTGAGTGGTCTACAGTAGAAAAATTAGCCTTTTCCAAAAGATGATCGGTCCCTGAGAAGGTTCTATGAGGGCATACAGTGTTCAGAAACCTCTGCAGGCTGAGTGCTGCCAACATACCGGAATTGTCTCCACTCCCCACATGAATTTGAAACATTAAGAACCAAAGTTGTCTCTGAGTCAGAATCTACAGGGCTGGCTTCCTCCCCAAGCTGCAGCTCACAGATGTGCCACCAGCAATGTCTTTAGCCGGGGAGAGGGATGAGCTCCCCTGAGCTCAGACTCTATTACAGTCCACTCTGGTTCTGCAGCTGTGGAAGCTGACAGTGGTAAAGTCCTCAGTGGTCTGATCCGTGCCCTGGAGCAAAGCAGGGGATTCTGGATTCTCTCTGAATCAGCTATGTGGTTCTGGCGAAGGAGCTTCCCTCTCTGGGCCTCAATGAGATGCCAATGGTAGGCATGCTCACAGCAGCAACCCCTGAGGAACGCTCAGCATCATGTCTGGTGTCCAATAACACGATGACAAATGCTGCCCTTACTACCCCCCTTTTCTTTCTCTCTCCTGGACAAATCTTCCAGATGTATTGGCATGATCCCCAGCTGGACCAAGGAAGTAGCTGTAGTGGATTCTCCAATAAACTTAGCAGAAGGGCTGCCAAGAGGGTATTGAGGCCCTCGCTGGACTCCCTGGGACCTCCCTGGAAAACACGCTGGACTGCCAATAGCCCAGAAACTCACACCAGCCTGGATACTCCCCTGCAAGCATGACAGGGTCCCTGGCCCTAGGCAGGCCCTCTGGTTCCTTAGGCTATGTGATCAGTGATCTTCATCCACAGCTGGCACTAGGCTCCTGTGGCAGGCATGTCAATTATTAAACTATGTTTGGATTAAACTACTGTTTTTTCTCATCTGGGAGAGGCAAAAAGACCCTCCTCCACAAACATCCCGGAAGACAATGAAGTCCACCCAATTACTCTGTAACCAGAAACCAAGCCCCAGACCAAAGACACATAAATAAACCCGACAGGTCTAAAGATTCTGAATCTGAGAACATCACATCAGCAGGCGTGGGAAGCAAATAAAGAGCAGCTAAATATTTGTTTTCCTCAGGAAACAGTTAAGCAGCCTAGGCTTTCCAGACTTTCTGCTGAGAATCTCAAGCAGCTCCTACGCAGCTGTGGGTGGCATTGGTGCTGCACACCCAGATCTATGGCCCTGGCTGCCAATGTGACCTCAACAAACCTCTTCGCTTCTCTAAGCCTCACATTCAACAGGCTCACATCCTGACCCTTTTAAGTGACAATGGCATCACCAATGTGACAGGTCCACATGGAGATCTGAGACAGTGAAAAGCAGAGATTCCTGGCTGGCTCATCCTATGTGCCATCCTAGGGCTTATTAAACATACAGACTTGACCTTCCTTCACAGGCAAGGGACAGAATCCTCATGTTTGTGATATTCAGGTGAGTCTCAGAGGGCCAACTTAGCATCTATTACCTTCCCTCTGGAAATTGCTGATGAAAGCCCTATCAGGAGTGCACCTAGGAGCTAGTCAGCAAATATGCTCCCTCCTCTTGGAATGTCTCAGCTTCACCCAGACACCTTAGTGCCACCCTGGGACAGAAACCAAGTGGTGCATGGTTTATAAAGTTCAGAAGACTGGCAATTCCTTGGGGCAGAGACTGAGCCACAGTTCTCTTGCTTCAGCAGTAACAGCATGCCCTCTCCCAGAACTGCAGAACCGGAGGTGGTAGGCTTGGAAAGAAACACCCACATTCTGAGTCAGACAGAACTGGGGCCAATGGCCGCTTCATCTCTTGCTGGTTGTCTAAGATTGAGCAAGTGACTTCAGCTCCATGAGCCCTGGTCCCCTCATTCGATAGCTACACTCAAGCTCGAAGGAGATGTTGTGTGCAAAGAGCAGGGAATTAGCACAGACTCACGGAGTGCAATCAGCTTCTTCCAGGAGGCTGTCTTAACTCCTCTCACACTTCAGTGTGGCCAACCCTCCTGCCTCATCTTGCCACCTTAGGATTTGGAAATTTGAAGAAGAGGGCTGCAGATACCTGGGGACCACAGATCAAGGACTAAGTTGGGAAATTTCAACTGGCTTTGGGGGTGGGTATAACCAATTTCTTTTCTATCTTTGGCTGAAATCATCCCAGGACTAATGCTGCTCCTCTCAGGGAGAGTTTCCTGGGGCTATTTGTGCTCCCCTAGGAGAGAGGCCACACAGAGCCTCTGGGTCTCGGAGTGGAAAGACATGGCCTTGGGAGGTAAACCTGAGCTCTTGTAGGAGAGAGATATGTCACACACTGTCATCCCCGGGGCCCACCTTGGCCTCCTTGAACTCACCTGAAATACAGACTGGCAGCCAGCCTGCAGGCAGGCAAAGCAGACTTGTGGTTAGGGAGTGACCATATTACTGCCTGAGCTGGCTCCTGGCAATCTTTCAGGAGCCATTTCTTCCCATACCCATCCTGGCACCTTCCTGAAAACTCTGGGGTCCAGCCTCATTCCCCACAGAGCCCATGCATGTCCAGCTCTTTCTCCCCCAGCTCTCTGTATATGTCCCCACCCTGAGGGTATTCTGTTCCTGCTGCCTGAGCCTAGTGAGCTACTATGCTTCACATTTCTACACAAAGGCTACTTCCCCCAGAGATGTCCTGACTGCCCAGAGTGATCCAGTCCACCTATCAGTCACTTCTACCACCTGTGTACCATGTACACAGCATCGCCATTGTGACCGTGCCACATGCACAAGCGATCATTTAGGGACTGATGGCCTTCTCTGGGACAGTCACCCCTGACCATCTTCTCCTTTGTGATAGTGTCTCCACCTTGACCTCAGAGAGATTGAGACAACCATCACAGGAGCTCACGGTTGTAGTAAGGGTTGTGTAACACCCCAAACACACAGCCCATCACACCACACTGCCCTCAGCATTGCAGATACCTCACTCCTTGTTCCTGGACCTGAGCTGGAGCAAGTGCTGAAGGATTGTACCCTTTGCTGAGAAGATCCCTGACACCCACCACCGACTGCTGTTCTACACTGGAGGGGAGCCTGTCTCCCAGCTCCCTGCTGAGGGGCCTCTGCGTCCATGTACCTCAGCTACATGGAGTATGTGACCCTGGCCACTTGGAATGGCTGCTCCTTCCCAGACTGCAAAAAGACAGCCTGAAGCCAGTGGCAGAGCTGGCACTTCCACAGCACACAGATAGGAAGAGCTGGCCTCCACTGTGCCCATTCCAGACACAAGGGAGGAGAACATCCTGGGTCCCACATAAGCAACGAACTGATGGATGCTGATCAGACATTCTGTGTCTCTGAGCCTTGGCTCTTTATGTGAAGAAATGGAGTGGTAATACCTCCCCACTGCCTATCCTTGCATGTCACATTATAATGCTGCATTCTCCCTGGTCATTTATGGAAACAGAGCTTTTCTTTGAGAATCCTGGGTAGACGAGGAGTAAAAGGTGTGCAAGAACTGGTCAATACTGAGAAAGGGGCACACATAACTTTGTGTCCACGTGTAGTTATCATTGGATCCCCAGGGAGTCTTTGACCCCAGCTGGGCTCAGCACACCCTCTTCCATCTGAATGCAACGTCCACCAGGTGCTTGTGCTGGCAGATGCCAGGGGTATGTTACATCATTTCTTCTCCATGCTCACGTAAAGTAGGATTATGGCCCACTTTACAGATGAAGAAATAGGTTCTGCCAGGTAAAGTTCACAGAGCAAAAATGGGTCAGTTGAGAGGTAACTTATGGCCCTCTTCCCAGGCTGCAGTTGCTCTGGAAAAAAGGGAGATATCTTACAGTTTTCCTATCTGACTGGGACCTATACACATTCCCATTAAGGGGGGACCTGGCAAACTCTGATAAGCTGATGCCTCCGAGAGTGAAGGCTGCTTAGCTGGTTTTTTCCAGTGGCTGTGCTGGACCATGGTTCAGTGACGAAGTACCAGCCCTGGGCCTTGGAGAGAAGGACGCTGTCAGGAGTTGCCCAGGAAAGGTCAGGGGCTGAGCCTTTGAAGTGCCTCATCAGGCTCAAGGTCCGGCGTCAAAGTGGCCCGGAGGCCAGGGCGCCTCCAAGGACTACTTCCTGTGCTGTCCCAGATGGGAAGGAGTTATTTTCCCCAAACCTGCCAGCAGTGTAGCTGAAGCAGGCCCACATCACTTCCAGATCTCTTTTCCTTCCTATGAAATTAAATATCTTATTTTTGAGCACCTTCCACTAAGCACCAGCTCTGTGCTTCTCTAGCATATTTTAAGTTACCATAAGTCAGCGAGGAAGAAGGAGGGTAATGCCCACCCAGGCCTGAGCCATTGCATCTGACAGGATCTAGCCTACCAGCCCAGGGCACTGGACCCCACTCTGCTGCCCCTAGGCCCCCATCCTGGACTGAGTGAGGCTCATGAGGGACCAGGTGACATCCACACTATTGTGGCTTCCTGGGCTTCCCTCCACTTCCCAGAATGTGTGGGGCCTAGTTACCTGAAAGGCAGCCATGGAGACCCCTACCATGACCCTGAGGCCAGGCATGCTCCCTGCCTCACCATAAGGTTCCAAAAGTCCCAGCCAAAGCCCAGTGTGTCCTCTGCTCCACAAGAAGCCACAGGAATTGGCTGTGTTTAATGGAAAGTGGCAAAACCCAGGAAGCAGATGGTCTGTGGATCCCTTCAGCTCCTGCTGAGTCTAGGGCCTAAGACAGGACATGGCATGCTCAGTCCTACTTCCCGGGAATGAATGGAACAAGCTTGAGAGGATGATGCAGCACGCCCAGGGCTCACCTGGCAACTCAGCAGCAAGTAGAGTATAAGAGGAGGGCCCAGCTCAGGGACATAGAGCAGGCATTGGCCCCACAGTCTCTCTGCACTTCCAGGGAGCTCCTCCCATACCTGATAGACACTGCTTCCTCTGCTGGAGAAGCTCCCACACCTGCAGGGGAAAGCCGGGGCCAGCAGTGTGACAGCTCACGCTTTGTACCCACCACACTGCCAGCCTCTGGGCCTCTGCCCTGCTGCCCTGCTGCCCTACAGGTGGGTCCCTGGGGGACTGAGCATCTGGTGGATGGATGAGATGGGAAGGGAGTCCCCTCACTCGCAGGAGGGTGGGGGGTCCAGTGCCCAGAAGGAGGTCACCACACCCCATTCATGCATTCTGCCAGCAGGTGGGCTCTGCATGGAAGGCCACATCATCCAGAAAAAACATTTCCACCTTTGAGAAAGGCTTAGATAGTGAAGATGTAAGAGTGGGAGGCAGAGATCACCCTCCAGGTCCTCCTCCTGCCCTGAGTACCTGTCCATCTGCAGCCTCAGTTTGAAGGCTGCAGCTGAAAATAGACTAGCACCAAGGAGCCCAAGAAGAGGCCCCCACAGCAGGCTGGAAATAGAGCCTTGGTGGGGGTCTGCAGTGGATGTAACCCAGTACTGCCAGAAAACTGGTGGTTGCCAGCCAGCCCTGAAACCATGCACTGTTGGAGTGCCAGGGACAGCATTGCCCACCGGTGGAGCAGAAACACCACCCACCCATTAAGTCACCCCATCCTTCCAGGCCCACCTCTCTCACACCACTGCAAAGCCCATATCTTCTGCCATATGGGGCACACAGGGCCTGGGACTTTTGCTTTTTAAGGACACATCTTTTTTCCCTAAAAGACGCTTTGTAGGGCTAAGGCGGGAAAGGAATCTAACATTTACTAACAGTTAATTGCAAATCCTCAAGTCATTTACTGGGATCATTGGCCAGGTTGGCTACCTTCCAAGGCCACTAAGACAGTGAGGGAGGTGGGGTCAGGGGTCACAGAGGAGTAGGCACTGATGGTTGTATTTCTAGCTATCCACATTCATTTCCTAGCTCTGTGGCTCAGGGAGAACATAGCCAGGCATCATGCTCTCACCAGTACTTCCCCAGTGGAAGCCCAGCTGCCAGGAGCCCACATCTTGGCCAGTGTCTTTACTCCTTTCCTGTGGAAGCCACATCGACCCAGGCCCTGACATCCAAATCCTCAAATCAGCAAGTTCATGGGGAAGTACCTTTGGGCTGTTGAGTAGTATGGCTAAGGGAGTGTGAAGGTCTGGATTTGATTTCCTTGGGCTACACCTGTCTGGATGTCCCAGGGTGTCCCATGTGACACAGCAATGGCAGGTGCCACTGCCCACCAGGCTGCACAAGGCTTTCAGGTAGTATGTTGGCATGTGGTGAGCTGCAGCACAGAGTGCATCTGGTACCATCACCAAGGATGAACAACATGGATATCACATCCAGCATGCTATTAGATAAAGTCAGGGGTAGGAGATGCCCATGGACCTGTGTTTAGAGGGCTTCCTCTCTAGAGGCTGAACATAAAGAAAGTAAGAAGAGTTCAGAGGCAGAATTGCCCAAAGAACAAAGTAGGCACCATGGTGTAACACATCTGTGTCCAGGGCTTGCACCCTGTGCCTAGGCTGTTGACAGCTGCAGGAGAGCAGCATGGGACATTTCATATGGAGATGCTAAGCAGTGGAGGATTTATGGCTCGGGAAAAAAGCAGGGAGAGCAAGGCAAGGATGGTTGGATGGGGCTGCCATTACACTGGATGTCACCCTTTCATGGAGTGGGGCTCCTTCCTTGTGGTTCCACAGCACCTCTGTGGACCAGAGGGCCAATGGGCTCCATCTGAGTTCTGCAGGTGGAGGGGCTTCCCTTCCTATCTCATTCCCACCTCCACCAGATGCCAAGTTCCCCCATAGGGCCCAGCCTTGAGGCAGCAGGAGCAGGACACTCTCAGGGGCCCAGAGGCTGACAATGTGGTAGACACAGAGCCTGAGCTGTCACAGTGCTGGCCTTGGGTTTCCTCTGCAGGTGTGTGGGCATCCCCAACAGAGGAAGCAGTGCCCATCAAGTGTGGGAGGAGCTCCCTGGCAGCATGGAGAGAAAGGGCAGGGCAGAGTCCAGGCTTCCACCAGCCCCTATGACAGACTACTCACCATTCAGAGCCATATTGCTAGCCAGTCACTGTGTGATCCTCACAATGATGTGCTTTATCAGGGGAATGGTCATCATCATCCAGAGCCCCACCATCTTGGCACATGCTCAGCAATGCAACAAATGCCAACATTGTCAATAAAGTCCTGGTGAGTGGCTCATGAGCAACAATCCTAGGTCTCTCCAGTAGTTGCAGAAACTTGGTCCACAGACTCATCCCTGTCCTTGTGTGAGCTTCCCCGCCCCAAGCTCTCAGCACTCTGGGCTGGTGCAAGGAGCTATTTACTAGCAGTGCCTGAGGCTCTTTTCTGTGCTGTCCTTGCACCAGGCATCCAAGAAAAACAAGAGATTCAATTCACTGGTACAGTAACTCCCTGCTGACCCATGTCCAGACATCCCATCCAATTACTCTTATCTCTATCAACAGCATATGTTTTCTACCTCCAAGTTCTTCACTACAAGGGTTTTGAAAGGCTACAAATCTAGAGCTATACAATTTTCTACAAGGTGGAAGCATCAAGGGTTAAGACTAAAATCTCTATCATTTATTTTTAGCATGTCATATATCTGGAAATTCAAGTTTCTTACTTAAGGAATGGAACATAGCTAGGACAATGTGACACAGGCTGAGTTCTGTGGTTGGCATCAGACAGATTTTGATTCAAATACCAGCTCTGTGACTCCCTGGCCAGCTTCTGTCTCTGAGAAGAGAGGACCACACCTGGTCTGTGGCCTGCAGGGAGTGAGGGGGACCATGTCTGTGAACACATAGCAGGGTACCCAGGAGCTGATGCACCCTGCAGAGATGGGAGTACTTCCACCCTTGCCAGGGCTGTTTTCCTGGTCCTGGAGAGGGAATTGCAGCAAATGGAAAGGGCTGTGGACCTGGACTGGGCAAATCCTTAACATCTTATCCACCAGGAATGCCCCAGAGTCAAAGGTGCCTTGTGCCAGCAGCTACTCACCAGCACTGAGGTCCCCTTCTTCATGGAATGAGTCAATGGAAGGCATGAGAATGGAAATATCATAGGATGCAGAGTGCAAACATCAACAGGTCTCTGGGTGGTAGTATGAGCTCTGTAGGAAGCAAGTTTGCAAGCTTTGCCTGGAAGTTCATGTGAAACTTTGGAACTAAGAAGCCAACAGAAACCCAGGCTTGATTTATGTTTGCACTAATTAGCTCCAATTCAAACCAGCATCTAAATTCTCCTGATTTCACTGTGATTAAGTGGCCAGCAAAAGAAAAACTCAAGGAGGCCCAGCAAGAGAAGCCATCATCACAATTCAGCCTGTCCCCTAGGGGTCTGACAGGAGAGTCCAAGAAGCCTTTTCTGGATAGACCAGCAGAGGCAGCTCTCCCCTGTATATCCCAGCCCCATGTGTTCTGCTCCTTTTTCTCCAACAAGGGTCACCTTCATGCATGCACAAAATGAGTACTTGTTGAAAGCTCACTATTTACCACTTACTCAATAGCACTTACTGTGTACCTACTCTAGGCTGTGAGTTCACAGAGGATAAGAGATAGACACAGATAAGAGCAGATCAGAAAGAACCAGTGAGAATGCGACCAAAGAGGACAGCAGCTGAGAGAGCGCAGAAGAGACCATAGTCCTCCTGGGCCCAGAATAAGTATGAGTCCATGTGCCAGGAAAGAGAAGGGGAAGATGGCAGAGAAAGGGGACATCACAGGCAAAGACATGTGAGCATCCTGGCAGCCCTTCTGTCCCCAAAGACAGGCCTGAGGCCGCTGGGTAGAATAGGGTGGAGAGGATATGGTGGTCCAGGGAGGACTGCTGAGCCTGGGCAGGGTGAGGGGGACAGCTGCAGAGTCCCTGCCCCTGCTGTGGGATGTGTCCCATATGGGGAGACAGTGTCCACACAGAACGGCAGACAGGACTGGGTACCAGAGCCCAAGTGAGAGGAGGAGACAAGGACCAGCAGTGCCCAGGGGGTCTCTTAAGAACTGGAGAAAAGGTGGGGTAGAGATTGGTTACATCAAGAGAGACTGATAAATTAGGAATTATATAGAGACCATGAAAGCTGAGGAAGTGAGGTATGAGTAAGAAAAAGGAGGAAACTAGAAAGTACTGGATTGAAATTAGAGGTCTCAGTGTGGATTTGTGGCTGTAAATATATATAGACTGAGCAGTTATGAGTGTGCATCTGGATATATTTGAATAGTTTATTTCCTGACCCTGTCCTCTGAGAAGCTTTATGAACAGCAATACTTCAACAAGAATGACTACCCCAATGTCTGGATCTTAGTTCTAAATCCCAGTCTTCACTAGGTGGGAATGGAGACTCTTGTGAGAAATGGATGATGTTAGAGCTGGCATTTCATAGGAATCTGGAATATTTTGTGCCAGAAAGCAAGGATACACTTTGAGAGGGATGAGGGAAGTCAGGAGGCACAGAAGCCAGCTTGCAAGGGCTCCCAATGGTTGAATCTGGGAAAATTTGAGTATCAAAATAAATAATGATGGCAACACATTTTAACCCAATGAGTACGTAGGAAATGATGAGCCCACATAAACACATGTAAATGAACAAAGTAAAGTTTGATAAGGAATTGGATATTTACACAGTTTCAAAGCACCTTCCTACAACAAACTACTTTGTCATTACGAAAAGAAAAATATAACTTGACAGTAGATGAGCTTGGCCAGTACCACCTAAGTCAAATGATCAATAGCCACCAGAGGTAATGGGATGAATGAAAATAATGAATCACCTGATAGATGCAAAGAAAAGGACATATATCATTTTGTTGACATTACTGCCCAAGGTATATACACTGGATCTAATCTTGTGGAATCACCACATACACCCAAACTGAGGGGCATTTTACAAAATTGCTGGTTGATGGGGCTGGGGATTTAGCTCAGTGGTTCTGCCACCTGGCTCGCAAGCGCAAGGATCCGAGTTTGATCCCTGGTACAAAAAAAAAAACCCCTGCTGGTTGGTGCATCTCAAAGTATCCAGTGATAAAAGACAAAGGAAGATTGAGGAACCCTTCAAGCCCAAAGAATACCAAAGATAAATAAAACTAAATCAACAATGATTTTGAACATGATCTAGATTTTTAGGTATAAAGTACACTCAAGACAACTGGCAAAAACTTGAACGGATCTTGCTATCAAATGGTCACTATGTTTCATTGATAGTTTCCTGACTGTGATAAATATGGGACAATAGGTCAGCCACTTACCTAAAATGGTTCAGGAAAAATCATTGTCACTACTGTACTTGTGACTTTTCTGTAAACTTGCATATGATAATGTTTCCTTTCTTTCTTATTAAGGGAGGGCGACATAGTAGAATATCTGGTTGATAGACAGCTAGGGCCTGAAATCTAGCTGGAGGCTGATTTCTCATTGTATGACTTCAGGATGAGCAATATATTGGGAAAATATGGATGCACAAATCATAGTAGTATGGCTAGTCCTTGCTTTGCAGGCTGAATGACCTTCCCAGAGCATCAGAGTATAACTGTCTGCCTTGGATATGTGTCATAAAGGCTATGTTACTAATTCATCAGCAAATATTTATTAAGCATGCATTAGATGTTACAGTGACAGTCCATGGTTCTGAGAATACAGTACAGAAGCTAAGTTGTGAGAACACAAGAACCAAATCTGGATACATAGCCTTGTCACTTAATGATGGAAATGAGTACTGAGAAATGCTGCAAACTTGGCAGGCATAGCCCAATACACACCTAGGCTATCCAGTACATATAGCCTATTGCTCCTAGGCTGCAAACCTATATGGCACACTAGTATACACAATACTCTAGGCAATTGTAACACATTCATAAGGGTTTGTGTATTTAGACATAGTAAAAGTATAGTAGAAGTATTAGGCAATAGAAATTATTTAGTTCTGGGACAATCTTATGAGACCACTATCATATACACAATCCCTTGTTGATCAAACCATTATGCAGCTCATGACTGCATAATGAAATTTCAAAGAACTAGAAGGATTATGAAGAAAATATGGGATTTAAGACTCTAGAAAGACATGGGAGTGGGAAAGTCAGACAAAAGAAGTAGGGAAATGAGAAAGGAAGAGGAAGAAACTTAAAACATAAAACAAGGAAAAGAAAACACAGATCACAAAAGTAAAGATTAAAAAGTATGAAAATAGCACTACAGAACTGAGACCCATGCATATGCGCCATAGCAATGAAAGGAAATAGTCTAAGCTCATGGACTGACTGTTGGAAACTGGGTCACAAAGCAAATCTCAACTTAATGTTTTATCCAAAAGAAACACATTTTAAAAAGTAATTCTTGGGCGGGGGATTTTGTTCAGTGGTGCCACCACCTGCCTCGCAAGTGCAAGGTCCTGAGTTGAATCCCCAGTAAACCCCCCCCCCCAAAAAGTGATTCTTGAAGGTTTGAAATAAAATCAGCAAAGGTATGTCAGCCAAACAAAATGGAAACTGACATGATAGTTATAATGTCAGACAAGGCGGAAATAAGGGCAAAACGCATGATAGTAGGCAAAGAATACATTAAATGATAAAAGGTCCAAAAAATGTTGGCTTTATAAATATCTATGCATCAAAAGTTACCAACACTCATTCTGTGTCCACTATATAGGACAGTGGTGGTAAACCTATGGCAAGGATGCTGAAGCTGGCTGCTTGTACCATTGAAAGCTCTAACAGGTTTACCATCACTGCTATAGGATATATATGCATGCATCACACAAATAGCCAGGAGTACACTCATGGTGGAATGGACCCACACTAGCAGTAGTTCTAATTCACCTCTTAAATCCATGGTCAATCAGTAAGTACAGATATTGAAAACTTAGCCAAGCTGGGCATGATGGCACATTCCTGTAATTCTAGCACACAGGGTGGCTGAGGAAGGAGGAGTCAAAGTTCAAGCCTACCCGGGGGAACTGAGCAACTCTGTGAGGGACTATCACAAAATTTTAAAAAAAGACAGTCAATATAATTAATAAGGTAGAGCTAATTGATTGCTTTCAACTTGATACACTTAAAACAAGAAATACAACTGCTTTTTCAACTTCTACGGAATAGTCACACACCAAAAAAAAAAAAAAAAATAGCACAAAGAAGTCTCAGTAAATCCTGAGAAGATAGTACTAAACTGATTATTATACCACTGCATGAGAAAGTAATAAAATAATAAAAGGAAGAAACAAACTTTTTAAAAAACATTATCTTTTAAACAACTTTTGGGATAGAAATGAAACATAAATTAAAATGGAAGAATACCTAACAAATATTAGATATGACCATTGAAGTCTAGAACATGGAGTTAAAGCAATGATGACAAGAAAACTTACAGTTTTAGAAATTATATTAATAGTAGGAAACTTTAAATAAATGGGTTAAATATTCAAACCTATAGGTGAGGGTTAAAATAAAGCAACACAGGAAGGCCAAGTAAAACAGAAACAAGAAATTAATAAATACAGAAGCAACAATTACTGAAGCAGAAAAGAGCTAGGAGGCAGAATTAATGAATAAAGTAGATCATCTGTTTGCCAGCTTCACAAAGAAAAGGGGGAGGAAACAAAAGTACTGTATATAAAAAAGACAAGAATGGAGGAAAGAATCATAGGTAAAGAGTCAACTAAATATCTATAGATACTTGTTTTTCAAATGAGTTAGACAAGCTGTTTCTTAAATTATATCAAAATAAGCATGGAAAATGTTCAGTGGGTAATGAGTTTCAGTTTTGCATGCTGGAAACTTCTAGAGATCTCTTTCACAGCAATGTGAATACAGTTAATACTACTGAACTATACCCCTCAATGTAGTCAAGGTGGTAAATTTATGTTATGTGGGGTTTTTAAGCTAAATAAATAAGAAAGTCAAGAAAACAGGATTGAGGAAGAATACCCATTGTAGGTTTTAAACTATACTATAAAGCTATAATAACTTCAGGGTTGTGCTAGCTCACCAAGAGACATAATGGAAAAATAGTTCAAATATTTCCCTGCACATAGGAGAGAAATGGCATTGCTTATGAGTAGAGGAAGATAAGTTACTGATTAAATGACATGGGACATTAGAAAATTTTCTGGAAGAAGAAAGGATGGACCCACAACTCATAGTTTAACACATTCTAGATAAGTAAAAGATTTAAATATTAAAATAAATGCTTAAAGTACTAGGAGAAAACACGGGAGAATTTTTAAAAAGTAGAATCTAAATGAGAAAGATCTAAGTATGAAAAATAATCTACTCGATTTGAAATAAACAAAATGGAAGCTGATGTGGCCAACTCCCTTGAGTGAAGGATGACATATTTACAGGGACTCTCACTGCACAATGTTTATAACACCAAAAGATAAACAGTTTGAGACTCTATCCACAGGTACAGAGTAAATGACAGCGCATCTCACGTAGCAGCTGGAGTGAATGAGGTGGCCCCAGGGGATGGAGGTGGAGTGATGTCCACTATCTGTCTTTAAGTGAAAACAACACAAGTGGAAGAACACTTGCACCCTGCCCCTGAGGACAAGAAATGCTAGACCATGTCTGTGGACAGAAGTGGAATCGGGCATTGTGGCCCAGAGGACTGGGTGAGGAAGGAAGTGTTTTCCCCATGTGTTCTCTCATACCTCCTGAATTTTGAAGAATGTTTGTATGTGTTTTATCTTTGCAAAATAAATAAAAGAAACAAATACTTAGTGCATGGGCTCACAAAGGGTGCCTTGTGGGGCTGGGGATGAGGACTGTCCACAGAGTTCTAGGTTTTTTCCTGGGGGGCAGGCCGTGCAAAGGGGGGGCCTCATCTCAGAGGCAGCCCTGGAATAGGTCCTCATTACTGGCTGATGATTGTGAAACCATCTTTCTGATTTTGGAGCTTTTTCTCTGAAGCAAGGGAGGCTTCAGCTACTTCACTGGGTTGTGAGGACTGGTGAACTACATTAAATACCAGGTCTCTTTCACAGAGGACACTCGGTGGAGATAATTGTGGTGACTGCTGGAGACAGTCTGACTGCGAAGAAGTTTCTTGGCTTTGTGGCTGGTAAAATCAGTTTTGTCAATATCTGGGTCCCATGGCTCACTTTGGTCTATGTATTTTTAACTGATTCTTATCAGGCATTTGATTATCAGAATTGGTAAGTGGGCACCAGGCACTTGATGCACACTTCTTTCTTTAGCCTTTTCTGCATTCTTGCAAGTGTCACTTATGCTGGCCCATTCCTCAGCACCTGCAGGCTGGCACATTGGCCAAGGGTTCAGATCACCTCTCTCCCCTCCTGGTGGGTGGCCTGTCTTGGCCCAATAAGCCAGAAGGGACTGGGAATGTACCAGCTCCCATTTGCCACACAGGAGCACTGCTAGCACCTGGAATGTCCCATATCTGAATGGAGGGAAGACAGGGCCCCACGTCCCATCCTTCCACAGGGACAGGCTTATTCAGAGGTTCATCTTCCAAAAAGGAGAGGCCCCTTACAGGAAGTAGCAAGCAGCTGAAGGAGAAAGAGAAGCAAAAGCTGGGGTGCCTGGGTAAGTTGCCAAGTCCAGCTCAGACTGGCACCCAAAGGGTGCTCAGTAACTGTCTGCTGGATGCGTAGGTGTGTGGGTGAATGGACGGGTGATAAGTAGGTAGGTAGGTGAAAAGTGGATAGGTGGACAGATGGATAGGTGGAAGAGGGCAGACAGAGAGGGGACAAAAGTAAGAGAAGTCTAGCATAATGCTTCAAGATTGCTGATTTACTAGGAGCCCTGCATCAGTCAGTCCATAAGTTTCTCCTAAGCTCACTTTCCTCATCCATGCATAGAGGATAGCAATCCCTTGTTCATCTGTCTCCTTCATAGATGCTAAGAGTACCAAAGGAGCACTTACAACTGAGCCAGCCAGAATCTTCCCAGGCCCCTGAGTTGGACAAGATCCTTTCTTTCCCACAGCACCCTGCCCTCACTGCTTCCTCATATACCTGCCACCTTCCCATCAGGCTGAGCAACAGTCACAAATGCAGGCCCTGCTCTGGGCTCTAGACCAGCAGCTCCTGTATCTGCCTTCTGAGGTGACACATCCTTCTCAGCCAGATCCGGGAGCTTGCACAGCACCTCATCCTACCCACCCAGACATAGTCACTGCTCCCATGGATCACAATCTTGGAAGAGTTCAGACAAGGGACCAGGCAAAGACAACCCCAAGTGGCAAGGGATGTAGTGGGGTGGCAAATGGTAGCAACAAAGTTTTCTATGGGAAGGACATCTGAGCCTGAAAGGTTGGGGACAGTTATTCCAGCAGAAGAAGCTAGGGACTGGGGATATTTAACTTCATGTAGCTTATGTTCTAGGCCCTGTGCTGGGCACAGGGTGTTAGTGACTAGGGAGTCAGGCTCTAGCTCCACCTCTCGTCTCCCAGAACATGTGTTCAAGTTGCCAGGCCAGTGCGCACCAGGATCTCTAATCCTCATCAGACTGCAGGTGTCTCATGGGCAGGGATCAAGTTTAATTTCTTTCTGAGTCCTTGGCACCAGAACAGTGTGTGGTACAGAGTAGATGGTCCATCAATATTAATGAATGGGTTAATCTATCAATCCAAGAATGAACATACTCCATGCAAACTTAAGCAAAACTTCTTCAGTCTATTTCTTAATTTGTCTACAAGGAATAGTAATGATAACCTCATGGACTTGTGCAGGCCAAACAAAACACACGCAAAGAGTTTGGGCCCTGAGCAGTGCTCCTGAAATATGAGGGAGCCACATACTCTCTGAGACAAGGCCATGGAGTTCCCTTACTTTGGTGACCACTGTTTCCTGCACTGGCACTATCGTCGTTCCTACAAGTGCTGTCTTCAAGTCACAGCTCAGAACTTAAGCACACAGGTGTGTTCATGCAGTGATTATTTGGAGGATGTGTACTGAAAATACCCATGTCATAATGTAGTGAAAACCCAATCTGTATTCACCAGATGTCTATGAAAGACAGCACAGACCAATAATTGATGTGTCTAAGAAGACATAAAGAGCTATAAAGAGAAAAGTGTTATCAGCTGGAGAAGGAGGTAGCGGGTGGCACAATAGTGGGACATTCCAATCAGTGTGGCGAACAGCTTAGCCCCATTAGTCACCATGACCAGGTATCTATGGAAACACCTGGAAGAAGGTCCTCAAAATAGACAGCCAGGAGTATACTAGTTCTGTCGGAGGTGTAGACAGCCCAGCCACGCCTTGTACTCTTCCCACCTGGAGGATGGGATCAATGTGCGGGTAGACACACACACACACACACACACACACACACACACACAACTTCCAGGACATTCATGGATTGAGACAGGAGGCATCTCCAAAGCTCTGGCCTGGAACCCAATTTAGGGTCCTGCTGTGAGCCTGGTCCAGGCCTCAGCCCAGCTCTGCCCTCAGTGCTGCCTTCCAGTGGGAACATCTGCAGAAGTAGCACCCCAGGTCCTGAGTCCACGCCCTGGAATTTCAGTTTCCTCCTCTCTAAAAGAGACAAAGGAAAAATGGTGATTCTAGTTGTCCCTACTGTATAGGGCACAGCTAAGTACACATCCTGTGGCCTCTCTCTGTGGGGATGATGGGCACTTCTTCATTTACTGAGGATTTGACATCCTTAACATTTACAGATGAGGAAACCTAGGTACAGAGAGCCAGACCACTAGCCCAAGCCATGACTCATCATGAGGACGCAGCAAAGCCAGAAGGAAACCCAAGTCAGCTGGCTCAACAGTGACACACTGCCTGTGTGTGACCTGCAAAGGCCATCACTGTCACGCAGTAAAAGCCAACAGCTTCACCCTCTATTCAGAGTCCACAAAATGTCAGTAACTTCTGGAAATCCACACTGAGGCAAGAGGCTCATGACCACTACCACAAGCTCTAGGTACAAATCACTTATGTAACTTTTATAATGGTAAACATTCTGCAACAATAGAACAAGTATTAAGTTATATTTCACATCCATTTGATGAACTATAGTTCGCCCTTAACAATATGTACAAGACTTACTTATATTTTCTCAAACATAAGAAGGACAGAAGATTATAGTAGGTCATCCTATGATGAAATTAAAATTGGGGGATCACAAAACGACTTGGAAATAGACAAAATGAAATACAGGTTATTTGAGGGGATAGGAAAGAGTTCATTTTTTCTCTGCCTAACTTTCCCAATTTTCTCTCACCTTCTACTGTGAAAACATATGGCTTTCATAAAATGATCCAGGTGGAAGGTCAATTCTGGTGTGAGGCGATCATATGAACCTGGATCTACCCTCTCCCAGCTGTGCAGAGCCAGGTGAGACCATCCCAGACCTGGCTGAGCCACACTTTCTCTTTTATGGAGTCAGACACAATCCTGCAGGGTTGCTGGGGGCTCAGTAATAAAGCTACGAAGTCCTCACTCCTTACCCAGCAGGTATGATATGAACTTGCAAAATATTTATTTTAAAATAATTCTATTTTCTTTTTAAATTCACTGTGTGAGCCTGCTCCAAGTCAAAAAAGGAATTAGACTCCTCAAGTCAAAGCTATAGATATTCAGAAGCTGCAGACAGGCCAGCCTGGGGATAAGGGCCCGGCCTGGGGCAGGCAGCCTGGTGGCATGACCTAAACTCTCTCAGGCCACATGGGCTCTCAGGAGCCACAGCCTTAGCTCATCCTCTGAGGGACCCAGGAGACTCCTTAGAGGAGCCAAGTCCTGGGGTTGGGGTGCAGGGATTCCAAGGCTCTGGTCAGGGGTCTGAGAAGGTTGATCCAAGATAAGGGATTCCTCATGCAGGTGATAGGTAAGGTGGGTAGGAATTGTGCTGAGGTCAGAGATGAAGACTCTGTACTACCTCATGGCACTGAAGGGAAGCAAAGGAGACATATAATTCACCTCTGCCTCACCTGCACCTCCATGTGGCCTAGCTTGCCATGGACTAAGCCCTCTCCCTGACCTTCCCTGAAGGCAATGCTGGTAAACTAAGCCGGATCATTTCTTCCCCTAACATCCACTGAGCACTGCCCCTGCATGATGTCATCATCCCTCCACCTCAGAGCGCCCCCTCCCTCCCCAAACACCTGGGCCTAGGCTCTCCTCCCTCTACAGGAATCAATCCTGTGCCTGCCATGCTGCAGCACAACTCTGAGGCAGGGCAGGTCTCCCTTGCTGACTAAGAGGGAAGATAGAGGGAAACAGACAGAAAGATCACAACTCTTGTCAGTGAGCACCAGCTACACTATGCCGAGCAGGTCGAGTTATAGCAACTCGTTTCCTGCCCCAGGAGCCCTGCAAGTTTGCTGTCACCCATGTCACAGAGAGCACCCAAGAGCAGGGCAGAGTAACTGCTCAGATGCTTGGCCTGAGTCAAGTGGCAAAGGCAAGACCAGGAGCCAGGTCTGCAGGGGCTCAAAGTCAGTCATTCTCTGCAGCCTCTGGCTTCTCTGTACCCAAGGCGCTGCACTGAGTCACACTTGAGGATGCTCATCCACTTCTCTGAACACATAGATACGTAAATGCACAATCCCAAAAGACTCTCAAAAAGGAAGCTCTACTGAGAAATGGAAAGCCCCAGGTGGCTACTTCTGGGAAGAGATAGTACCAGCTCAGCCAAAGTCCCTGCAGGCATCCCCTGTGGGTGACTGGCCTGGGATGTGCAGGCAGCCTACATGTCCATGGCTTCCAGGACAGCAGAGACACGATGACCCCCCCCCAAGGCAGAAGGCAGGGAGAGAGGTGTGGAAACCCTGCTGGCCATGGCAAGGCCCCTGCACCCCTAGGGCTTTCAATCCATCAGCATTGTGGGGAGGTCTGGACACATGAGGACTTTGGATAGCCAATTCAGTTATGTTATCCAGAAGGTCGCAAGTGCGTGAACCCAGCAAGGCCCTCCCTCTCCACCACCCTGCGTGGCCTCACAGGCAACACTGTGTAGTCCGTGCTTACAACAGAGTGAGTCCTCTCTGAAATCCAAGTTCTGCCATGCCCACATCACACTCAGTAGTCCCAGAGTCATCTGATAAAGAAATACCACAAGGTCCTTTACAAATGTTCACATCTTTTGACCTAGTAACTCTGTAACTAGAAGACTGTTTCAGTCAGGAAACCAAACAAAAATCCTGTATAAAGATGTGCATTGGAAATAGCCAAACGTGGTGTAAATACATTATGGCACTCTGAACAGGGAGATAGTATGCACTGCTGTAAGACTGTCCCAGGCCACAGTGAGAGGCCTGGGCTTTGGTGGGAGGCCTGGGATGGAAAGCTGCTTACTGCTGGGTTTCCTGAGGTTACACAGGGCTGCTTTTTTGGGGTCTGTCCCAGCCTTCAAGTTGGGAAGGCCCAGGTGTCTGTCCTTCCTCAGTGGGCAGAGTCTGGTGCAAGTAGTTGATTGTGTGCAGACAATCAGGGAGAGAACATTTTAATCTAGTCTCTGGAGAAGGGGAGCCTACAAAGGGCCACATGGTGAAGTCCCCTGAAGAAAGGCCAAGTCCTGCCTTCACTTCAATGGTCATCAATGAGGAAAAGAATTACAGGGAAGGAGCTCCGCAGGTGAAATGCACATCCATTCATACTATACGACGGCTCCAACCCCTGCTGAAAGGCTTTCCCTGGGCAGACCGGGAGCCAGCAGAGAGGAGGGGCCCCTGCAGGCCCTGTCCTAGGCTAAAGGGGGGTGGCATGCAAGAAGAAGGGCATGTTCTCTCTAAGGCCTCTGCCAATGTCCATGTGTTGCTAGTGGCAGAGGGGCAGTTCCAGATTATTAATTAGCTGACTCTGGGTCAAAATGCAGATACAGTCATTTCTAAGGTAAAGAAGAGGAGGAAGGAAGACACATATGTTAGCAACTGATTGTCAGCAGTAGATCCAGAACAGACAAGCTGATGAAATGACTTGCAGAGAATAGCAATGGCTCTCACCTCAGCAGAAATACTAAGTTAATCTCTGAGCAAGATACCTTTGAGTACTAATTAAGAATGCACAGAGCAAGGTAAAGATTCCTGGGGACAACAAAAGCAGTATGTCCACATAACCACATGGAGTGTTAGGTGGTAGTGACCCCATTTGAGCTGAACAGCAGACTGAGTGAAGGTGTTTATGAAACACTTTTCCACACCCCAGTGTGGGAAGCTGTCAAAGCCTGGTCCAGGTGAATGAAGTCAAAGCAGGTGGAAACCACAGACTTGTTCTCCTTCACCATGTGGTGTCACTCCAAGTTTCAGAAATGTTTGCACTGGGCCAGGATTTAGCTCAGTGGTTCCGCCGCCTGCCTCACAAGCACAAAGTCTGGAGTTTGATCCCCAGTACCAAAAAAACCCCAAAAAACAAAAACCCAAAAATCCACACATGACAGCTACTTGGGAAGATGCCACTTCTGCAGTGGCGTTAAGTCAAGGTGAGTTCAAGGACCGCTGCACATTTGTCTGGTAGGCACTGAGCCTCTTCAATGATGGGGCTAGCAGGACTCACCTGGGTGCTGAGCTGCCTGTGTGCAGGGGTGCTGGGGCTGTAGAGTGGTTGCCTTTCTCTCCCATACTTTCCGTGATGGCCTTCAGCACGCTCCCACCTCTGAGGCACCCGCACACTCCCACGAGCTTACACACCTGAGAGAAGGTGCCTGCAACAATACTCACCCCACTGCAGAGGTGCCAGCTGCAGGTGCTCCAGGATGAGCTGGTTCAGGAGCCCTTCCACACTCGCCTCACCACTGCGCTTCAGAGAGGGGTGAACCTCAGTCAAGGAAAACTCAGTCCCGCTGACCCCCAGGATAGGAGGAGAAGTTCTAGAGGATTCTGGACAGGGACCCCCCACATGAGAACTTCTTACAGCAGATATGTCTCCCTTCTGGTCAAGTGGTCTAACCAATTGCTAAGCCATCTCTGTGAAGTTGCAGAAATCAAGGCCCAGGTGCACATTAGGTTCTCGCTTCCCTCACGTCTAGTTAAAGGAAGTGATTGCCTTGTGAGAAAGGGAAATCTACTGGGATAATTGTAATCCAACAACTATTCTTGCTAGGGGAAATAAAGAAAATGGGAGGTTATTATTCCTTAGGAAAACATGCCAACTATTTTGGCTGACTATTCAGTACAACCCGTATGATTCTTAACGTGTGCTGCTGGCCTCATGCTGGTTCCGAGTTTCTAGTGCTATCTATCTCAATGTAATTAAATATATTATTATGAACGGGCTTGCTTAAGCAAATTCACAATTGAGCAAGTTAAAGTCTTGCAGTAAGTAGCAGTGGATGGAGAAACTGGGCTTCTAAGTACAGACAGCAAAAGCCCCCCAGGCTCTAATCTTAAATAGCCACTGGTTCTCAGTCTGAAAGCCTTTTCCTCTTCCCAAATAAACTAAAGCCACTGAGCAGAAGTTGCAACACAACAGAAAAAATTTAGTCTCTAACATTACCTAGTGATTGGAAGGTGAAAAATCTACTTCCTTCTTCCTCTGGCAAGTTAGTTCCATCCAACAAACACATTCAGTGCACCTGAGGCAAGATGACCAGGATACTGGGGGCCTTGAGGACAGAATACTGTGAACCTTGAATTCAGAAGCTCATGCTCTGGGGAAGATAGCAATTAGGGGTTGAGGGTGGGGAGTTGAGTGAGGGAGAGTTAGGGTTAGGGTTAGGGTTACAATCCAAGTATGTTACATATATGTACAAAAATCCCACAATGAAACCCATTTCTCTGTGTAATTCATATGCAATAAAAACCCCAACAACCCTGAAAATCACATTTGCCAAGCCTGGGGGCAGTGATATGGGAATGAAGCATTTGTAGGCACAGGCTGGGTGCAAGAGCAAGAGGGGGCAGGACCAGAAGGGAACAGAGCTCACATTCCTGGGCCTCAGGCCAGTGGTTGGGGATGTGCCTCTGGAGGCGCAGAGAATAGAACACATATGTCTCTCCCAGCAATGTCCCACTGGGCTTCTTCGGAAAGCTGCACAGATAAGAGGGCTGCCTCAGAGAGCTGGACTGATCCCACAATGGCCTCATCCATAAGTGGGCTAAGATGGTGACATGCTGGCATCTGGGGTGCCCAGGGACCCCTGCCTAGTGCTGAGCCTAACTTTGGTTATTCTGGTTTTCTTTCCATTCCACCAAATTAGCCCACGATTTCTCTGGATTCTCCACATGCTGTGCTTTTTACCTGGAAACACTTTTTCCTGCGCTCTCCTTCCTGACTCCCTTGCCTCTAGGAAGCCTTCCCTGGGCCATCTCTGCTCAGAAGGCTCTCATATGTTCTGTGGCAACCTGCATGAGATGTGCTGTTTCACCAGTGTCTGTGAGCTGATGCGGGCAGAGTCATTGAGCTGGGACCCAGGAGAGGGCCTGGTTCCAGCAGTAGCTCAGTCAATACTGTTTGATGGAAAATGAATGACAGCAATCAAGTATCCTAGGTAAGCCATGCCAGGGCCACACCCCGCTCAGCACCAGATCTCAGTACCATGGGTCTCAGCCTATTGCATGGGCATCAGAGCAGTTCTATCCTCACAGGGGCATTGTGAAGAACAAGTGGGGGCACCAGGAGACACCCCTGCAAGGACTGATACCCCCTTCCTCTGCTCTCTTGGGTGCAACTTGCTCTTCTTATTTCAGTAGCTCAGCTATGGTCCTGTTACCCCCCCAAATCCCTCAGTGGAAGACCTCAGTCTTCCACACGCAATTTATCAAATGGTTTATTCTAAAGGTAATTTTCTCCTAAGAGGAACCCTCCAAAGTAGCCATGCAAGGTCATGCCCACAGTGGCCAGAAGGAGTGCTGCTATCTTCACTCTAGCTCTACAGCCATCTATGACAAAGCAACTTCCTCACTCTTAAAAAAAAAAAAAAAGTAAAAACCCCTCTCCCTTAGCTCAGGATCCAATTTCTGGCAGGCAGGCATTCAGGTGGGCGTGCTGTGACTCACACTAATCAGTGGCACCATGTGCCTATGGATGTGGTGCAAGTAGAATGAGTTCAGCTACACTGGTCTGGTCTGGTCTGGGAAGCTATGGTCTCAAGGGACCCAGGACTCTCAGGTATAGAATTCATTCTCAGGGTAGTTACCAATTCCCAGGGAAGGAAATGCTCCAGGGAGGCTTTAATCTCAGACTCAGAGTCACTCAGCTGGGGCCCAGAGAGCACGGGCACCGATGGCAGATGTTCCTGAAAGGTGGTGGACTTTATGCCAAGGGCTGTACATGTTCCCTTCAACTGAGTGTCTAGTGGTGGTGATGTGCTTGTGCATGAAGAACCAGAAACTCAAGGGCTCAGCAACTTGGTTGTCCATCATGCAGTAATGGATCAGCACCCACTCTGAGTTCCCTTTAGCTTCAGTGTCTGAGCTGCTCCCACACCACAGCACCTCCAGAAAGAAAATGACTCCCTCCAGAACACAGGTCTGAAACTAGCAGAAACCCAGGCTGAAAAGCATCCCTGTAGGCAAAGCCATGGAAACACAGGTATGCTCACATATTGTGGTCCTATTGCACACCTGGAAGGGAGAAAGATCTCTAGGAAGTGAAATTTTCTAAGACATATAGTCAATGAAAAAGCAAGATGCAAACCAGCATGTGACTTTGGTGTAAAAAAACATTAGGGTAAAACATAAGGCTGCACTGACACAGTGTCAGATAGCAATTCTCAAAGATTATACAAGGAATGAATAAAAATGGGCACTCTGGAAGAAAGGGCAGGGGGAAGCCAGATGGGCACACTTATTTCTTTAAAAAAATTAAATTATGTGCATCTATTTAAAACAATAGTGAAGTTACTTTAGGAAAAGTCAACAGCAAAGGGCCCTTTACCACATTCAGAACAAACATCGTGTGGCTGCAGCTCAGCTGGAGGGGAGGGGAGCTCATCCCAGGCCAAAGCGAGAGGACCCAGGATGCAAATCATCCTTACATTTGGATTTAAAATGCATGTTTAAATGTGTCTTTTCCTCTGTGTTTTTCTTCTTGTCTCCAGGGTCTGTTTTTGCTTGTATGAAATTGAGAACTGAGAATGTGGCACAGTACTCTTTTGTTAAAACTCAGGGAAGGCTCTCAAGGCAGATGATGGTGGTGCCTGGGCACAAAGCAAAGCCTACTGGCTGGCTGGGATAAAGAGCTCAGAGATAATAAGCTGAGGATCAAGGTGCTGTATGGGTAATTACAAAGTTGCCAAATGATGCAGAGTCTTGAAAAATATTCCAAAAGCATATTTCTATATTAATTTGCTTTCTGATGTGAGCTATAAAATGATATAGCCGAGCTAATAAAGCTAATCACCTGATGCATGGCCTCCTCCCTTGCAGCCCTGTAAGCCACCCAACAGCCTTGAATCTGGCTGAGCAGTCAGGTCCCACCACAGCCCATGACAAAATGCTGCACAGACAATGGTGGGGCTCCTACTCAAATACACAGACCTTGGCATTTGGGGCAAGGGGTGAATAAATAATGACAATGACCACAGTAATTCTTAGCACTGTTGCTACTGTATAAATCATTTTCTGTGGTGAATATCTAACCTGTTTCTTCTCCATTGGATACTTAACTATTTTTAAATTAAGACTTCAAAACATGTTTGGTATGAATAGGTACTATTATTTCCATTTCAAAGATTTTCTTAAAAACAACCTCAGGATGGAATAGGACAGCTGTCAGGGATAGGAAGGGAAGGATCCAGGCTTGACCCCATGTGGCCATGACCCTTGCTCTGGGCCCACTCAGACCCTACTTGATTTATCCTATTAATTCCCCACCATAAATCTGGAAACCGGGAGTCATGGTCCCCATTTGACAGTAAGGACCCTCTGCTCACAAGACTGGGTCATGCCAAGGCCAGACAGCTGCCAGCAGCCTGAGTAGCATCCTGCCCAGCCTGCCTTGCGCACCCTCCTCCCACACAGAGGAAAGCTCAGCTGAGAACTCTCCGTGGTGCTGAATGGCTGCCTCCCTGCAAGGCCCTTTCTAGTCAGCTGGGGTGCTGCAATCACATTTGCACATTATCCACAGGTTCTTGCCTCTGAGGTTCTGCCAATGCAAGTTCAATGACACTGGCAACAGTAGGACTGTGGAATCACTGCTCACACTGGCCCAGTGGCTCTGAAAAAGCCTGTTAGCCACATCTACTGTTTAATGACTGATGATCTCTGGTGCTTAACTGAAGAAATCTCAAGTCCTGGCTCACTTTAGCTCAACTCATTTTCTTGGCTATGGTGGTGGTTTCCAGCACCCTGTCATGGAAGCACAAATTCCACTCATGGTGGTAAGCAGCAAAATCAACTGAATGAATGAACGATCTTTTCCAGGAACAATGCAGAAAGAATTGTACAGGTAGCCTTTAGTTGCCAACTACACAGAGCTACATCAGCACATCACTACCCACACAAGTCTGAGCATGTGAACATTTGCTAGGTGCTTACTGCACTTGGCATTGAGGGAAGTGACACTTTCTTAGACCAGTACAGTGTGTGCATGTGCTGTCTTTAATGGTTCTACAGCACGCTAAACATGCTTTATGCCCTCCACACAAGAAGCAGAGGACATGGCTCTTTGATAGCAGAGGGCTTACATTTGAAGAGGCCTTACTAATGAAAGCTTACATTTATTTACTGGAACATCATCATATTGCTCCATTGCTCAAAATCCTTCAGTGACTACCCATTGCTCTTAGGACAAAAACCTCAACTCTGCAGCATGGAGCACAACAGGTAAGCTTCCTCATGATTTGTTTCTTCCAGTTGACCTCTCCTTGAACAGCCCTCACACCTTCCTGTGTGTGCCTGTGTGCACCAGCCTTGCTGAACTCCTGGGCTCACCCCAAAGACCTCACTGAGTTTGCTACCTCAGTACTCTTGCTTCTTCTTTCTATCTGGAGCACTCTTCCTTCATCTTTCTGGTGAATATCCTCCCACTTTCTAGACCCAAAAGCCACCTTATCTGAAGTGTCTTCTTGGATCAAGATCCACCTTGCACTTGCTACACGGCATTGAATGTGCTGTAGACCTAACTCTGTATGCCCGATTCACACCAGAGTATTAATGAACACTAGGGATGAAAAGGCCAAGTGAGATTGCCCTACTTTTAAGAAGCTCAATCTACTCACTACAATTCATCATTACTGATTACATTTACTTAATTGATTGATATTTGTGTAGCAACTTTATAGACATTTTCATGTATGCCATCTCAGTTAATCTGGGGAACCATGAATGTTCGCTTCCAAATCTGTAAAACACAGCCAGATGCAAAGAAAATGCTGAAGGTGAATAAAATACCTTCCCTCTCTTGTTGTCTGCTAGGCCATTAGCAGTGAAATATTTGGTAATGCACCACAAGCAAATAACCATTTGAAATCTGAGCAGCTTTTCAGATCCTGTCTATATTTATGTGGCTGAAGTTTACCATGACCTAGTTTGATATTCTAGAAAAAAACAATTGTTCAACCAACTCTTCCCATAGAGCATGTGAAGCCCAGTGGGGATTTGTGAGATTTTTCTTCTGCAAGAAGGTTCTGTACCTGTGAAGCCCAGGTATGGTAGCTTCCCCTATCTGAGAAGAAATAAGCACCACACTCACAATGTCTGGGTATCATTCAGGGTCTACTCAGCAAAAGCCAGAAACCCATCATGAGAGAGGTGGGTGTATAGGTTTCTAGCTGGTTCAAGGTGAAGTGTTGCAGAGTGGGTGCTCCTTGGCAGGGCATGTCTTCATTTGGGGTTCCTCCCCCTGAAGATGGACTGTGTCCCACATGCCAGGTCTGCAGTGAAGAACTACAGGTGCAAGGACTTAGCCAAGCCCTACTTGAGCTCAAATAAATTAGCAAATTGTCATAAATAGAAATTACACTAATAGAAAGACTGCTTTAAATAATTAATGAGCCTCTTTCCCACGACTTTGTTTTCTAATCTGTACCACTTTCAGACTGCTGATGCTGTTGCTGTTCTTATCTCAACAAATACACTGGCATCTCAGCCTAGCCAAGTGCCCCATGTCTGAGGCCAAACTGGACAGAAATCTCATGAAGCAGGCTGCACCGCCCACAGGAGAAGTCTGCAGTTCGTTCACTGCTGCAAGCCTTGCTCACTTGAGAACATTCTAGAGTCCAAGATGGAAAGCAGGTGAAATGGACAGAGCTCTGTGGGGGAGGCGGGTGTCAGTCAGCAATACGTCCAAATGATGCACCTGTCTCCATAGGCTTCTTCTGAAAAGTGGGAATGATGGAGGGAAAGGCCTGAACACTACTCACTGGGACTAAGGTCACAGTCGTGAGGGCAGAGAACTGTGTGAGTCCCCACTCTGTCACTTACTAGCTGAGTGACCCTGAACAAGTGAGACAACCTCCTTATACCTCAGTTTTCCTGTCCGTGAAATGTGGATAAAAAATACTCCTGAAAGTTATTGCAGAAATTAAGTAAGTAAATCTATGGGAATTGCTCAGATCATTGCCTGGTACCTATATGGGTGCTAGCCATTACTCTCACTTTATAATTTTATGATTGTATTATATAAGATACACATGCTTACAATAATAGCCACACCAAAAATACACAGAATGCATATGCCCAGAGTACACAAACACAATTCATATCAATCAATTCATACACACACACACACACACACACACACACACAATCTGAACCAATGCTGTGAATGACATACTTTTCCCTACCCTCCTGAGCCAGCCAAATCTGAACTTTGCACTCTTTCTGTGTCAATCCTGATTCCTTTCACAGTGATCCTAAGATGTGCATGGTGACAGCACCACATCTGGATCTGCAGGGTGACAGCAATCAAATCTGCATCCATCCCACCTTACTCTCTTGCCTACTGAAGCCCAAGCAGCCTGGGAGATTTGATGGTGTTGCCAGCCAGGCACAACATTTCTCTCAGGCTACAAAGCTTTCCTGCCATGAGAGATTAAAGGCCTTTGAACCAATTTATTACAAACAGCTCTAAAAGCCACATTCCCTGAAGGCAAATACAAAATGTAACCCTGCATTTTACTTAAGATGATCAAGAAATCAGCTGTTCTGATGACAGGAGCTGTTTGTATTAAAATTCATTTAGATAAAAATATTTCTCTAACCGTAAGTATTAGAAAAACGTAGGGTACTGTGTTTTAAAAGAGCCTTCTTTAAAGAAATACAATTTTTTTTCAAGAGATGAGAAGACAGAAGTCCATTAAGAAGCATCTTGAAGAAGATTTGAGAAGCCAATTAGAGAGGCTTGAAGGAGGAAGTGCTAAGCTGCCAGCCTGGGCAATCTCACCCCCACCTCAGTCTTAGGAGGGGGAGTGGTGAGGGGAAGGCAATTTTTTATTGGAAAGAATGCAGTCTTGGAAATTGAAAACAAAGTCCAATTGTGGCTGTATCCAGGGAGAATGTCCTGGCTATGATCAACTCAAGCCAGGGTGTCGTGCCTAAAATCTTGGAGGGCTGTGAAACTCAACACAAAAGTGCTGGCAAGTGTCTCAGACACTGGTGAACCTACCGGATTTGCACAGGGTGGCCAGTGTTTGGGAGGCCAAGTGCAGACCCCTCCACACTGTCCAGCCTATGACATGAGCTGTCCTGGAAGGCAAGACCCCTTCCCCAAGACAACAGTGCACTGTCCATCCTTCCACTTTGCACATCATGGGTATTTACTTGGCCTCTGCACCCTCCACAGATCTGGGTCATAAATCCCTGGGCACCTGAGAGTCCCATTTGCCAATGGACTGCTCAAGGCTCTACTTCACTCATAAAGTGACCAAACTAGTTAAATACACCTCTCCAGACTGAACGGGGGAGATGGATACTTAACAGAGTGCCTGGCAGAGACTGCATGGGCAGTCCAGGCCATCAGGCTTTGCAGAAATCAGTCAAACTGTGCCTCCAGCTCTTCTTGTTAAACCTACACAGATTGGATTCTGACAGGCCATCAAGTCTCTTGCCAATCCCTGAAAGACTCTTTGAAGGGAGATTTGGGGGAAGAAGAAAAACAAGGAAAAAGAGGAGACAATAGGAAGTCTGCTCAATCCTCATCCCTCACCTGTTTCAATCACAGATGGTCTGTGCAGGCTAGCTCTGGAAAAGGAGCCAGATCTCAATCCAGACTAATCTCGCTGGCTGCAAGCTCCTTTTGTGTATCCTTAACAGCACTCCCATAGGGCAACTAAGTTGGTAACTTTTCTGTTGGGCACTGTGGAAATGAAAGCTTCTTATTCAACAAATGGTTCTAATTCCTATGTGTCAGGGATCATAGTCAGCACTGTGGATGCTCCAGTGGGGCAGGGCCATTAGTGCAGAATTCCCTAGTGCTCAGCACAATCTCTGGCATAGAGTAGGTCCTCAAGAAATAGATACTCAATGAACATGGTTCCACTTGAACATAAGACAGCATATTTGCTGAGGGGAGACAATTCAGCAAAAAAATAATCTCTGTACTTCTTAAAGACCATAATGAATGACAAGGAAGGGCTGGGAACTATGGGAGCAGCCAAGGTAAGACAGGAAGGAGGCCATGTACTAGATGGCTACTGAGAAAAAGATAAGCAAGGTGCATTATGGAGGAGCCCTCCTGAGGCCAGGTCACAGAGTAACATGGCATGAGGTCTTCAACAGGAAATAGGGGCTCGTGCCTGCTTATCCCCCTGCAGCATCAGGAGCTATGTCTGCACCTGTGGCTCTGACTTCAGTGATATAGTCAGCTGGATAATAACACCAATTTGGCTCCAGTTTGGCTAGAGTTACTGAATTTCCACATTTTTCTTATTCTTTCAAAAGGGTAAAAACTACCCATTTTGCAGGTGGGGGCTGAATAAGACACTAGTGCAGTATACTGCTTGCCACTCAACAGGTGACCAAAAGGGAAGATGGACCTTAGAACTGGTTCTAACAACAATCGTTCACAGCAGGTGTTACCATCTTGGTTGAACAATTTGGACACTGGCTGTTCAGGTCACACAGCCTCCATGTCTGCTAAAGTGGAAGGGCCAGCCTTCCAACCCTGGGCCTGTGGCTCCTAACAGTATGGCTCTTTAGTCCTGCCCCAAAGTCAAATGCAGATGGGTTTTTGATCATGCACTGAAGGGTATTATCTGCTATTAACAGAGTTCATAGGGTTGGCTACATTAGGGTTTTCCAAGTTCAGTAAAAATTGTGCAGTGCAGGTAGCTAGACGATAACAAGATCGTTAAAAAGCTGAAAGTGAGAAAACGTCTTATTCAAAAAATATCAATGGTTATCATTTAAGCTAGTGTCCCTGAGACCAGATCCTGCCCATGACAGGCAAGGACCCTGTGGTCCCCCAATGGAACTGTAGAGATATTACAGATAGGACAGTTCTTATGAAAAAGCACAGAGTCAGGTGAAAATACCCCTTCAGAAATGAACAGGCTAATTGCTGGAGAATATAGGAGAGTAAGTAATATAGGAGAATGTTTCAACAGCACTCTGTGGTGTAGGGACCATCACCACCTCACTTTATGATGAGAACAGAGCAGCAAAGAGAGAAAAGCTGTGGCCAAGGTGGCACAGGGAGGGGACCAAGCAATGGATAAGCATGTCTGACTGCCCATTTGGGCTCTGATCATTTGAGCTCCAGCCTCTCAAAGGACACAGGACCACAGGTTTTATGTGATGAAATGAGAACAACACATTAAGTAGCTAAACATAGGAGGCATATAAGAAGACATTTTTCCAAGTAGTCACGATACTAAAACTTATCAACAGTGTTTATGAAGAGAGAGAGAGGTTTCCTAAAGGAAGGAAACACTGACATATCAGCTCAATGAATCAGGCCCAGGGCCACAGGCTGTAGCTCTACACTAGACCAATGAATTCCAGATGGAAACACCACCCAGGCTCCCATCGCCTACCACCCCTGAGGTGGCTGGATGCTCTGGGCCACCCTCTCCATGTGAAACCACCTTGTCCCTGGAGGAGATAGGACCTCATGACTTCTCTAGGCAGCATGAAAAATGCAGCTGTATGGACCACCAAGCACAGTGAGGAGGCATGAGGAGCACCTGGCCAGTTCCCAGGGCTGCCATCCCCAGTGTCTCCACTGTCATCTCTGCATCCTAGCATCCTAAGACAACACTCCCTCCCCCTCCCCCAGAGTAGCTGGGAGGCTGGGGGAGGTTGGGAGAGGGGATGGTCAGCACCAGCTAGGATACACTTAGGAGCAGAGCAGACCTAAGGAGAAAGCCCCTCACACACAGATGTACATGTAGCTAATGCAAAATTTTCAACTTCTTTTGAAAAATGTCTACCCTGCCTTATGTGCTACATATGGGCAACTTCTGGAACTATTGATGGATGTCAAATTAGGCTCATTTTTTATAGAGTCTAAATATTTAGAAAATATTATTAAAATGCATAATAAAATAATTAGCAAATTCAGGCTTTGGTCTTTCCGTCTGCTGGAATTCAGGCTTACAATAGCAAAAGTCTGCTATTCATCGCATGCTAGAAGTCATTACCAGATGAGAGAGAGACAGAGACGTGGACAAAGAGAGGATGTCCTTAACATTACTTCTCTTTAACCAAATTTGCCTATAGGGACAATCACTCATAAACTTCCAATCAGTATATTTATTGAGACAGATGTGTACAGCACATGGTAGGCATTGAATAAATATTTGTTATGTGAATTATTAAGCAAATACAGAAAACAGGGAAATCAGTCTCTTAAAAAGAGTTAAAGGTTAAGGAAGAGAAATGTGAAGATGTTTCTTGTACTTTTTGATACTAGTGCTCAAAGAACATAAGAGTACTAGTGGCCGATATAATTCCTGGGGCAGTAGTGCACATTTGGCCATGGCCACAGCCCAAGGAAGGCTGCTCTCTACTATGAACTGGAGTCACATCTTGTCATCTGCAAGACAGTATGATGAATCTCCCCTGGGAGCTGACTGGGGGAGACATGGCAGCACAGCACAGCACCCAAGTAGTGGCAGCTATGATATTACCTGGATGCCAGGGAGGGAGCAGGGGATGTCCAAGGAGCATGGGCACACAGGGGTGTGGTTCCAGCCTTCTGGCCACTGTCTGAGCCCTGAGTGCAAACATATGAGAGCATCCCTCCCTACAGTGCCCCTTCTCCACTGGGTGCTGCTGCAACTGAGCTGAGGCTGGGTCAAACCCACCCAGCCTGGCTCTGCCCTGCACAGCGCTTCCACAAGACGCTGAAGCTCCTGCCTCTGCAGCTTCCACAGCAGGCGGTCAGGGCCTCTCCGAAAGACCAGATCACTCCAGGTTCCAGCACCACAGTGAGACAGCAGGAGGAGAGAGTCCTAGCCTTGGTTGCCAAGCTGACAGTGTGAGTTGTCTGCCTAACCATTTCTCTGGACAGTTGGGACCTGGGCTGAGCACCCTGCCAGCAAACCCACCTGGGTGAGTCCCGGGATCTGACACTGACAGGTGCCTAGAGATGAGCGGGTTCCCCTCAGCAGATGCACGTTCCCTCTGGGAGTACAGTGCTAGTCAGAAAGAAATGGGAGGAGTGAGAGAGATGAGCCGATGCCTGTCACATGGTGAAAGCGGATGCGTGCCAAGCGGCCTTTGCTAGCCATTCTGTCATGCACCCCTCAAGGATGACATTGGCTGTGTGAAGCTCAGCATGAGCACAAGAGAAGGACAGGCTCATCCTCCTCACTTTCAAAGACAAACTCGAGATGGTGCTGTGCTCACTCTGCAAGCCTCATGCCCTCTTCCTTTAGGGTTTGGTTCACAGGAGCTTCTATCTCCAAGCAAAGTGCTAATTTTGTCACAAACTCCTTGTAGACCATCTGCCAGATTGGAATTCACTTTAGCTTGAATGAAAGAACTCGCCTCTGGTCCCAGAACCTGTCATGGATATTTACAGAATCCAGAGAGGCCTCAGGAATGCTGAGTTCATAACCTCAGTCTGACCATCCCCTGAACCATAGAGTCCGTGCCGACAAGGATGACTGGCAGACACACTGGAGCTGTGTCTTCCGGGCTGTCATTCCCTGATCAAGCCATACTCTCATGCTTCACACCTTTGAGGCATTTCCCATCGTGTCTTTTTGATAAACGTCAGTAAGAGCCCACTCATTCATCACCTCTTCTTGATGCCTTCCTCAATTGCTTCCACCCAGAAGTTGCTTCCTCTGAGCTTCCAGCATTGGGCACAGTGCTGTTCTTGCTCCCCTTACACTTCCTGACTGGACAGTGAACAGACACCTTTTCTTGCAGATCAGCCTGTTCAGTGGTTCCCAAATGACCAACTACTTTGTGGGTGCTCTGTCAAAACTGCTGAACAAACCAACAAGTGAACTGGGGGTCGGCTCCCCAGAGCATCACTCATTCAGCTGAGCACCTGCCCTGTGCCAGACATTGGTCAAGGTTCACAGCAGGCTCAGTGACTATATAAAACACTCTTTCCCGGCCTGGCCTTTATGCAAACTCCTCAGTCTTTCCAAGATGGCACCTTCATGGTTGGCTAAGCTGTGCAAACAGATTTAAGTCTCCTCAACTACTCCATCCCTGTTTCAGCTGTCAGTCTGTGAACCTGCTCATGCCCAGCACTGATAGGTAGCCATTAGGACCTGTCACTAACATGAGTATCAGAACTGGCAAGAAATATGATCCAAAGTCAAGAACACTACTTGCCCCAAGAAGATCTCTTCCCACACAGAATCAATACTTCATTAAGTTGGCCCTCTGAAGCGTAAAGTGGTTAGGAAAATACCAACCCTTTGACCTATGTCTCCTTACCATGGCATTTCAGAGCTACCCATGGTTAAAACCCTCTTGGCTACTTCCCAGTGGTCAGAAGCCCTGGAAAAGGTGCATCTGGGTTCAATATGGGCACCATGAAAAGGATATAATTCTCCAGTGGATGTCCAGTTTGCTGTTGATCTCCAATCCTCGAGCTTCCTGCCTCTCCTCTTCTAGCTGCTTTGGACTTGCAAATTGTCCCTTCTCTCCAGGGGATTCTGGGACACTCTCAAAGTTGAACTTGTCCACTTGGATAGCCATTCTAAGAGAAGAAAGAAAACAGCAGAGAATTCATCGTTGGGGCCATTTTTTGCAGCTGGCTCTTGGAGAAGCAGCACATGCCAGCATGAGATGGTGCAATGAATCATTATTGTTAGTAATTCATCACAGATTCAGTCCAAGAAAATGAAATACGAGGCTCCCAAGGTGGCCAGGCCCACAGGGGCAGCTGAATACATGGTTTGTAGCTGAAGACACAGTTGCAATTTGGACCTCTAAGAAGACCCATGTCACCCTAGGGCAGAATTTCAATTCTCTACCAGGGTGAGGTAGACAGGACCCAGCATGCCATGCATATAGAGGGCAGAGTCATGGTTTACATTCCTTCCTGGACACAGAGAACACTGACAATTACCTGATCCCCTAAACCCCAAAAGCCCACTGGAAACACTCCTTCAATCCTTGAGCTCTGCCTGACATCTCTACATACTTCCTAATCCAGCCAGATGAACCTGCCAGCCACCATAGGTCCACAGATACCACAGCCCCTGGCCCCTGCAGCTTCCTAGGCCTCAGAACCCACATATTCTCCTTCAGATCTCTGCTCAAGTCCATATCCTCCATCCAGCCCCTTCACTGCTTGTCTGAACCTGTTGGCCTTCCAGTGGTTTCTGGAACACATCAGGCTCTCACTGCATCAGCCCTAGAACTCATGGCTGGACCCTGGAATGTTCCTCTCCTGAGCCTTCACCCAGTTGGATCCTTCCCACCCTGCAGGCTGGAGTTTGAGAGCCTGGCCTAGACCACCCCAGCTACAGCAGCATCCTCACTCGTCCCCTCACCTTATTCCCTACTGAAGTATTCTATTTATTTCTGGCAGAACATTGATTGTGAACTTAAAGATTTGTCTCTGGATTTGCTAACTGTCCATCAGCTCTTTTGAAATTTAGCTCTCCGAGGGCAGAGATCTTCTTGGTGTTGTTTACCAGTTTCCTAGGCCTAGAATAATGCCTGGCACACTCAGTGACTCAGTAAATAATTAGCTGAAGAAATGAAGGAATGAATTAAAAGCCTTCTCTACACCAAGCCAATGTTTCTTTCTTCCTGCTCACTGCTCGCCAGTGCCTTATACCCAATACCCACATCTGGTTCCAGCTCCAGTTCCCAACCTAAGATCTTGCCTGTGGGAGGAGGCACTCCGAGAATTCATTGTGGATGCTCTAGTGACCTGTAGCCTGTCCCCACCTGAGACTATCATAAGTATGAAAGTAAGGGTGAGCTTACTGATGTGTGATCCCTACAGCTTTTAGCACACAGTAGGTACTCAGTAAAGGTGCAATACACAGATGGAGATGGGTACATAAGAAGAAAAAGTTTCTTCCTACGATCCCCCTAAGCCCTGGCTCCAACTGAAAGAGGACTGAGGGCCAGTGAAGAGATAAAGTAGGCATTTTGTATTCCTGCCACACTGTGCTATAGTCAAAATCTTCAGCAAAATGGTGCTTCGATTGCTTTTGGCCTTTATTCAGACAGGAACTGGTGTCTAGGGTGTGTGGGGTATGAGATTACACCCAAAGATGTGGTTTGGGGAGCCATGGTGGATGAGGAAAGAGGCACTGCAGCATCAATAAATCTACAAGGCTTGGCCCAGAGTATAGCATGGAGCCCTGGCCACCCCAGGCAGAGGCCCTGCTCTGAGAATGTGGGCAGCACTTTTGTAGCAAGAAAAGTTCTTAAAATTACACTTACTGGTTTTTTCTGGTTATTTAAGTAAACAGCTTATCATAAAAAATTGGAAAATACAGAAAAGCATAAAAAAGAAAATAAAGACATAATCTAATACTCTTATGCTAATATCTTAATTCCCCAGTCTTGTGAAATACTTGTATTTTAATGTGGTTGAAATCATTATATCCATACATATATAAATCATTATGTATTCATTATTATACACATATATATACACACATAAGCATAATTTTGTCTTGTTTTATCTTCTCAATATACAGTACTATGAGTTTTTCATGCCATTTAAAAATCAGTCTGCCAAAAACTTAATACAATAACCTTACTTAACAATTTCCCTATTTTTTGAGCTCTCAGTTTGTTTTCACTTTCAAAAGATATTATTGTACAAAGGCTTTGACAAACATCTCTGCTCAGGGTCCTGTCTGCACTGACAAGAGGCTCACAGGATCTCTTCCTGCAAGTGGGGCTGCAGGTCTGCAAGTGAAGGTTTCCAGCTGGGTCTGTGAAGCCCCTCCTTGGAGCTGCAGAGGGCACCCAGACCTCTCCCTGCATCCTTGCCAATCATGGAGGGTCACTTTTTAAGCTTTGCTAGGAACAGGCAAAATGCTATCTCACTGAGGTTTTAAGGTGTGGGTCTAAGTCATCCTTGAGGTTGAACACTTTTTTCAGAAGCTTACTAACCATGGATGTGTCATTCTTTCCCCATAAGTTATCTACATGGATATCAAGACAACTTTTAAGTTTTGACCCAGCAAAAAGCTCCCATTGTTTCCCCACCTCAAAGTTAGATTGACTCAAACTAGTGCTATCTTCAAACAAAACGTCAGAATATTTCCTAAATTCTTCTAAAGAGCAATTTAAATTCAGTGCCTGAAAACTGAGAGAAACTCATAACTTTCACCTTTCAATGAGTTTGCAAACATCTCCAGCATTGAACCCTCCATGACAGGACAGGCTCCACACACAATGCCCTACTAGGGAGTATCCAAAAAGTCATTCCAGATCAAGGTTAATGCATCTGGAAAGTCACAGCAACATCACTGGATATCATTAGCCTCTGAATTCATATAAAAAGGCATGAACAGGGACTGTACCTGTCTCCTCGGGCTAAGGTATAAGAAGGCATGGTCTTTGAGATGGCTCCTGAGAGGTGGCAGGGCCAGCCTTTGCCCAGGGAGCCAGCCACCCATCATAACAGTTCCTTGGTTTTCACTGTTACTGTGGTTTGTTAATGTCATTACTGGAGCGAAAGCATCCCGCCTAGGGTGAGGGTGGACCACCTGTTGCTCATGGATGGCCTGGGACAAGAATCCTTCTCTGGATCCCTGCCCAATACTGTCTCAGGAATGGGAGTACTTCTACAAGGACACCAGAATGGAAGCATTCTCCTGTGGCAGCCATTTGCCAACTCAGGGAGCAACACCCAGGGGCAGGCTGGGAGCCTGGTGAAGCAAACTGTGTCACCTGGAGCCCTTCCACATGCTCCTTGACTTCCCCGCATTCCACTCGTTGGTGTAAATCAGAAAGACTGCTCACTGACTAAGAGTCACACTAAGAAGAGGGGTTCACACATATAAACACACTTGGCACTTCAGGATGGTCCTTTCAGTTTGGTCAAAGGGACCAGACTCAACTCAAAGGCAGACGAAAGAACCAGGCCCTGCACATATCTTTGGTGGATCTTATCAAACACATGATCAAATTTCAGCTGTCCTACAACGTACAGAATGTGGGAAAAAGAATTCCCAGCTCTTTCTTGGACAGAGAACTAATATCTAGAATATATAAAGAACTCAAAAAAATGAGATCCCCCAAAACAAAAGACCCAAACAAACAAAAAAAAAGGGCAATGGAAATGAATAGTCACTTCTCAGAAGAAGTATAAATGGCTAATAAATACATGTAAAAATGTTCACCATCTCTGGCTATTAGAGAAACACAAATCAAAACAGCTCTGAGATTCTACCTTACTCCAGAAAGAATGGCTCTCATCAAGAAATCAAATAATAACAAATGCTGGTGAGGCTGCAGGGAAAGAGGGACCCTTCTACACTGTTGGTAAGAATGTTAACTAGTACAACTATTATGGATATCAGTATGGAGATTTCTCAAAAAAACAAAACAAAACTAGAAATTCCATTAGACCTAGCTATTCACCTACTAGGTATCTTCTCCAAAGAGTTAAAGACATCATATTACAGTAATGCATGCATACCTATGTGTATAGCAGCACAATTCACAATAGCTAAATCTTGGAAGTGATTATGTGTCCATTAACAGATGAATGGGTAGAGAAAATATGGTATTTATACACAATGGAGTACTACTCTGCCATAAAGTTGGACAAACCTGAGTCATCTGTAGAAAAATGGATGCACCTTAAAACCATAATGATAAATGAAATAAATCATACACCTAAACTTAAATATCTCATAGTTCCCCTCATATTAAAAACCCAAAGTATAAATAAAGAGCAAAATAAAAGGTAGATGATAGGAAGTAGAGAGACAGGTCTTTTGCAAATGGGAAGGGGCCTAGGAGATGGAGGGAGGGAGGGGGAGAGGGGATGAAAAAGGCATTGAGGTGAGTTATGTACATGCACCAACCTCCCCACAAGGTATATAATCATTATGTGCTGCAAACATGTAGTAATAAAAAATAAAACTTGAAAAGACAACAAATTTTAGCTCTTCCACGAGGCTCACCCAACCACATAACCCCCCAAACATTCTCCTCCTGGACAGTCGAGTCCCCTCACGACATTAATGTCCCTCACAGTCTGTAAACAGACTAGCACTGATTATTTTTACATTTGTTTTATTGTTTGGTTTTGCTTTTTCATGTGATTGGGGCTAACAACCCCACACTGTTAGATTCTAACAGCGAAATAAGATGGTAGATACAGCTGCCATCACAACCAGCATCCAGTATCACTGAGGAAGAGACTGAGGAGCCGAGAAGTTCAGGAAATAAAAATGAAAAGCAAGGCCATAGAAGAGCTTAATTTCAAATGTCAAATTCAGTTCTGACCCCAAATTTCTAACATGATTTGACTGTGTTCACCTTTGATGAGCTGGAGTTAAATAAAATTAATACCATCAATGAATGCCATTTCCAGGTGTAATTTTATAAGCAAATGTGACAGTGATAGTCAAGAGTTGGCACTAAAAAAGGTGCTGTGAGTTTTTAAATTTTCTGTTGAAAAAGAGGTGGTTTTTAAAATGCCACATCCCATGTTTCAGTCTTTGAGCAGCTGATGATCACATTAGGGAAGTCATAATGATGATATTCAAATACAAACCAGGGAGTCAATTTTTTCTTTTTGAGAATTATGAGGGAAGTCGGGTTTAAAAGGATTGTGTATACACAATTAAGCTGAACTTTCACTGGGAAATAACTGACAATTATGAGATACAGTCCCGGTCTGCATGGTACATCACACAGGCATCTGTAACCACACAGACTACAGCCCCTGCTCCCTTCTGGCATGTACCACAGGACAGGTAGGAGGGAAGCGACCCCTTCCACAGTGGCCCGCGCCAAGTCAGCGGGGATCCTGGTGGACAAGTAAATTGTGAATGGTGAAATCTGGGTGGCACTCAAAGAGAACATCTCTTTAAAGCTCACACATCAGTTATAGTAAACAAACAAACAAACAAACAAACCCTTCCTTATTCTCTCTCTCTCTCTCTCTCTCTCTCTCCCTCCTTCCCTCCCTCCTTCCCTCCCCAGGAATGAGGAAACTAGGGCCTTCAGACTGGGCTACATCCCTAACCCTTCTTATTTCTTATTTTGATATAAGGTCTCACAGAGTTAATCAGTTGCCCAGGCTGGTTTGAACTTAACAATCCTCCTGCCTCAGCCTCCCAGAGTGCTGAGATCACAGGTGTACACTACCAGGCCTGCCTTATTTTATTTATATAAGCTGTACTCTAAAAACCAAATTGCCTCAGTCCAGGGAGAGCTTCTCTAGGTCATACTAATGGCAGGCAACAACACCCATGACACCTGGCGTGCATAGGCTGCCTCAGTACCATGCAACAAGTTTCCTTGTCACCAATTCCATCCTCAGAGCAGCCCAGAACGGACAACAGCTATGTGTGGTAGAAAATCAGGCAGTTTGCCCAAGGACACAGAGAAGGCAAGTAGGTCATGGGGAATTCAAAGCCAGACTTGGCAACTAGAACTTGTGGGGAGTGACAACTACAGGGGTCTGGAGAGCTATCCCAGGTCTTGAATTCTGTACCTGCACTGATGTGGGACCTGAAAGTGACACTGTTCCGGGCTCACAAGGGACCAGCTGTGGCCCACATACCTGCAGTGTTGGTTCCTAGATCCCCCTGGGTCTGGAAGTCCCACAGAAGAGAAAGCCAGGGACAGCCTCATGCTGCGCTGAGAAGCCTCTGTATCACATGGTCTCCTCATATGCCTACAGAGATCCCATGTCACTGCCTTTGTCTTACAGAGGGCTGAACCAAGCTTGTGAGAGTGGGAAGAGCCCAGTACCATCCCCAGAGTGTCGTAAAAGAGCTCAGGAGCCAGCCCTTGCTCCCTGGAACAAATTCCACTCACCCTGAGGACACTGCCAGACTCACCCTTCCCCGAGAAGTCTCCTGCCTCCCTCACAGACTGATAAGCCTGCTGGGAATCTGCATCCAATCCTTTGCTGCTTTGCACCCAGCTCACTGCCTGAGGCCCAAGACTAAGCCTCGGCTACTTCAGTATCTCCACAGCCCAGCACTGGCAAGAGAATGTGCTCATGAAGGAGGCTGTCTAGGGAACCTCTGAAGCAAGTCCCTCAAATAATGATAACCATGTACATAAAATGTGTATTTATTTATTCTGCCTTACAGGGAAGGCAGAGATGCTTCTGATGCCTGAAGACCGCCACTGCTCCACCAAAGCCTGCTTAGAGGTATTGGGATTGCAGGAGCCTCCCTCTTGCACTGGCCAGTGTGATTTGGAGAAGCACAACTCTTTACCTTGCATTTCTATAGATGAACATTTATTTTAAGACTTTGAAATACATTCTTTTCTCAGTACAGAATAGTGCTTAATAAAATAAGATTCACCCTGCATGCCACTGGCTGCCAGCTGCCCTCCCTCTCCAAAGTGCTAAAGGTGAAGTACAGTCTGGCCTCCTGCAAGATGGGCTGTTTTTAATTGATTTCCTTCTACATGGGCCTCCTGAGGGAGCAGCCTTTGCATTTTAGCCAGGACACCACTGCTATGTGTGCAGGAATTCAGGTGTGCACTGCTCGAGACAGGATGTCAACCCAGGGCCACCTCCCAAAGTTGGGTCTCATGGAGGAGAGAGAGGAAGGGGAGAGGAGCAGGGCTCTGGTCCTCAAAACTGGTTCCTAGTTCCATTTGCACATTAGTTCTGTGACTAGAGGAAGCTACCTGCACGTCTCCAGGCCTTGGATGCGTCACCCACGAAATGGATACCTCACTCTTGAGGGCTAGTCTTGATCTGTGAACATTCACTTAAATTGCTTGGCACATAAATGATGCTCCGAAAATTATAGTTGTTACTTTTGGAGGTAATGAAAATGCTTTAAAATACATTGTGATGGTTGCACAACCCTGTGAGTACTAGATATCATTGAGTTATACTCTTCAAATGGATGAAATGTATGGTATGTATATCATATTTCAATAACGCTGTTATAAAAGATAATGGCTCTCACGGGAAGTTACACTAAAGATCAAGTGCGATAGTGTTTAGGAAGATATTTTGTGGGACATAAAATGCCAGATAAGTGCTGGGCATCTGGTATACACTCATTGTCCTGTTTTCATAAACATTTCACTGGAGCTAATAGTACCAAGGTGTCTTCCTTCCACGAACCCTCACCTCTGCTGGGCACGGCTGTTTTCCTCACCTTTCATTACCAGAGTGCCACACAGTGCACATATCAGATGGAGTGCTCAGAACCCTGCTTGCCACCTCCCTGAGGAGCACTGAAAACCCTCCTGATACTTATCCAGCCTGCTCCTCTCTCAGGGAGTATCTGGGTTCCCCAGGGCTGCTTCCTGGTGTTCTCCAGACATTTGCACTGAGACTGAAATGACCAGTAGGCTCTTTGTAGGTTTTCTGCTATTCCCAGAAAGTCCGAAAAACCTGGGTCCTCCTGGTCTACTTCTGCTCCTCTGTGCTGTTAGGCAAGTATCTGGTCCCTTAGCTGCTGTCCTGGTCTGCACAAGACGGAGCGTCTTGCTGCATAGTTCCTTTCACCTAAGCGAGGCCCAGGACAGGGTACAGAGCTGGTGCTCAGCAGTGCTGGGCTCTCCTGCTTTCTGAGTTATCACAGAAAATCAGCTGTTTTGAGGTTGTCCTGCTCCATGTGACCAAGGGATCTCGGGTGCCGCCTCGATTTCTCCAGAGGGGCATGCTCTGCTCATAGTACACGGAAGAGCCACCACTGTTGGCAGGGCCTAGGTGCAGGAGTTTGGGGAGAATCAGCAGCATCTGCTGAGGGAGACATGTCACAGCCCCAAGTTTCCTTAAGTGAAGAGTTGACCCATTAACCACATCTCAGGCTCCTTTTCCTCCTTTTAAGTTGTTCTTGACTAAAACTGGCTGGATTTGAGGAGTGGAATCAAGAAGTACAGTGGACATAGAACTTGCTTCTGCTGCATCATCTTTGCAGTGGGCACAGCTACCTTTCCATTTTCAGGCATCTCTTAAGACAGCAGATGTAGCCAGGAGGACCAGACAGCTCCCTTCCCACCACGGAGGACACCCACTGTCTCCTGGAAGCACAGACTCACGGGACCACCTGGTTAGTTTCCTGAGGCCCAGCAAGGTCTTAGCCACCACACAGCATTCCCAGGTAATGTGTTAGGTATGGACATAAGCACTATCACAGCTTCAGCAAATGCTGTCCGGGCAGAACCCAGACGGGGAGGTAGCCCTCACAAAGCATTTTCAGAAGAGAGGAAATCATACAAGGTGACATAAAAAGGAACCATGGAAGGAGGTGAGGAGTAGGAAGGAACCATAGAGAAAAGAATATTTCATCTAGGCTTTGCAATGATCACATATACTAACTTGTTTATCATTTCCTTCCAAGATGAGTCCTTAAAATGGGTTTTAATTCCACATAGCAGGGAGGAAACTAAGACTCAGGGAATAATGTGACCAGCAGGAGTCAGGTCCCCCAGAAGCCTCAGGCAGTACAACTAGGCAGCTGAGGCATGGATGGCCCTGCTCCTCCTTCCATTCCAGGTGGCACCTAGAACACTGCCTGGAGTCCCCATGTCTAAGGTTCCAAAGTAAGGCTCTACCCTTCCTGTGCACCTCAGGCTGGGGGAGGAGGAAGAGAGGCATAGATCTACTCAACTCACACAGGAACACACACTCATCTTACACCTCCAGGCCAAAGACCTGAGGGTACAGGCAGAAAAGATCTGGAACACCCCCAGCAGGTTTTTACTGAAAAGCAACCCATGGAAGTGTTCTTGACATCTGGGTTTACGAAAGATCATGACCGTGCTCATCAAGCTAATTAGAAGCCAAAGAACCAAAAGAGTCGAATCTTTAAGTAACTTCTTCAGAAGAGCTACAGGTGGACCAGATTGGTAAATCAATTAAAGTGCAGCATGGGGCCCTGACATGCTGCCTGTTTCAAAGGTAAATGAAAACAGACCAGAAGAAAGGCCATATCCAGCCTCTGTGGCAATGAAAATTTCCCTGATAAAAGGAGACGAACCTATGGATTACTATGTTGCATTAGTCTTTTCACAAAAAATCTTTCTAGGCCAGGATGCAAGTTTCCTGTCCTCCACAGGACACTGCCTGCTTTGGAGTAACCCAGAGCCAATCACCAGGATGGCTTCTGGCACACAACAGTGGTGCGGGTCAGGTGGGGCAGGGCTTTGCACCACTGTATCTGCATCTGCCCCACAGCCAGTTCCTGCCAGTGCCCTCACTTTATTCTTACAACCACCCAACCATTATGGCCCACCTCTGACCAAAAAGGAAATAGTCCCAGCTCTTCCCTAAGTTGTGCTTGGCCACAGGAATGCCACATGATGCATCAGAGGAGCTCTGATGAGGCAGACATGGCCATGGATCCAGTGGAGCAAAGCCCCCTTGCGACACATAGCACGGGGGATGGGGAGAGGTCCCTTCAGTCCCCAGAATGGAGCCAAAGCATGTGTGAGTCATCACAGGTTATCTCTGCTCTGTTGACATGACCTGAGGGAGTGTCATCAGTGAAGTGAATACAACACCTACCTAAACAGAAATGGCATGGCTTAATGGGGATGGTATAGTCTGAAAAAGAAAACCTTTCAGAGACTCTAGTGTTTTACTGCTATTATTCCAGCATAACTCCTCACTGGTACCTCAACTTCAATATATGAAAACTAGAAATGCTCTATCCAAGCCTATTTCTTCCCAAAACTTGTCCCTTCCATGTGTCCCTGCCCTGTGTGGCCCATTCAGAGCCATGGCTTGCCTCCAGGCCTGCTCAGGTGCCAGGTATGTGCACCTGCCCTGCCATACCTTGCCTCTCCAAGCTGCTCCCACCTGTATCCCCTGGCTCCTTCTCTGTGGGCTGCAGTGAGGGCAATGTCACAGTAGCTCCCACCTCCTGCCTCCCCTCACCAGCACTCTTTACCTAGCAGCTGCTAATTTCTCTGTGGTAGAAATCAGGTCACTTATGAATATAGCTGGCCTAGTAGGGGTGACAGTGTGGGAAAAGTATGTGCAGACTCCAAAGAGCCTGGGAGCATGAAAGGAGTGAACAGGGGAGGCCCTGTGCATAGACCAGTCTGCAGGATTTAGAGTGGTACATTTTCAAATAAGAATGACCAATCAGAAAACAGAAATGCCAAATTACAGAACTCTCAAAGGGGTTTACAAATTGGAAACTGCTTAATTATCATTTGTGTATAAAATCACATTCTCATCATCATCAACAAATAGCATAAATACCAAATATATTTATAGAACACATATATGGAATAACATGATATAAATTTAGAAAATAAAATTTTGAATACATTTCCAGTAAGGCAAAATCCATTTACAGAGGAATTAGAACAAAAAAGTATGAATACCTAACGTGCAGATGTCTTCATTTGGACCAGGCCCTGTGTGGTCCTATCCTAAGTTCCTCCTGTGCTTCACTCTCTTGGGTGGGGCTCACAACAGAAGAACTGACAGCCCACTGGACCCAGCACCCTCATTTAACCTCAGGGGACCCTGAGTGGCAGGTATTGTCATTCTCATTTTCATCGATGAGGAAACCGAGGCTCCTAAGGACTTGGATCTAGTGAGGGACACAACAAATAGGCCAGGAAAGCTTCCCAAGACCCTGAGTGGCAATGAGGTGTGGATTGGAGAGGAGTGGTCCCCAGCTGTTAAGACCCTCAGCTAAGACATATTCATGCAGCAGGAGCTGCAGGCAGGAAGGTAAGTGTGGATGGGGCAGGCACTGAGGCCTTGAAGTGGTGTGAGAATGATGATGCCTGAGTGTGCACCTGTGACTTGGCAGAGTCTAAGCAGACATGACATGACCAGAGTCTCTATTTGGACTCTGAGGGAGGAGGCTGGCTCCAGCACTGACTTAACAGAAGACGGGTTTCAGAGTCAGATGGAAGCAGGAAGAGGTGATCAGGGTGTGGCCATAGCCCAGGAAAGACTAAGGGCTACAGGGACATGGACCCCTAGGCAGGGCTAGAACTGGGAAGTCAACCTCAAGGGGAAAGTGAGACCTGCTGAAAACGGGTGCAGGTTAAGGAATGGCATGACCCTGAGTGTTAACCCAACTGGAACACTATCCACACTCACGGACACAGGTGCAGGACCCAACACAAGATCAAACTCTACTTTGTGAACAGACCATGTCACCCAGGGGAGGGGAACTTGTTCCACCATAAATTGAGCTTGGAAACAGCCCAAGTGCCCATCAACTGGAAACTGGATAAAGAAGATGTGGGGTTCTTTTTTTATAAAATGGAGTACTACTCAGCCATTAAGAATGAGAAACTAGAGACACTTATAGCTAAATGGATGCATATTGAGGCCATACTCTTAAGTGAAATAAATAGGACACAAGTGTAAATACCGAGTAGTTTCTCTTGTGTGAGAAACTGAAAGTGTAAATAAGAATTAAAATGATTAAAATGAATAATTGATCATTTGAAATAAGAAGAAAAGGTCCAAAGGGGTAGGGAAGTGGGAGGGGAAGGGGAAAGGAAAGAAGGGAAAGGAAAAATTATGAGAAAAGGAAAAAATGGAAGCAAAGTCTGTGTAAATAGGGAAGGGCGCACAGGGAATGGGGAAAAAATAAGAACCAAAATACATCATGTACAGGTACAAGCACCCCATGATAAATGTAAACGTATTGTATACCTAAAATGTACCAATAAAAGAATTTAAGCAACAACAACAAAAAAATTGAGTCCTGCTCGACAGAAGCAGCAGACTCCCAGCTCTGGGGGCCCTCCTTTCCAAGGGAGTCTGTCTCACTGCATGCAATAAATCTTGCCTTTGCTTTGCAACTTCTCTAGTCTCCACTCTTTTATTTCTATACTTGACTGAGAATTGAGACCTGGGAATGAGTCAAGGTTGGTGGTTGTGCTTCAGACATGACAGGCCTGAAATAAAGCCTTGGGTGTCATTCCAGAGATACCTAATTTAGTCCTGGTCATTCCAAAACTAAGCTATTCTGAGGAAGCTCTTGACACAACAGTACTAGAGTTGTCACAATACAGTGATGCCCCAGCCCCTGCTCATTACATGTAGATTCTCCCACCCTATCTCCTTGCTGAAGAACTCCCCAGGCCTTATTAGACAGCACTGGCAATGTCTCCTGCTGCTCCCACTCCCACTCCCACTTCCACTCCACACCTTGTTCACATTACCTCAACACTGCTCCTGCATTCTGGGCCTCAGCCCTACCTTTAACCTGGCTAAGCTACCTACCACCCACCTCCTTCGCATGCCCTGCATTTCTAGTGGTTCCTCTGGTGAAGCACACAGAAAAGATCAGCATAGCACCTATAGAGTTCTCTGAAGGGCAAAGACATACATCAGTATCCTCACCTTCCTGACACCTGGCATGATGCTTCCACACAGTAGGTGCTGAAGAAAAGAGACACACAAGCATCTTTTTTGAGGACAGAAGAAGTATCTTCTCTGGGGACTACTCAGAAGGGAGCAGAGCACATGGGGTTTGAGGGAACTCCAACAGAGCATCATCTTTCCACCCTGAAAACCAGGAAAGGCGGGGGGGGGGGGTCCTATAGGCTACAACATATGTATACAGAGGAAGGGGGATGAAGATTAGAGGGAACAAGGAAGGGGGATCTTTGAACTCTGTAAATGTTCACAGGTTTCAGAATCAGCCCTGAGAGGCCAGACCCAACCCAACAGTATAAAGGTGAAGGCAACAGAACTGGGTTTTGGTGCTTCAGGTCTCCCTCTGAGTTATGTACTAGGTCTGACCAGCCAAGCAGAGACTTGAGAACTTGACTGAGATTTGCACCTCCCACTCTAGTACCTCAGCCTGGTTCTTGAGTGACAACTGTGTGAGACAGACCTAATGGTGCCCTGAAGCCAGCTGGTACCTCCTCACAAGAACCGGTGAAGTCCTCATGCAGTGACATCATATTGATCTTTTGTAACTTGCCAGAGGGTAGGTATCTGCATTACAAAACTGAGCAGATGCCTAATCCAGGGTTCGTTGTGCAAAGCTGACCAGGTCACTACTGGACAGACCCAAAACAAGGGCATAGAGTATGTGTGTGTGTGGGGGGGTGATCTTGGAGATCTAACCTCCCACCCAAACAAGAACAGGTAAAACTTAGGGGCACAGCCTTGCTAGAATGCCAAACCCAGCCATCACTGGGCATGTGAGAGGACCAGAGTTCACCAAGAATAATATCCACACTGTCCAGGACACAGAGGAATGCAACCTGGCATTTAAAAAATTCCAAACCAGGGAAAGGTGACCAGTTTTAGTTCCCCAGAGCCAATGCATGTCATCCTCCAGGTGATAAAACAACCTGACAGTCTTCAGAGCAGCCATTACACCCTGCAGCAAAAGAAAATGCACCTGAAATGAACTCTGAAAAAGAGGCAAATAGAAATCTTACGTTTAAGATGTAACTGAAATGAAATTCAAAGATACCACTGAGTAGATGAGCTCATAGTAGAATGGAGGCAGCAGAAGAGACAGTAAGTGAAGTCGAAGGTAGACAGATTATGAAAGAAAACACCAATGAACTGGACTTCATCAAAACCTGAAACTTCAACCTTCAAAAGCAAAAATTACAGACTAAGAGGAATGACAAAACATAAACCACACCAAAGGCTTATACCCAGACTATATAAAGAACCCTCAAAACTCAATAATAGAGACACAACCCAGTTGTTTAAAAGTGGATAAAATATTTAAAGAGACACCACAAAAGGTGGTGAATGATCAGTGAGTACCTGAGAAGGTGCTCAGCATTAGCCATCATCGGGATATGAATGCTGTAAAACTACAGAGAGAAACACGTCCATTGGAAAGGCTATGAGGAAAATGGCTGGCTTATGAGCACTGCCAATAGCACTGAGGGAATGCACCTCTCATTCACGGCTTCAGTTGATGGAATGTGATGCTGCCACAAGAAACACACCACTTTGATCCTTTCTTGGTCAGCTGTCTATAGTCTGTTCATTCCCACAACTAGGCATTCGCCAGAGAAGCAGAAACATATGTCTATATAAAGACTTATGTACGAATGGTAGTAGTAGCTTTCATTATAATAGCCAAAACAGTAGACACAACCCAAATGCCCACCACAGGTGAAAAGATAGGAAAATAATGCTATAGTAGAATAAACTACTAAGCAGCTATAAAATGGAATGAACTATTGTTCATTTCAACAAAGCAGGTGAATCACAGAATCATTATGCTGAGTGATGTCAGACAAATATGAGTACATACTATAGGACCCTATTCATAGAAAATTCTAGAACACATAAGCTAATCTGTAGTGGCTGAAGGCTGGACAGTGGTTGGCTGAGGACAGATTGAGAAAGGCCATGGATAACTTTTGGGGAGCAACTGAAACATTTCTTATATGGAATGTGCTAGAAACTTCTTAGGTATCTACTTTTGTTGATCAAATTGCACACTCTAAATATGTGCAGTACCTTAACAATCCTTCTGTAAAACTCCACCAAAAGATACAATGTAAATGTTTCTAAACCCCTGGAAAAGTATGGCTTCTAGATTTGAACCCTAGGTCTGGCAAGAGACAGAACTTCAACTTCTTCGACCTGTTTCTTTGTCTGTAAAACGGGAACGTTCATGGTTTGTGTGCAGCTCTCAGGGCTGTGGTCAGTCCTGAGAGAGTTCATGGCTGGAAGATCTGCACTGGCGTTGGCGTGAACTGAGCCAGCGTCACTGCCATAGGCCTTGAAGTCCTCCTGCTCCTGAATCTCATATGGCGAGCTGCGCTGTCCCCTAGCTCAGGTTCCCCACTCCAAGTTCCGAACCACCATATATGATCTGTTTATACCGCCTGGTGAGTCTTGTCTTATCCTATTATCGGTTGGTTTTACATCACTCAGCACCTTGGAGCATGGAGGAGGCCCGCATCACAATGAGAATCTCCCACAGATACTGGCCAATGCCTGGCCAACAGAGCTTAATACCACTAAGGAAGAGAGCAGTGGTGGTGGTGGGGTCTCCATGGCATGTTTTCCACTTTCCAATAGCAGGTCCACTTCATGGGAAATCTGTAAATAGCACATCCCTAACACAATCAAGGATTAGCAAGAATTCTTTGTCTAAAATCTAAAAAGTGATTCTCTTCAAAATGTGCTATTATTAAAAGGTCTATAAACTTTAGGTATCCTGTACTTTCTTGCTGCTTTCCCTGGTAGTCACCCAAGTTGTACCATGTCTGTCAAATGTCAAACAATAAGATCTCTAAGTTTTGCGCAACATGGCACAGAAGAGGGGATCCATAGATGAACATATTTAAAGCTCAATGTTACCATAATGAAACATAAACATACATTTTGGTTAGAAGGTGACTTTAAATAGCTTTAAGATACAGTCATGCTTAGACAAGCAGTGCTGGTCTCAGATTTGGGGAGAAAAGGCTTAGCCTTTCCTGCACCTTGGACAGCCATGGGTTCGTGGCTTTGGTTTTCTCTCCTGGTAAAGTCATCACCCTGCTGGCATCACCTTCCTAATTTGTATGGCTCCATCATCTTCCAGGTGATAACAATGTAACTCTTCTGAAACTAAGCTTCTGCTTTTGCCCTGCAACTTCAAGGTTATGGTACCAGACCCCTGACATGTGTGTTTTTTGTTTTGTTTGGTTTTGGGTTTTTTGGTACCTGGGATAGAACTTGGGACCTTGCGCTTTCAAGGCAGGTGGCAGAACCACTGAGATAAATCCCCAGCCCTGACATGTGGGTATTTGAGGGAGGAACTCTGAAGTACCCCTTAGCCAGAAATTGCAGTGGAGCAAGGCTGTGAGGTACTTGAGGGTGTGGGCTGCAAGGGAGTGGGCTGAGGTAAGGCTGCCCCACCCCAGGATCTACCCTCACTACATTTCCAGCGTGGCTTTCTCTGCTTGACTCTTAAATTTCCTCTTGGGTCCAAAATGCAACCCACTCATCTGTAAGAGGGGTAACCACCACCTTGGTTAGAGTTTTTCCAGGCCCAGGATCCGTGCTTGACACACAGAAAGCCATCAAAATAATGGTCTGCTGCTGTGAGTAGATCAGCTGTTGCTCTAAACTTCTCTAGTATGCGTAATTTAAAGCATATATTTTGAAGCATGTATTTTAAAACATTGTGTATGCCACACAGTACATGCTAGACAGTCCTAATTTTACTTCTCTCATTTCTGGTGTCTCCTGGGTGTCTTAGATGTGACAGATGAGGGGATGATACTTATGAAGGTCTACACCCTTGAGCCTTGAATATGCACTTACCCAACTTTCAGATTCCTGGGAGGGACGGGCATTGTAGTGAGCCTAGGACCTTCAGCCAACCTGAATCTACATATGAACAACAGTTAGAAGAGCTAAATGCAGACAAAATGTTTCTCACAGCAAATTTTGACTATGGTGTAGGTAGGATGTATGTTTGCCTCAGGATTACATGCAAAGACAAAGGAGTTAATGAGTAGATCAAACCTTGGAAATGAACTTCCACTTCACATTTACAGCAGTGCATGCAAGGCATGTCTTCAAGGAAACAGACTGTGCTATTTACACCCCTTTTTTTCCAGCCAAAACATTAAAAGGACAAAAAGGTGCCAATGATAGATTAATACGCAAAGGTAATCTCAGCCCTTCCAGAACTTTCCAGTACAATACATCCCATGTTTGGGATGAAGAGGAAACTTATTATAAATCAACTTCATTGTCAACCAATCCTAGCAACTTGTTTTCTGCAGCTGGTGGCCCTGGGTGACCTAGCCTCATTCCAACCATCTGACAGAAGAGACCTGCCCGGGAGAGGGTCAGAAGAGGAAGAAGTCATGACGGGGATGAAGTCATGACAGCAACATTACTGAGTGCTCAGTGTGCACCAGACATGTGCATTAGCTCATCCAGTCCTCACCCTGCAGCCCCTTCTCAGGGTGGAAGCATCCAAATAGGAGGCCCATGCTGGGACCAACCCTCGGGTGCCAGGGCTGCCCCCTGGAGAGTTCATCTGTCTCAGGCACCAAGCAAGCTTAAGGCCCTGGCCCTCATCCTCCCACCCTCCAGACTGCCAGGGAAAGAGCTTCTAGACCATTCTAACTGCATCCCTGCAAGTAGAAGCCATAAGTTCACTGTTTCTTAAATGCTAGCTGCACTAGGCCCAAAAGTGGGCCTAGTATTGCCTATAATTAGGAGGGAGGCATGAACATCCCCATTTCCCAGAGGAGGAAAGTGAGGATAACAGCAACGTTCAGCCATAGTTTTACTGAAGCAATCACAGACTTCCTTTCCACAGGGCCTGGCATGTACCTTAAGACAGCTGCTGCTGAGACACTGAAATTTTACAGACAAGTGGGAATGTACAGGCCATCTAGTCTAGCTTTCTCCTTGCATGGACCTCTGGGCCTGAAACTCCAGGCCTGCAGTTTGGAAAAAGCCCCTTTTTCTGTGGGTTGCATGGGGGTGACAAGCTGAGGTGGTCCCATCTGCAAAACTGGATCTGCACAGTCTCAGCAGAGGCAAGCAATGGATGGATGTGGATCGTTATAGTTTGTCAACCCATCTTGATAAGAGTGAGGTTGTGACCACCATGTCTTATCATCGCATCATTAAGAATTACAAATCCTATGCAGTAGAGGAGGAAGAGAAACATGAATGCAACTATGAGAAATTAAACCCATTTCACCCAGAAAATATAACTCTGACTTATTGCTCTGTAGCAGCTGATGACAACCTGTTGAAAATAATGAATAAAAATCACCCCGAGTTATGTTGCCACACATCCATATTAGAAAATGCTACTCTCCAGATGATTTATGCTTCAATTTTTCCCATATTCACAGAGAATTTGTCAAGCATTGCGGTAGCACCTACCAGCAACAATACAATTCAAAATAAAAGGCCAACAGCCTAGAGGCAAGGCGGAAGTGGAGGCAGTTCCAAAGTCAGCTGTTTGGCCCTTAGAAGTTCTGAACACAAGTAAAGCAGCCACAAAGACCCTGAGTTACCCCCAAAGCTACTGAACCATGTAACAGGGGACCTTTCCCACTACCAGACTTCAGTTACCATTGCCACAGTAGAAGGAGGATGCCCCTGCCTCATGGATCTCAGGCTCTGCCACATGGCTTTGAATACCGGACCAGAGGGGAAATGCAAGGTCAGATCAGAGGCACACTGGACCATTGTGTGGCTTGACTGTTTCTCTCTCCCTTGCCACAAGGACTAGGTGTGGCAGACTGATCAGACTCCTAGGAAGGGGTTGCAGGGGAGGGTCCCAGGGCCTTGGCCAACTTCTCATGATGTGCAATGTAGTTGAAGGTATCAATACTTCCTTTAAGTTATTGATACCTAGGAATAGTCTGCCACCATGGTATAAGCTAGCACTTCCTTTTGGCCCACCCTGCACCACTTCCACAGTACACAGTGTACACTCTTGAAGACCAAATGCAAAGGCCACTCCCAGAAGCATCTCCTCATCCTCAGCCAGGTCAAGACTCCCATCATCTTAACTCCCTACCTGGGAACGTCATTCAGTCTTTTGTTTTGTGGGTTTGGGATATTCTATTTATTTCTATATGCATGATGATTCTCTACGATCAAGCTTTTGCTGTCCTGTTGACAGACAAATCTCTCGAGGACATGTCCTAGAAGACCATGCTCTTAATCTTACCAGCTCTGGTGCTGACTTCTTCTACTTGCTCTATCTATAAAAAGAAATTCCATAAGCAAGATTTTTTTCAACATTTAGGAAATAAGGCCCCGTTAGAACATGAATGTGTTCTGGATTATGAATAAGGAAGTTACGTGATAAGTGGCACTTAGGAACCACGCCACCAAGAAAGATACCAAGTCTCCTGTGGAAATGATTCCTGTCTCCTTTGATCCATGCAGCACTCAATTTGAACAAAGTAGGGCAACAGGGTGTAAAACTCAGATGCTAGGTTGGAGTAGGACCCTGCTGACCAAGAGTGGCCAGGTGGGAACAATGGGCCAGGGCCTTCACCCCTCCCCTGATGCCTCCCATTCCCCTCCAGCCACAGCAGGGCCTTTCCTCATGGTTCTGCCCAGACCTCTTCCCACAGTGACCAGGCCTTATCTCTCTGAGGATCACAGCTGACTGCATTTCATATATGGGTTCTTCTGCTCACTCCAGCTGATCAGTTTCTTCATCTCTGCTTTCATCTGGTTCCTGGCATGGTGTCTGTCCCGTACTGAGTTTTGGGGGTTAATTCATACATATCTGATATCTAAACAGCCTATGATCAGTTTTGGACTGATATTGATTCTAGATCTACCTCAAGTAGCTGGGTGAGCCCAGATAAACTACACAATCTGTCTGAACTCTTATTTCTTCATCTATATAATGATGCTGTTTATCATTAAGATAAAGATGAGAAATAATATACAAAGGCATCTACTATGGTATGTACAGGCATCTGCTATTTCACAGGTCTGTCTGATTTTAATAGCAGCCTATCTATGCTTCTCTATCTTTACCTAATAGTAAATTATAGAAACCTCCATGCGAAGTTATACTTAGTGGAATTGTTTTGAAAACACATTTAAAAAACAAGATAGAGTAAGCTGTGTCATTGCTTGCATTCATCCATTCATTTATTCAAGAAAATGCTTCTGCGTTGACAGCTCCTGTTTTAGGTAAATGTGGATGAATCGCTGACCACAAAGCCGGCTGGAAAGGGGAGAGAGAGAGAGAAGGTGACGGTGACATGAGTGAGGCAATGGCACAGTCCACAGGCTGCTTGCTTGGGAGAGTCGTCTCCATCAGCAACTTTGGCAGTGACAATAACGAGGCACACTTCACAACCTCCAGGACAGTGTGCACAGATGACCGAAAACTGGGGTCCTTTAAACTTTGCTCTCTGATTTCTCTTGAACTGCATGCTACTGCCTGCCACTCCCACTGCTGAGCACAACTCACAAGACCAAGAGAGACCTCTCCTTAATAGTCAGGCCGTGTCTGAGTCCCACTTCTAAAATGCTAAGCAGTACTCTTTAATTCTTCTGTCTGCAGGAAACTACCTCTTCTGCTGAGCAACCTCCAGAGATGACCAAATGTCCAGGGGCCCATGAGTGTGCACAAAAGAAACTCCCTGTTCTGCTCCTGCGAGCAGATGCAGTGGCCCTCGGCCCAGCTTCACGGTCCTACAGACAGTGTTCATGCAGGCAATGTGCTGGCCGAAGGACAAAGGTAGCACATCCTGGGAAGCCCCATTGGTTTGGGGCCCCCACACTCCCAGGTGCTCTTTGGGCTGGTGGAAACAGGCAAGGTTCTCAGGTTTGCCCTCCTTGCCAGGAAGGGTGGAACACTGGTTTCCCCTGGTTGGGGAATTAGGTGAAATAATATTTGTGGAGACTTTGTACAGTGTGAGAAGCAGCAGAAAACTGAAATTTGTCCCTTCATTTCCCAGGACTACAGCTCTCTCCTTGTAAGTGATCTCACATCTCACATAAGCCATGTAGAGACCACATGACAGCAGCGTGTGAGAGGTCATGTGGCTGAGGGAGACCATCTGAGGCCTTCACCGAGACAAGCCACAGGTAACCACCTGCCCAGCACATGTCATCATAACCTATGGATCCTGCTGAAGGAGAGCTGAGGGATGGACAATCTCAAGTGCCTTCCAAAGTGGCTTCTGAGTGAGGAAGTCCAACTATTCATTTAGAAAACGCGGCCTCCGTGCCATCCGTGTAACAAGCACTGGACCACATACCAAAAGCACAGGGACGCCGAGCACTGAGATCACGTGCATACCCGCAGAGCCCAGCAGATACTCAGGCAGAACTGGGTCCACAACCCAAGGGGAGCACAGGAAAACCACTTGGTTTGGACCTTCCCAGGAAGAGGGGGGCCCCAGGCTGTCCAAAGAAGGCAGAGGGTCCTAATTGAGGGCCCAGGGTAGTGTAGTGCAGGCTCAGGGTGAGAAAGCAGGAGGGGCCAGGCCAGAGGGTAGGTGAGGTCAGACCACAATGCATGCCGAGGAGAAGCCTATTCAATTAACTGTTTTCTGGACACTGGAAACTGAAAAACTGTGCTCCCAAAGAATGACCTTGAAAGCTCTTGGTACACTGTGGGAAAAGATAGGCTGCAAAAGAGTGAGCCCAAACTGATCCCTGGTTTGCATAAACAAAGACGACCAGACACTGATGTCAAGATGGATGTAGGCCCACGATGGTGAGGGCATTATCTCTGGGTGGGGGATTAAGCATAATTTAAAAATTACTTTCCATGTACTTTTCTTTATCTTCTAAAATGAACATATGTTATTTTTGTAGAGGTTAACTGATATTATCTCAAAGAAAAGAAATCTCATTCCTAGGAAGCTGGATACAAGTAGTCAGGACAGCAGGTGGTTTGGGATGAAAACAAGTGACCAGGCCTGAATCCACAGGGATGGGGACCTAAGCAGTGGGCAGGGACTAACACAGTTGGGCAAACAAGGAGAATCAGTGTGAGCAAACAGACAGAGCAAGCATGGTGCACAAAGCAAGGGCGGAGAGAGAAGGGGACTGAAAGGAGGCTGTTCTGGAACAGCTCCTGGCAGACAGGCAGAGCCATGCGTGGAAACGCCTAGAGGCACAGTGAGAAGTGGAAATGTTCACGTAAACATCACATATTATCACCACTGCCATGATGAGTTCTAATTGAGTTAAGCACAGGTGATGGAGCTTTATCTGACCAGCACTTGACAAGGCTGTTGCCGTGTGCCTGCCATGGTACCCCTCACACTTGCTTCAGTGCCTGATGTGGCTCAGGAAAGCAGACAGGGCGAGAAATGGATTCCTAAAACATGTAATGAAAGATACCCTTCCTGAGCTGTCTGACTCTTTCAGCATTTGAAGACAGAAATCAACCTTGTAGGGGTTGACACTGGAAAAGTCTTCTAGGAGTCTGGCTTAATACTGAAAATGCCAGGATATCCAAATAGAAGAAAGCCCTTAACAATATGAAATTGGCAATTAGGGATAAGAAATAGATTCTTGAATTGAAACCATAAACAAGTGGTCTCTCTCATCCCACAATGACTGGAAAGTCTTTAGGGACCTGAACAAAGCCACCCTCCCTATCTATCTGTCAGTTCCGGGTCCCTATATGGAAACCAGATGAAAAACCAGACAAGTTGCACATTTAAAAGTGTCTATTTTATGCAAAGATTCTTAACTACACAACCCCAAGATACAGAGTTAGTCCAAATTGCTTTTTGGAGTCCAAAAAAGGAATAAGACAACTGACTAGAGTGTGATGTCTGCACTTCGAACCTCTCAGGATTGCCCCTTTCCCCAGGTCCCCACATGACTCTGGAAGAGAAAGGCAAAGCCAACCTGTCTTGGGACTCAATAATCTGGCCAGACATGGGGGGGGGCAGAGAGAGAGAGAGAGAGAAAGAGAGAGAGAAAGAGAGAGAGAAAGAGAGAAAGAGAGAAAGAGAGAAAGAGAGAAAGAGAGAAAGACAGACACAGAGACAGAAACAGAGACAGGCATGTCTTGGAGTCAGAAAAATGGGCAAAAGCCCAGACCAAGGCCTGTGAAAGGCCTTAGAAGATGGGCTGCCTGGGCATGGCTGTAGGGCCCGAGAAGGCAAGAGAGCCAGGAGCCAGGGCCCAGGCTGGAAGGAATGCTCAGGGCAGTGGCCAGGAAATGGGTCAGGCTGCAGAGACAACAAACTCCTTCTAGAAGGAAGTGGTGGGTAGATTAGATGGTGAAAGGTCAGGGCCTTCCCATCCCAGACTCTTCCTCCCTCCCAGACCTGTTCCCAAGTGGGCTCCGCTCTGGCCATCCAGCTGTAAGACGGCGTCTCACAAGCTCCAGGTCTGCAGGCATAAGGGGGGCATAAGCACAAGCCTCAGGGGTTGATGTGTGTCTTGCAGCCCTCTATCCCAAGCTACCCCACCTCTGGGGGCCTCTGTGCCCCCACACAGTCCCAGTGGGCAAGTGTACACACGTTCAGAGTGACTAGAATAGCCCAATCAGATGTGATAATAGCATAGTTAGCAATGCCCTGAATATTTTCAAATTCTAAATCCTAGAGCTGGAAGGAAATAGCTAAGTGTAGTATGCCACAAAAATGCCCCCAAGGCCTAGGCAGACAGGGTCACTGGTAAGGAGGCAGGTATGGGTGTAAGGGTCTTAGGAAGCTGGTTTTTCAAGGCAGTACCTGACATGCCTCCTACAGGGAGATGCCAGGTAAACAGATGACATGAGACCTGAATATTCTTGGCTCTGGCAGACAGCTGATCTGCACAACGGGCCACTTCTGATTCTTCAAGAGGACTAGGTAACATATTGAATCTGAAATTTCTATATTTTTTAAATGACAGCTCAATTAGTTTTGTTTTTTCACTAGGCAGGCCAAGTATATCTGGAAGCTGGATTGGGCCTGCTGGCCATGCTTTCAGGGTCTTCGAATGGGTCACTCAGTTGGCACACACCCTCCTTGGTTTACTCTCACCCCAAAAGTCTCCTCAGAGGACCTGCCACAGCTGCACCCACCCGCCCATACACACACGCGCGCACACACACACACACACACACACACACACATCTGGCACAGGTGCTCAGTGTCAGGCAAGAACTCATGGTTGGTCTGAGGTACATGGTTATTCTAGCTTTCCTTCATATATCTCCTCTGTCATCCCTGTATACACTGACAGAAATTATTAGACAGAGAAATAGGGAGGAAATCAAATACTAAAGTTTATTTTAATTGCAAAGCTTTTGCTATGTTCTCTTCCAACCAATACTATCATCTTCATCATCTTCATCTTAAATTTCATACTGTGAAAGCCTCTTAGTGCCAGATGGAAGGAAATGAAACACCATAATGAGATGGGGAAAAGATTTAAAATTTACAAAGCAAATGAATCAGACGGCAGCTAGAATGTACCTGCTCCCTTGCAGAGAGGGAGGTCTTCCCTCCAACCTTTGTAGGACAAGGACCGCAGAGGCTAGTGGGCACTGGGCACAGACCACACTCAGGCCAGGCCACTGGCAGCTCCGCCATCACCCTGAGGACCTGCTTCAAGAAACTCTGACCACATCCAGCAGAGGGGAGTAAGCAAGCACCTCAGCAGATGTCCCCTCACCTTCCCAACCTCACAACTGCCTGGACGTGGGGATTAGGAGCCTCGTTCTCTCGCAGAGCCTTGCAGCACAGGTGCTACCTTGTGAAACCTGGCTGAACCTCCAGGTCCATGGAGATCCTATGTGGGCAGAAGGCTCTGCTCAGGGTGAAGGAGAGTCAGGAAAGAGACTGAGGCCAGGGCTGTCCCCAAACACCCACAGAAGCAAAGTGCACAGGCTGGGCACCCAGTGTAGTCCATGAAGGAGCCCAGGCTGGCACCTCCCATTACTATCTTCACCAAGAGATGACCAAAAGCAGGACTCACACAGCCAACTCCAATAGTGCCTGCTTGTGGTGTGGGTGAAAGGGAAACCCTGTCTGGGCCCGAGGCAGTACAGCAGGGCCAGGGACTGGGACAGAGCCCAAGGAGACACTGTCAGGTTGTTCTCAGGATGGTGGGTGCCCTCCCTTCCCCTCTACCCTTTGAAAGATGCTGCCAGAACCTGGGGCTGGGGAGGCCAGCAGAGCAGGGTGGGTGATCTAGGAGAGCTAGCATCCCCTGGCCAGGAAGTGGCACCCAGAAACAAAGGCTGAGGGGTATGTCTTTCTTACTCCAGAAATGACAGTGGGACCCAGATGGCCAGCCTGACAGGAGGTAATGCCAGGGCAGGACAGGAGGACCCATCTGCCTCTCATCACACTTGATTCTGACAGAGGGAAGGAGAAGCCACATTTGGCAGAAGCATTCCAGAGCCTCTCACAGCACAGGGAAAAGCATTTACTGAGTCTAGACACAACTGTGACAAGCCAGCTTGTCCACAGAAGCATGGCTGGGGCTGAGGCAAGCCAGAGATCCCCAATGTGGCCATTTTACAAAGGCCTCAGGGTGGGCCAGCCAAGCAGAAAGCAGACAGGCAAGGGATGATCTCAGACCTGAAGCACCAAGCTCCATGTGTGCCCATGTTTGCCTGGGGCTTGGATTTCCCCATAGCTCTTCAAACCACTTCCTAGGCAAAAGGAAAAAATGGCAGAAGCTATCTGAAGACTCACTGTATGGCTTGAGGACCAGCCTTCAGGAAGTACAAGACACACATGAAGGGGTATTCAGAACTGAAGCTCCCCGGGTGCAGCAGCACACAACTGTAATCCCAGCAACTAGAAGGCTAAGGCAGGAGGATCCCAAGTTCAACTGGGCAACTCAGTGAGGTTCTGTCTAAAATAAAAAATTTTGAAAGGGGCTGGAGATATAGCTCAGTGGTAGAGCACCCCTGGGCTCAATCTGCAGTACCAAGAAAAATAAGTAAATAAAAGAACCTAAAATAAAATTCACACAACTTGTGGTCGAAATCTAACTCCTCTATTATTTACCTTCTCAAACCTCAGTTTCAGTATGTCTAAGTAAGCACCAACTGCTCCTACAATGACACATATAAAATATGGACAAATTCTTTAAAAAAAAAAAAAAGCAAGTGGGGGGTAAAGAAAAACAGGCATGTTGTTGCAGAGAGTAGATAACAGGAAGAAAAAACCATTAAGTTAGTTATCCCTTTTTTAAGACTTTAGGCTGAGGACAGTCCTAGACAGCACTGTATAGAAAATAAAACTGTGGTTGAGACTCTGCCATCTAAGCCAAAAATTCAGAAGACAAAGTCTAGTGCAACCACAGCAAGGGGATATGCAGGAAAGGAATAGAAATCAAAAAGGTGCATAGACCCTGCCCAAATCTTTGGCCTGCTCCTGAACTAGGTGTGCATGGAGCAGTCAGTGAAATCCAGCTAAGCCTTGAGATGTCCAAGAGATAGAGTTTTCAATTAGAGTTCAACAAAGATAAATACAATATCTGCTATTTTATTTTTAAAATCAGCTCTCTTCAAAGGAACATAACAGAACCCAGAGAATCTACAACATACTATTACAATGACCAAGATTTAATACAAAAGTTAATTGAACTATGAAGAACCAAGAATGTAACCCATTCTGAAGAGAAAAGACTGTTGGGTTGGGGATTTAGCTCAGTCGTTCTGGCACCTGCCTTGCAAGCGCAAGGCCCTGAGTTCGAGCCCCGGAACAAAAAAAATTAAGAGAAGAGACTGTCAATAAATTGATATCAATCTTGAGATGATAAGACATTGCAATGAGAAAACAAAGATTTTTGTTATAAAAACTATACTCAGAAGATTAGGGCCAGGCAAGGTGAAAAAGGCCTATAATCCCAGGCTGATGCAAGAGAAATGCCAGGAGTTCAAGGCCAGCCTGTACTACAAAGTCAGAGCCTGTCTCAAAAGAGAAGAAGAAAAGAGGGAGTAGGAAGAAGAGGAGGAAGAGGAGGAGGAGGAGGAGGAGGAGGAGGGGAAACATTAGGAAAAAGTCTGGGAAAGAATGAATAGAAAAACCCAGAAAAAAGGTAAAAGGCATTTTTTAAAAGTATAAAAGCTAAAACTGAGAAATAGGTAATCTTCAATTTTAAAAAATGCCCTGGATGAAATTAACAGAAAAAGGAAACTGAGAGGAAAAAGAGACAGTAAACTGAAAAGTAAAAAGAATAATACAATCTTAAGATGAGAAATAAAGAATGGGAAAAAAAGAAAGAAGAGGAGAAGGGGAAGAAGAGAGGAGGAAGAGGAGGAAGTAGGAGAAAAAAGAAGGGGAAAGAGGAGGAAGAGGAGGAGGAGGAAGAGGATGATGATAGTGGTGGCAGCAGTGGTGATGGTGGTCTTCAGGGACCTGTGGGACACTATTAAAAATTCTAATATACTTGTCATTAGAGTCTCAAAAGGAGAAGAACAGAAAAAATGGGGCTGGAAAATGGACGTATATAAGCAAGTAATGGCCAAATGTTCCCGAATTTGGTGAAAGACATAATGTACAGACTCAAAAACTTCATCAAAGCCCAACCAAGAGAAATACAAAGAAAACTACACCCACATATAACATAGTCAAACTGTTGAAAACCAAGCATGAAAAGAAAACCTTAGAATCAGCCAGAGAAAAACAACACATGGTATACAGAGGAACACCAAGGTACAGAACTACTGATGTATTCTCATCATAAATTATGGAAGCCAGAATACAGTGCTGAATGGTACTTTAAAGTATTAAAAAAAAAAACCTCTGTTAATCATAATTATGTATATCCACCAAAAGTATCCTTTAGGAATCAAGGCAAAATAAAAACATTGTAGATGAAAGAAAAACAAGAGAAACTGTCATGAAGGACCTTCTCTATAAGAAATGCTAAAAAGGCCACGGATTTAGCTCAGTGGCAGCACTCCTGCCTCACAAGCACAAGTTCCTGAGTTCAATGCCCAATACAAAAAAGAAAGAAAGAAAGAAAGAAAGAAAGAAAGAAAGAAAGAAAGAAAGAAAGAAAGAGAGAAAGAAAGAAAGAAAGAGAAGGAAGGAAGAAAGAAAGAAAGAAAAAAGAAAGAAAGAAAGAAAGAGAAGGAAGGAAGGAAGGAAGGAAGAAAGAAAGAAAGAAAGAGAGAAAGAAAGAAAGACTAAAGGAAATTTCTTTAGGTTAAAGAGAAGGAGTACCAGATGTAAATTTGGGTATTCAGGTAAAAGTGAAGACCATCAGAAATAGCAAATACTCTGAGAAATATCAAATGTTTTTTTAAAATTTCTTTTAAATACATAAGACTTCCCAAAGGAAAAATTATAACATTGTCTTGTGTAGTTTATAATGTATATAGATTTAATATGTACAAGAACTTTAGCTTAAAGGATAGATTAGGACATATGAAATATATAGTTGCAAAGTTTTGACCTTTTATGTGAAATGGTACGATATTAACTTTAAATGAACATTAATGGTGTGTATTATAATCTTTAGGGCACCCACTAAGAACATGTAAACAGGCTAGGTAAAAGTGGACGGTAAATTTATTTATGAATATATAGTTCATGAATAAATCTCTCTCTCTCTCCCTGTTTCCTTCTCTCCCTCCCTCTCTCTCTTTCTAGTCCTGGAGATGAAACCCAGGGGTGCTCTACCACTGAGCTACACCCCCAGCTCTTTTTATTTTGAGACAGGGTCTATATTGTTCAGGCTGCTCTTGAACTTTCAATCTTCTTGCCTCAGCCTCCATCAGTGCTGAGATTAGGCTTAATATTATATTATTACATATAACTAAATAATTCAGAAGTGGGCAGGAAAGGGAGAACAAAAGAACAAAAAATAATGGAGACATACGGGGAAAAAAGTAACAAACTGCAGACTTAAATATCAATAAATATCTTACCAACAAACTTAATGCTCTAATTAAAAAGCAGATATTGTTATACTAGATTTTAAAAACCAAATTCAACTGTAAGTAATACAATTTAAATATAAAAACTTAGGTAGATTTAAAGTGACTGGACTGAAAAAAGGCATAACAGTATGGTTATATTGCCATACTGGACTGGTTGCATTAACATGACAAAATAAACTTCAAGACAAAGAGTATCACCAAAGATAACAAGAAAACTCCATAAAGGTATAGAATGAATTCATCAGCAGGGATGCACGACAGGAACTTCAAAACACAGGGAGCAAAAATTGATTCAATTAAAGGGAGTCACAGACAAGTTCACGTCATAGTTGGAAATTTGGGGGTCTCTCTCTCAGTAATTGATAAAACAATTAGATCAAAAAGGGAAAAAGAAACCAACAAAGTCATGAACTAAACAACACTGTGAACTGTAGGTTGGTGTGCAGAGAGCCCTGTGGCTCATAAAGTGTGTGTTAAATCTAGTTAATAATATACATGCTGAAGTTTTTAGGGAGAAGTACTGATGCATACGATTTTCTTTAAAATTCATGAACAAAATATGAGGGGTTAATAGGATGGATGAGAAAGGATATATAAATAGAATATAGAAAAATATTAATGGTAGAATTTAAATTTGCTGTTTGTTTACATTTTCAATAAGAGTATTGAAGAGAATTAAATTATTTTCATAAATGAAAGAACTCTGAGAATCTCTATGACACTACTAAACATGGAAATCTGCAGGAGGGGCAATGGCTGTGCAGTGCTGTCTCAACTTATCTGTCTCAAGAACAACCTCCCTCAGCCCCTGTCTCCCTTTTGAGAAACCTCTCAAAGAACTGATTTGGGGAAATGGGCCCCACTCAAACAGTGTCAGGCAGGCTTGTTCTTTATTTCAACTGCACCAATTCTTCCTTGTGGAATTCCTTCATATTTATGGGCTTTGGCTGCAACATCTATAAAATGGGGCTCAGAAATTCATGTATTTGAAGGATTATGTGGTTCTTAGATGTGGCCAGGCATGTTAGAAGCTGACCTCAACGTCTGCTATACAGCAGGCACTTGATGATTATTGGTGACCTCTCCTTACCCCTCAGAGCTAGGAGTGGCATGGCAGGAACTTTGCTTCTGAACTTTCTTCAAAAGAGCCATTTAGAATGAGGGAGGATAAGGGGGGAGAAGTAGGAAAAGCCAGCATCCTGCAGGGGGGCCAGTGTCATAAAAACCAGATAATAAAGGTGTTAATGAGGGTGTTAATAACCTTGCATTGAAAGGAAAGGCCTGGCTAAGAAAAGAAGGTTACACACCTCCAGTGAGGAAGTGGAGATAAATGAATTTGTAACTAAACTGCAGAGTTTCCATGAGATTCACCTGGCAAGTCAAGTACATAGTGTGTTGTAGCAAAACAAGGAATCATTAGTGAAATATTAGCACAATAGGGAGCAAAGGAAATGAACCACACACACCTTCACTTGCCATGAACTTTCCAACAATGAGAACAGAAGAAGAAGGCCCCAACGGGCCCATAAACCACCAGCGCTGACCCCACACCAGGAGATGGCGCCCACCAGATAGGGTGGTTCCTACGCCATGGAAGGGGCTAGAAAAGCAAGGGCAGACACTACTGAGTTTTGGGAGCCAAGGATGTAAGAATACCAAACAAATGAGGGCATAGGAAGGATAAAAGCGGAACTTTATTATACATACCAAACTCTCCCTGGCTTTAATTATGTTTTATTTTGTCCTTCTTGAAAAGAAGAATAAAGTTCTGTTTATTCTCCTTAAAACCCTGTATAATCAGAACACGGTATAGAGAAACCTTGGAGGAAAGGACTTGGCTCTTCAGTCAAGGACCAAGGCTCTAATCATGTCGCTATATGACCTTGGGAAAATTATTCAATGGCTCTGGGCCTCAGTCTCATGATCTGTAGAGTGGGGATAACGAAACAGCACAGAGTTCTAAGAATTAAGTTCCCTCTCATTTCAGCAGCTACCATGTGCCAGGCTTTGTTTAAGGTACTAGAAGAAAACAACCAGAAGAAAACAGGGGCCGGGGATTTAGCTCAGTGGTTCTGCCTCCTGCCTTGCAAACGCAAGGTCCCGAGTTTGATCCCTGGTACCCCCCCGCCGCCCCCAAAAAAGAAAAAAGAAAACAAAACAATGAGCCTCCTTACACCAAGTGTGAATGTATATACATGTGTGAGTGTGAGTATGTGTGCATATAACATCAAAGAAGCTGGCAAGGCCAAGACAGAAAGAGCAAGCAGGAACAACCCTATTTTCTGGGGGAGGTCCAATGCCATTTCCCCACTTTCCTCTCATTACTTCAGCCCTTCCTGTAGGAACTGCCCTCACTCCACCTCCAGCTCAAGATTAAATTCTTGTCCAAGATTCCAGCCCTGATCCTTACGCCTAATAGGCATGCCTAGCTCACAGGAGCTGTGCATCCTTCCCTTACCAGGGAGGAACGTGTCAAACAAGCTTGATCACTGTGATATTAAAAACGTAATAATAAATAATTAAAACAGAAATCTCTGGTGAGAATAATCAAGGAAAAAAAGGAGAAGGTACAAATAAGAATTTAAGAATCAAAAAAACCTGACTTCATTAGAGATACTAAGATAGGAAAGAGATAAGAGGAAAATTATGAATAAATTTGGCCACTAAATTTTACAACCTAAGATAATATTGCAAAATTCTCATGGGAAAAAAATATAACTCTACAAAGCTGAGTCAAGAAATAATTTAAAAAGTTGAACACAGTATTACCATATGATTCAACAATTTCATTCCTAGGTGTATATCCATGATGAAAGAAAACATTCATACAAAAGCTTGTATATGAACATTCATAGCAACATCATTCAAGATAGACAAAAGGGGGAAGCAACCTACTTGTCTGCTAATTGATAAGTTGGTAAATAAAATGTCCTCTAGCCATAGAATGGAATATAGTTTATCAACTGACCTTGAAAATATTATGCCAAGTAAAAGGAGATAATCACAAAGGACAATTTCCATAAAATGTCTAAAACAGGCAAATGTATAGAGGCTAAAAATAGATCAATGCTTGCCTAGGACTGACAAGGTAAGTAGAAATGGGTTTATTTTGGGGAGGTGATAACATCCTAAAATTGAAGTGGCCATGTCTCTGAAATTTTATGTATACTTCAAAAACCACTGAATTATACCCTGTAAGTGGGGACATGGTATGACATTAACAATATCTCAATGAGGGCCGGGAATTTAGCTCAGTGGTTTCACCATCTGCTGAGCAAGTGCAAGGACCTGAGTTCAATCCCTGGTACCAAAAAAAAAAAAAAAATAATAATAATAATAATAATAATAATATCTCAATGAAGTTGCTATGTAAAAAAAAAAAAAAGAAATTTCTTCTGATCCTATCCGCCTGATATAAATGGCTGCCTTTCCTCATCCAAGTCTATTTCACCAACCCTGAAAAGCAAATGTCCACAAAATCACTGAAGAAAACAGAAGATATCTCCTGAGAAAGTATTTTTTCAAGATGGTACACTGAGGGGCAAGTGAACAGAGAAGATGACCATGGGGGCATTGCAAACCCATATGGCCAAAGGAGCAAGGGTTCTTTGGACCAGAGCAAGATTCCTGGTCAAAGTCCAGATTCCCATCTGATTCTGTTCTGGGCAATAATAATGACTTCCACTGCCAAATACTACTGTGAGAATTAAAAATGATAACATGTGGAAGTTCTTTACACACTGTAAACTACAATGTTTAGGCTTAACATGGTATCTGAATCTGTTAGCTAGTAAGATCATCAATTTGATCCCTGTCAACTGATTCTTCTTCTATTCTAATTTCAGGGGGGTGGATAACTGAAGGTCAGAATGGTGATGAAATATGTCCAGAACAGGGCTGGGGACTTAGCTCAGTGGTTCCGCCGCCTGCCTCGCAAGTGCAAGGTCCTGAGTTCAACCCCTGGTACGAAAAAACAAAAAAAAGAAAAGAAATATGTCCAGAACAGCATTACTAGTTTCACAGCTAGTAAACTAGGACTTAAATCACATCTGCTGCTGAGTAGACAAGTAACCTCTCATTAAGCAGGATATCTGACTGGCTGACATATAACTCTCCAGAGATAAGAGTTTGATTTTCTGCTGTGAACCACAGACAGCCATCATACTTATGAGGCTGCACAGTGACTGCCTTCCAAGTGCTGTACATGAGTCTGAGCCCACCTTGGGCAAATCAGACAGACATTGCCTTAAAATAAAATAAAATAAAGGCTTAAGAATTTAGCTCATAGTCCCTGAATTCAATCTGCTATACCACAAAAAGGGGGCAGGGGAAAAAACAAATTCTACAGGGATGAATCAAGCCCTTCTCTGAGCATCACTGGTTGATACTGTCACAGAAATCAAAAACTTCAGACTAATAGCACTGATAAATAAATCGGACAACTGCCAATTTAATTAGGCTACCGGAGCACAGAAACTAGGGTCTGGGTTGCATATGGACCCACACAAGAGCACGAGGCTCTTGCAGCTTTTCTGGCATGCACCAAAATACCCTAGCACCTGACCACAGGCTCAGGGACCAAGAAGGAGTGAGCTGCAGTCCCATCCATAGTCAAAACAAATGAAGCCCAAAGAGGTTAAGTGAGTCCACTAAGGACATGGCCCTGGAGAACAGTGTCCTTCTCCCTCTGTTCACTCTCTGGAGTCAGCCAGGCCCAGGCAGGCATGTCCATTGCTACCTCCTCACCTGGTACAGGGGGCCAAGCCCATTACCACTCTGAGTTCAACTTCTTCATCTCAAGAATTCGGAGGAGCTCCTCATTCCTCATAGTGTGAGGAGAGGAAGGAAGCATGGAGGCAGGTGTGCTGCAGGCAGGCTCCCTAACAGAGCCTCACTCAGTCCAAGCTCTTCTGGTTCTCTCTGTCTCTTTCGGAGGGGGCCTCAAATTTCTGTCCGATGACCAGCACACAACTCAGGCTGGCTGAAGCTAATTTTCTTTTGTAGGCATAGTATCCAATATAGTGAATAAAATCTATGCCAAGAGGGCTAAAGACAAAGAAGGAAAAGAGAGGAGCGTTCTGGGGCAGTTGTTATCACTACTACCATGATGGCCTCCTCACCTTCCCCAGCTATCTGTTTTTAACCATTTACAAGGTTCTTGGACCTCTGTGACCTCCTCTTCTGTTTATGCCATTGGACTGGCAATTCTGGAAGGCAACAGGTACTAAGTATATGCTTCCTGTTTCAGAAATACATGCCCATTTTCTAGTTAAGGCCCTAGAGCCCTAGAAGATGACTTACTCAAGACTGAAGTTACCAGCTGGGTCACAAATGTGTACCTGGCTACTTTCACAACACAGTCACTGGCTCCATGTTCCCTCTGTCCCTGAGCCTGCACCTAGGGTTTGGAAAGGACAAAGGGGCTCCCAAAGATGATCAAAAGCCTACAGCAATAGGATCAACTACTCAATCACTTCAACTGTAATGCAACTGATCCCCAAGGCTTTTGAGCCCACATCACCACAAGTCCCAGACACAGTCAGGAAGGGTTGTCTTGTCACCCAAACTGCCATATTTTAATCACTTGCTCATCAGGCTTGCAGAAACAGGCAAAACCGAAGTGAAGGACTAACTTTCTCTTCTAATGTCCTTCTTTCTAGGGAGTAAGAGGAAGGAAATGGAACACTTCTCCAAACTTCAGATCTGAGGAAATATTTGCTTCCTCTGGAGCCTGCAGCTTAAACTGTTACTACATTCAATCTCAAAATGGCTGTTCTCTTCTTTTTTTCCGAATTCTGATTCATACTAGTATAGAATTAGATTAATTAATGCTAAGTGTGTATCCATGCATGTCAGTTACTGCCTAAGGTATATCTGTACTGAGTGTCTCATTTAATTTTCAAAATAATCCTAGGAAGTTATTCTTTTTCTTCTTCTTACTGGGGAAGAGAGAGAGAGTTTAAGTGATTTACCTAAATTGAACTGTTAAGAAACAGACGAAATCCTGGTGCAAACCTGAATCTGTCTGTCTGTAGGTCAATGCCAATTCTCTGGACTCTGGGGGAAGAACAAAGGAGAATGTACCAAGTGGGTCTGGAATGGTGAAGCTTTGCAGGAGCTCAGCTGCCCCACCCTCAGAGGGTTCTACCTAGTTAATGAGGACACAGGTCTTGCAAGGAGTGTGCTAGCTGATAGAATAAGAGGGAACAATGTGCCAAGAAAATAGAACAAGATGACATAAAAAAAGTTTTTGATGTGAAGATTCTAGGGTGCCTGTGTTTAAGAACAGGAAATTATAAAACAAAGCAGGACATGAGGGGCTAGGGCCAGGATTCCTAGCAGGAAACTGAGCAGGTAAGGATGATGGTGGCTAGGAGGACACCAAGTATCACTGTGTCCTGGGCACTTTGTGCACACCACATAGGTCAAGTGTGTCAAGTTCACTGTCTAGTGAATGTCACAACAACCCTTGCAAGTACCTTGTTATTAGCCCACTGTACAGATGTGGAAGCTAAAGGTTAGGAGGCCAGTTAACCCCCTCACCCAAGGTCCCACACTTGGAAAAAGCAGAGCTGGACATGAATCCCAGCAGTGTGACGGCAGAGCCCCACATGAGCGGCAGCCTCAATTGCCTGGTGCAGGATTGAGGAAAGTAAGGATGGGTGTCTTGGACTGAGAGGCAGGGGATGGATGGGGACAACAGGTGACGTGGATGCAAAGAAATAAACCTTGACCTTAGAGACAAGGCCTTGATGAGGTAATTAGGGTCAGAGGAGATCATCAAGGTGGGGCCTCCAGGATGGGGTTAGTGTCCTTATAGAAAGAGAGATCAGGGAGCTGGCTTCCTCTCTCCACATACAGATTCTGGAAATGTCAAGTGAGGACACACCAGGAAGGCAGCCACCCCAATGCCTAGGAGAATTCTCAGCAGGCAGCAAAACTGACAACCTGATCTCTGACTTTCAGCCTCTAGGACTATGAGAAATAAATTTCTGTTGTTGAAGACACCCAATCTCTGGCATTTTGTTATGGCAGTTTGAGCAGACTAAGTCAGCTGTTAAAAATCAATACAGGCACATTCTAAATCATCTAAATGACCATCTTATAAGAAACAACCCTGTGTCCTAAGGACCTGCATTTGTAGTTCTGTCTGAGACTGTTCTCTTGTAATTGTCATTGCTTTCACTGTCATAAACTCACAATAAAGAACAAAAGGGGACACATTTGTACCATTTGACATCATGGCATACCACAGGTTTTGCCCTGGTTTGAATAAAGACAAATGTAGAGACAACAGATCAGTCTCATTGGACACAAAGGCATGAACATTAAAGAAATCAGCTCTGTAACTGTCAATATTATGATCACAATTCTACTAGCAAATTTAGTTCCACCAGAACATCTTGTCATGTTTACTTACATTGTTCTTACAATGTGCATGTATATAATTTGGAAAAGTGGTTTCACAAATATAAGTGCTATAAGCTTAAAGCTGTATTAAATTTTATTTTAATGCATGCTTACAGTATTTTATTATAGTATGTTACATAAACAATAGAAATAAAAGGCATTGGTTCTCGTAAAAGGGGTGAAATTTCCAACCTGTGCCATAGGAGACACTGCATGACTGCCTTCCAACCTCACCCCCTCATTTCTTGTAACTACAAAGGAATTATCAGGACAAGAAATGATCCTACAAAAGTAACCTACAGGCCTTATAGGTTTGGTTCTTGTGGAACATGATCAACTCCTGTGGGTTCCTGGCATGTCATGCCACACAGAACCAGCCCTGTGCCCAGGAGGACTGTGAGGGTGCTTCCAGGGGCTCTTTCATACCCAAGAGTCAGCACGGTTTTGATGCTTTTCTCACTTTCAACATTAACACATGAAACAAACAACACTAAGTTGCTCCTACACGTCCAAAGGGGGAAAGGCTCCAACTCCCCTGTGGGAAATTCTCCAAGACCCTCCCCCAAATGAAGATTAACCCTGGACAAAAAAGGTAGCACAGAGTCATCTGAGAGCTGTGGAAGTGGAGAAGTGTTCAAGTGGAAAATAAGAGCAACAACAAAAGCAGGAATATGGACCAGGACTGGATGGCCCATTTTTGAGGTATATGCTAATATCCAGTGTCCAGTAAAGTCAGTCAATCCCCAAATAGGCTGAAGTCTTCTATTCAGGAGAAACGCAAAGATCTTTTGGATCTGCTGTGACCACCTGGTAAATGGTCTTGACAGCTTCTGTGCATGATTCCCCAGGCCCAGCCACAGGCTCCTTACGATGCACTCAGCACGCAGAGGGAAGGAAGGTCTGGCTGGGTCCTCTGTTCTCCCATTGCTGGGCTGAGAGGAGGTAGCCACTGAGAGCACAGAGTGCAAGCCAGTGGGCATGTGCATCTCTCCTTGCCCAATGTTGGCACACTCCCATACAGAAAGCAAAGCACTTTGCTCTGTTATGACTTATATCTAGATGTCTCCCCAAAGCCTCATGTGCTCATAGGTGAGGCTTTTGGGAGGTGACTGAATTATGTGTGTGTGATTCTAGATCAGCCTGCTGGTTGATTTAGCATAGTTCATAGTTTAGCATAGCTCTAGCATAGTGAATGATGGACTTACTGAAGAAGAAAGACCTACCCCGGGTGTGGGTGCCACCAACTAATTGGCTTGTAACCTGGATGAAATAAAAAAAGAAAGAAGGAAGACTTGCTGCTTCCTTCCTGCCATGCCATGGACTCTTCCTCCTCTGCCATGCTCCTCTGTCACACTGCCCTAGCTTGTAACCAGCCCACTATGGACTGAAACCTCTATAAACTGTGAGCTAAAATAAACTTTTCCTCCTTTAAATTATGGGTGAGTGTCGAGTATTTGGTTCCAGCAATGAGAAAGTAACTAAGACATCTTCTTTTCATATCTTTCCTCTACTTGGACTACTGTTGCTGGAGTACACACCTCTATCCCTACATAAGCGCTTCCTCGACCTAGGGCCCCATGCCTGACTCATTACTCCACCGTCTGCCATCACACGGCAGACACTTCATAGGAATTATGTGAGATCAGCGTAGCCCCTTTCTGTTGACAAGCAACAAAGATCCACGTGCCTTTAATAGGTTTGTGCAGTTCACCAAAACCTCAAATTTGTGAACAGTGTTGAGGGGAGAAAGTTTACTGGCTGCTCCAGAAACTCCAGAAAAGGAAAGGACTGAGTTTAGCATTGGGAAAGGTGTCGTAATAGACACCCTGAAGCTGAAACTTGAGGGATGAGAAAGATGTGACCTGGTCAGGGCACTTTGTGTTCAGGAGCAAGATGAGGCTAGAGCAGGGAGAAGAACCAGGACTATAAGCCTGGAAGCACTGAGGAGCCAGGGCAGGTGGTAATGGAGAATCACCAGGACTTGTGCTCCATCAGGCCATCTGGGGACCCCACAGCAAGTGGAGGGGGCAGTGCTGAGAGGTCACAAGCCTGGGACTGTGTGCTGAGTTGGGGACTTCTGCCATGGCCTCAATGAGCAATAGGTGTCTGAAGTAGTACAGGGGCTCTGCTCCCCAAGAAGACCCTTCTGATCATGGCCACAAGAAGATGAGAGGAGAAAGCAGACAGGACTCTGAGTCATCAGCCATCAAACAGGGACAGAGTTTTGGAAATCATTCAAGGCTTAACTTTCTGTGACCAGCTTACCTGGACAATAAGGCACAGGGCTAAGTCAGAACACTGAGGCACCATGGTGACCCCAATAGTCTCTACATTAGAACCAGAAGGCTGATGTGGAAGCCTGGCCCCATGGTAGCTTTGAGGTGGGACTAGGCCCTGCCACACAGGCTCTGCGTTGCCCTGCTGGGGAACCTTAAACAGCCCCACGTCCTCTGTCTGCCCCTGTCTTACAGAGGGGCCTGACCATCCTGGGGGACAGAGCCTTGCCTTTGGGCCAACTCAGATGGAATGACTGTTAGCTGGTGAAAGACTCATTATCACTTCTGATCAGCCCAGAAGCTGTATGAAGTTTTAGAAGCTGGGGGTGGGGTGGTGAGAGAAGGTAACCCTGGAGAGCCAACAGGTGCTTTATAACGTGCTGCTGGGTCTGAAAGGAGACAGTGTTGGAGGGCTGTCTGCTCAGAGATGGCACACTCACATTCCACATAGGCATTTTACACTCTGAAAACAGTTTATCCAGTAACATTCCTGAATCAAAAGACTGTCCTCAAAGGGACTAAAAATAACTAACACAATTCTGATTAGTCCCATCAGAAACAACCTCTTTGTCTAAAGGAACTTGGGCTAGCCTGACCCACAGAGTTACCATGGAAACAGCAAGGATGGTGACATGAGGAAGCACCGATGGCCTTATCAACCTACATGGCCTCTTGGGACTGCCATAGCCCAAAAAGTGGGCTACCCACTAAGGGCAGGAGGCTAACATCGGTCTCAGGTATACAGCATGCAACTTTTAAAGCTCTCAGGTGTGATTTTCCCCTTTTTCAAATAAATGAAAATGTACAGGTATATTTTAGAGAAAGCAAAACTCTGGAGTCAGACATAGCCGGGATCATAAAAAGACCCACTGCACCGTGACTGCTGGGATCTAGTAGATCCCTCTGTGTCCCAGCAATCTCAAAAATTAAATGTGGATGACAGAGTCTGCACCAAAGAAGTGTTGTATGACAGTGCAACATGTTTTTGCATCTGGTCCATGTGTGCTCAAAAGTAGGGATGCACTCTCTCTACCTGTAGCTACATTTGCTCAGGGGAGAGAAGATGAAGAGGTGAGTATCACACTGCCAGGCAAGGAAGGGCCAGCCTAGGGCCTCTATGAGCAAAGCCTGCAGGGCTGAGTGGGGAAGCCAAGCACCACACCCCATGTACAGAGCAAGTCACTCTGCTCCCCTCAGGCTGAACCACCAGAGGAACAGTCAGCCAGGCCCTGAAGGCCTCACCTACTATCCCGCTACAGACAGCTGCCTCCCAACCTTCCCCTCCCAAGACCATGTGTTCCAACCAAATTCATCTACTTTCTGCCCTACATATGTCACAGGCCAGTTGCCCATTCCATTTTCAGCTCTACCTAGAGAGCTCTGAGATTTGGAAAACCCTGAGTGGCAGGTAGTGGCTGATGGGCTCATGGATGGACACTTAATCCAAGCTAACCAGGCATCACAGGCATCATGCTCTTCCTAAAATGTGAATTCGCAGGCCCAAGTCAGCCCATGCTGGGGATCTGCGGTGGGAGGTACTGACCAGCCAAAGCTCCCACGGCCACAGGATGGGAAGATGAGAAGCTGCAGGTGGGCAAGAAGCCCATGACAGAGATAATGGAGATGCATGTAGGGTAAAAGTGGCCATCCCAGGCAGGCTCTCTGAACATCCCCCTCCCCAACCAACTTCAAAACAAGGCATTCCCACTTAAGCATACCTGCAGTGTGTCTTTGTTTATGCCACTAAATACTCTCACGTTTCAGGCTTTCATTCCTTTCCTTCGTCTCAGCACACCTACCATCTCACACCTCCAAGCTCAAAGCTAACATGAGCTCATGCTCGTAGCCCTCATCTTAGAACCACAGGCTCTCCCAATTCCCATGTCTAGGCAGTTGTTACTTCTCCATGTACCTATTCTGTCTCTTACTCTAGACTATATGTTCTGCAGGGCAAGAATACTTGCTGAATAACTTCTCTTAACTTGATCACACCCAGGACAAATCATCTGATGAGATAAGAGAAACCCACACTCTTTCACAGACATGTTGCCCCACCAAGAAGAGGCCCCAGTTCTGAGGACCACATGGCCGAAGGGAGCAGCAAGGAGCTCTGAGGCCACTTCCAGTCCCTGGGATGGCAGAGGTCCTCCTTTATCCACAGGCACCTTCCAAAATGTGATGAGCTCCCAGGACAATCAGTGAGTTCTCAGGACATGTAACAAAGTGCCCTTCCCTACACAAGGACGACATGACTACTACCACCATGTTGAGATCATGTGCCCGGTGGGAATGACAAGGCTGACCAACCTGAGACGACCAGCCGTGTGGAGGCCATGGGGGGCAAGAGCACTGGATTCTAAGTCTCACAGATGGCATTTGGCTCCCAGCTGGGCCACCTTCTGGATAAGTAACTGAGAGCAAATTACCCCTCTGTGAAATAAAGGTGAAGAGCTGTCATAGGGTCTGAGGACGTATTTGTGCAGAACACCTGATCTGAGGATGCCAACTTGAATGGAGACATTAAACATCAACTTCCTCTCATATTCGTTGAATATTTACTATGTGCTAGGTATTCTTTTAGAAGCCTCAACATTTTTAAATCTGTAGCTTTAAAGTTAAGCTTATAAAATAGGTCATTATCCCAATTTTCAATCAATACAATTGATTCTTTGAGAGGGAACAAGTTGCTTATACTCCCACAGCTGGTAAGAGGTGAAACCGAGGTTTGACTTAGAGCTGTCTGGCATCAAAGCAGGCAAGCCCTGGGCAGTACTATTAGTTCATGAATAGCATCTCTTGCCCACCATTTCCTGGGAAGAAGAGCTCTGGTTTATGAGACATGTGGAAGGGGAATGAGAGACTGGAGTCCGTGGCCAGCACCACCAAAACAGATCCTGTTAACTGAATAAGCCATGATCACTAGCAATGTGCCACCCACGATGCCACTCGGTCAATAAACAGAACCCACACCTGTGCAGGCCCTGTGAGGGCTGTCTTAAAGAGAGGCAAGATCAAAGAAGCTGAGTGCTCTCCTGAATCATTCCAGGAGGATGGAGAACCTCAGGACAAGTTGTCTGACCCTGGCTGCTGTCTCAGACGATTCTAGACCCAGGAGTATCACCAAAGTCTCAAGTCAGGCCACAGCAAAGACACAGAGTGGCAGTATTGGGTGGATAGAGGGGAGGTGACAGAAGACGAGGCTCATGTGGACAGCACATGTGCAGAAGGCAGGAGAGTAGGAAATTTCACAAGAAATCATGTTTCAGACATGCAAACTAAGACGTCAGTTAAATACCTTACCCAAGACCAATGGCAAATCATTGCCAGGCTTGGTATTCAGATGTAACTTTGTCTCACATCATGGTTCAAATCAGCATACTGGGATCCTTGGGGTCACCCAACCACAACAACTAAGACCAAGTCCATCCCTTAATAAGACTTCTCTCACCACATGGAACTTGCTCGGGTCTGGACATCTGAGTGGCAAAAGCCCTTCCAGAGGAGCAAAGCCCAAAAGGACTCCTACTGAGGTGCATTTGTCCCACCGAGGCATCCAAGGGACTGAGCATGGCCCTGAGCCCCTTCCCCTGCAGAGGTCTTTATCGTAGCTCCTCTGAACCCCCCTTCCGCTTTGATTCCGTTACCTTCAAAGTTATTTATACCCGTTGTCATCCTGGCCCTGCATCAGGCAAGGCCCAAGTGCCACTTGTGTCTGTGGCACCAAAGCCCAGACAAGAACATACCTAACCAATCACTGTGACCAGAAACCTCGGCATCAAGTCCCAACTGCCACTTGCTCTGCACCACTCCTGGATCTTAACATTCTCGAGCAGGGAGGCAGAACAGTCCTGCTATCCAGAGCCAGGAGAGGACGGTGATAGGTGGAGCCCACCACTGCCAACCTGGCCTCAGGAGGAGTGCCACAGCGGTCACATCACTCCCCGGGCTTGTCACACAGCAATGACGGCATGCTGCCAGCTCAGGTCTCACAGGCTCCACCACACGACAATAAGAATTCCCTGTGAGGGCTCAGTAAGGACAAGAAAAGGGGCTTCACCCTAACTTTTAAAGATCTGCCTCAAGGTCCAATTTTCCCAACACCAAGTTCTAGAAAACAAACAAATACAAAGCATACACCTCCTTTCATAAGACCCTGTGAGCCAGAGAAGAGAAGAAAAGGTGGGCACAGCAGTTAACAGGATATTAGGGCCAGCAAGGACCATCTGGTTTTCTCCTGGGATACAGAGAAAAGAAGCGATGACATTTCACTAGTAAAAGCATAACACACACACACACACACACACACACACACACACACACACACAAAGCATAACACAAACACATCACAATGAGCATGGAGAAGCCCTGTGTGCACATAATTGCACCCTACTGTTTTCCAAGTGGCCACTACACGAGGATACGGCAGAAGGGAGCAGGTTCTGAATCCCAAGCCTTACACCCTAGCATGCTCCAGGGCCTGTAATAAATATCAATGATAATTTCTTCATAATCCTAACACCAACAGAAAAAATCAACAGGCATCTTGTAAGAGGTAGATGTGTGAGCAAAGGCACAGAGATATAAAAACACAAGCCATACATTCCTTTTCTTTCATCTACACATTCATTCAGCAAATACGTTTTGAGGACCACATATGCACTGAGCAGTCTCCAGGGATATGATGTTTCAGACACTGCCATCTCTACTGCTGAGAAATCAAGGTCCATTACAGGTGACAAACATGGAAATAAATGATTGGACCAAAGAAGCAAGAAGACACACAAGTGACAAAGCATGAAGTGAATCGCTCCAAGCAGGAAAAGCTCCTCAGAGGACAGGCACATGTGGGCAGGAAAAGACCATAGAAGGATGGGGAAGATGAATTGGGAGAAGGTACAACATGCATGGAAAAGATTAAATATGACATGTGTGGTGCCTTGAAGGTGAGGCAGGATACGTGACTGAGGAGCTGGGGAAGATCCCAGGAGATGAAGCCAGAGGAGCCCTTTCACTGTCTTCCAGTGATCTCTTATCTGTGTCTCTTGACTACATGGTGCATTTTCAAGAGCAGAGATGAGATCATCTGCCTAACCCCAGAAGAGTGCCTTAGGCAACCTTGACACATGTCTGAAGAAGGGCCAGGAAGAGGGAAGAGAAAATGGAGAACAACAGCCATGCAACAGCTTTTGGAGTGTTTCATACAGATGAAAGGCAACGAGCTCTTAGAGGACTTATGTGAAAACTAACAGGTATCTGTGTAAAAATCCTGAAAGAGAGGAAGGGGGTGGGTGGTATTGTTAGGTGGCAGGCAGCAGGGGACAAACATCAAGAGGGAAGTCTGGTGGTAGAGCTGGAAATGGAGGTGCCTTGCAGGTTGGTGTGGCAAGGTGAACAATGAGGGTACAGAGACAACTGGGAAGAGTCATCTATGGTAAAGGCAGTGTGACCAGAGGGACCTGCTGGCAATCTCACTTCACATCCAAAAGAGATAAACACAGAGACAGTAAGGTCCTCACCCTGGTTCTAGGGTGCTGGGGAAAGCTGTAAAACTGAGAAAACTCTAGTAAGAAAAGACTCCATAGCTGGAATGAAGAAATAAGCTAAATGAGAAACAGATGCCCAACTGAATGGGCTATGGTAACTTCAGAATTACAGTCTCCCCTCAAGGAAACAGTGACCTTTTTTCCAATATCCAAAATGTGTGGTCTGGAAATCCCTCAGATCCCCAAAGACCCCAGATCAGAGTTGTCCATCAGCTGTTAAGCATGGTGGCTCTTGGGGCCAAGCAAGGGGACCTCTGCAGGGTGCTTGGGTTGGCACTGGGATAAAGAAAATGGGAAAATATCAAGTTCAAATCGGTTCCAAACAAAGTGAGCAAACCTGAACACATACAAAACAATAAAAAACAGATAAAAGAGCACCGTGATGCTTTGAAGACTGAACGGCACCTTGAACATTAACATGGTGAAGGCTTTTTCTAACTTGAATATATATCAAACAAACAATAATACTGCATGTGCATATAAAAACTGAAAAACACAGAAGAAAAATTCACCCATGATTCTCCCCCAATACATTTCCTTCCAGTCACATGCACATTCATCCCTATACTATTTACAGCTGTTTTGTAGATCCAATTCTGAATACCATTCAGGGCTGAGCCTTTCTCATGTATTGAAGAGGGAACATCTAAATACAAGTTGCAGGGATAACATAGATACGATCTTGGCTGAGCCTGAAGCTGGGCCTTGAAATGGATGCCACGCTTCAATCCACCCCCAGGAACCATTTGTGGTTCTCCCAGCCTCTGTGGAGGATCCACGGCATCCACTGCCATGGAAGACAGGCAGCAACAGACCCAGAAGGTCTGGTACAATGAGCAGGAGCTAAGACAACACACAAACTTCCAAAGAAGGGCCCAAAAAGCTTCTGCAAGAATGTGACGATAGGCCCTTTCCCGTGGGGGATTTGGGAGCAGTTCGGGGGTCCTGGGCCCTGTGAGTGCTGGGTTGCTGAGGCTCCTGCCTTGCTGTGACTGTCTATCAAGGACATTTCCCTTACATTTAGGGATCTTGTCCCTTGCCTGAGCCTGTTAGTATCACTATCCTCCTTGTGACAACTGAGCGTGACATTACAAATTCTACAAAGGCAAATTTCTTGATAGCTGCAAAACAGTCAATTATACAAATGTGCCATAATTTACTAATCATGCCCTATTGTCAGACATTTTGGTTGTTTCCATTGTTTCTCTATTATAAACAACATAGAAATAAGCATCTTTGTGTGAAAGACTTGGTCTGTAGTTAGATTTTTTTTCTTTCATGACGATAGCTTTCCAGGAGGTGACTGCTCACTGGCCCCAAGGCTTGCAGGCTCTGTGTTGGAGGCCATCAAATGGCTTTGCAGTAAGATGTGTTTATTCTCACTGGGGGACAAACATCTCACAGAGGAAGTGGAAATGGGCCCAAGTAAACTGACCCCTCAAAAGGGGAATAGCTGTGCCACTTTCCATTAAAAGAAGATATCCCCCATCCCTACAAAAGTCCTAAATACTAGGGAGCTGTGTCTACCCAGGAACAAGGAAGTAGAAAAAAACAATGTCCTGACCCACATCTTCGGGCCTCCTTCTCCCTTCTTAGCAGTGTAAGAGTTGATGGCAGCACTGGAAACATCCAAGGCAAAGAAAGCACCCAGGCTCTGAGCCAGAGGCCTGAGCCGGAACTGCTTGTAGAGCTACCAACTGATCCAATGGCCAGTCCTTTTGTTAGAACTCTTGAGCCTGACTGGCCCCAAGAATACCATAGCCCTTTGCACACCCAGAAGCCTGCTCGATCCCCTCTCCTTCCTCTGTCCTCAGTGCCCCTCTCATTATCTGAACACCCTAGCTGGCCCCCATTCCCTCCCACCAGAGTGTGAGTCTCAGGGAACAGAGGCCCATCTCGAGCTCTCTGCTGAATGTCAGTGATAGGTCTCCCACCACCTCAGCAGCTATTATGTATAGTAGCTGCCCTCTTCCTATGGTGCCTTGCCCCCTCCCCTGTGTGACATCATGCCAAGATGGTTGCTCCCACCAAAGAATAAACCCTTCTTCCCAGTATGCCCCTGTTCCCACCTAGAGAGTAACCTAATACTTGCTCACCTCCTACCACCTAGTGAAGTCACCCGGTCCTCCATTCCCTAGTCACTACCTCACTTAACCCCACCTCTGCCCCTACAAACCCCACCCCAGTCTCTATAAAAGACTCTCCCTGCCTCGGCCATATTGCTTTTGTCTCTCCTTTGTTCAGAAACAGCCTGGCAGATCTATTCCCCTAATAAAGGCTTGTTGTGGCCTGGTCTGGTCTTGGTCTTCAGCCCTTTTACCTGACAGTCAGTACCTGAAACAGTGGCCTGTAGATACCTGTCAGCCTGGATTCACACCCTGAAGAAATGACTAAATGTGTGAACAAGGAACTATCAAAAGAAGGCAACTTACTCAACTTCTCTAAGGCTTAGCCTGATCTATGGAACCTGGAATGAAACCTACACTCCTGAGAAGACTACACATTCCTACCAGGTGCTGAGCACAGGTGCTGGCCAAAAGGTGATGATCACATTGTTATAACTTAGTGCAATGGTTCTCAAGGTGGGCCTGAGCCCCCCAGCACAGGAAACAATATTGTAACCTCTTTTTGTGCATTTTACCCAAAAGCAGATGATGAGTCAAGCCTTCCTCCACAATATCTTATGCGCAGATGGAGCCCAGCAGAGGCATAGGATTCTAATGGTGCCCAGGCAGTGGAGGAACTAGAAAGACTTTGATTCTGAGGCTAGCAGACCTGAGCAAGGGCAGACAGCGGCTGTCTGATCCTGTGCAAAGAGCCTAACTTGTGCAAGTTCACGTGCATGTTTGTAAAGTGGGGGCTAATGGTGCCCACCATTGTGAGGTCCACTGTGAAGGTTAAAGGCCATCCCTGGGAAGGGCATGTAAGTGTCAGCATAAGGGAAGGCATGAGAGTGGGTGGTATTCCTTACTACCATTCTCTGGACCACACCAGGAGCTCACAGCCTAAGCTTCTGCAGTGTTCACTTCAGGGCTCCTGGATCTAACTGCTAAATGGAGCTCTATGAATCTGAATCAAAGATAGAACTGGAGACATCAGAAGGAACATGTTTAGCATCTGAAGTATGAACCTGAAGGCTTCTAGACTGAGGAAATAGAAGTCTGATGGTTCCTGTGGTTCAGAACAGGGCTTATATATTAACATGACAATAGCTCATGCTTTATAGCCCCAGATAAGTTCCAAAGTGCTTATTCACCCTCATAGTCTCTTCCGGATGCTCTTCTGCTGGTAGGATACAAGAGAGAAGAGACACTATTATCCATGTTGGGAAATGAGAAAAGAGGCCTGAGAGAGAGCTAGGGAGCCCAGAGTGACATGCTGACAGGTACCAGAGCAGAACAGCATTGTGGACCTACATCCCTCCTGAGTACTGTCAGCCAGTTATACAAGCCCTGACTTACTGTATTAACTCTGTCGTTGCTATAAAAATTTCCAGAAGCTTGGTGGTTTAAAATAGCATAAACATTATTTTACAGCTCGTGAGATCAGAAATCTAGGAACTAGCCCACAGGGTAGCATTTCCCCTGGAGGGTCAGGAGGAGAATCTGCTTTCTTGCCTCTGCAGCACCTAGGGCTAGTCACATACTTGGGCTCAGGGCCCAGTATCCTCCAACATGTGCTTCTGTGTGCATGTCTCCTTCTCTGATCTGATTCTACTGCCTCTCTCTTGACCTTATAAGGACCCTCATGGTCACACTGGGCCCACCTGGATAATCCAGTGTTCTCTTCCATCTCAAGGTCCTTCACTTAATGATGGCTTCATGGTTCCTTTAGCCAGGAGAGGTACCATATGCACAGGCTCCAGGATTAGGGTACACACATCTTGGAGTGGGAGTGGGGCATAATTCTACTTCCCATACTTAGGTGTCTACCTTGGCCACTGAGAATAGAGAAAATGAACTTGGACTGGTCCCTGCTCCAGGTCCCTCATCTCCCTGGGTCCAGAAACCTGTAGACAAAAGACAGTTGCACAGGGGAACAACATGAGGAAGTAGGAGCTATGGGATACAAAGAATAAAGGAAGCATCTTCTTCCTGCTGAGAACCCACAGACTTATGGGGTGACGGTGTGAAATGGCCATGACCAATGAAATGAAAGCCAAGTTCTCATCTGGGCTCTTCTACTGGTCAGCTATAAGGTCTTGAAAAAGTCGCTTTGCCTTCCCTAAGCCTCAGGATCCTCATTTGTAAAACAGGAGCTCTGGGTTTGGGGTATCTCCAAGACTCCTTCCAAGTTTGAGATTCCAAAGTTTAATAGAATTAAAAGGCATTTTTCAGAACCATTACAAATATTCAGAACTTCATCTCCAAAATTATGCAAGAGTAGTTATTTATGAAAATATTAAAAAATTAAAGAGGATAAAACATGACAAAATTGTATAACTTCAAGCATTTAACAAATTTAACCTTTGATGGAGACTAGATTTTTGATTTCCCTAAAATGCTAAACATTTCTACCAAGGAACACTGAGCCCAGTGCTATTACTACACACACTTAAGATTTTCGAATGAAAGCAGGAGATGAATACTGTCCATAAAATGATCCAGACAGTAGCAAATTTATTCCATGGTAAATGCTGAGGCAGTGGACACAGTGCGGGGAGTTCTCTGGGGTGAGTCAGTCCTGCGTCAGCCCCAGCTGGCTATAACTCTCTGTGGACTTGCTTATGTCCAGGGGGATCCCTGAGGGAAAAGCTGCCCACCTCCCTCTGCAGCAACCCTAATACAAGGCAAGAGAGACAGCTCATTCAGCAGCAGACACAGTACTGCACACATTCAGGCATTAAAAATGACTGTTCAGTGCGAACTGACTATGTAGAACATTCTTGTGTGTTCTGGAACTGTGCAATGCTGGACTTTGTTCTGTGCTTAGAGGTCCAGATCCTCTCACATTCAGCACTCAAAAACTTGCCTTTTTCAGGGTAAAGCCAGATATAGCAGTCATCCAATTGGCCTACTCTAAGGCCTATGCAACCTGCTCAGGTGAGGTCAAAAAGCATCTCAGTGCACCAAATTGGAGAACTACAGCTGACAAATGGTCCTCAGATCTCATTTAGCGGAAGATGACACACATGAATTTTTATTAGTTAGAAAATTCATCAAGAATGAAAGTTTCCAAGGCAAAGCTGACTCACCTGGTCTCCAGGAGCCCAAGGCTACATGGTCAACTAAGACATCCCTATTGAGGTATCCATTAGCATTCATTAGCCATGACCTCTACTTCCTTGTTCCAGGGGCTGCCCCAATCACAAGGAGCAAACACAAACAATGCAATTGCCTTTGAATCTTAGAAAACAATCACAAGGCGGGGGAAGAACTCTGTGTCAAGCAGAGTGGGCTGTGTGCTGCCTGCAGAGCAGTTTCAGGAGAGATAACTAATGGGAAATGAAAGAATTTCTTTTAACTTAATCATCTGCAAGCAGACACAAAGGAGGTGAAGCGGGCTGATGGCTCATGGCCTGGGCAGCGCATACTGAGAGGCCAGCTAGCAAAACTTTCAAGCCCTCCAGGAAGAAGGTTGCTAAAGGGAAAACTCTTCAGTTCCTATCAGTTTTGTAAAGAAACCACCTTCTAAATGGGTTGTACTATGAAGCTATGAAGAGAGTTCTAGCCAGTTCTCACAGAGCATTTTCTCTAAGACATGGTGTAAAGGTTCAAGGACAGAAAGAAGAAATCCCTAGCCTCTCATCCTAGAGGGCAGCAGGACATGGGGCAAGGACATGCCACACAATTCCAGAGCAGGAGATTAGATGTCAAGTGGTCTGTATCCAAGTATTAGCTTGCCAAATTCCTGGGGCTGGGCTCAACAGGAAACACAAGGGTACCTCTGGCCCTGCATGCTCCTGTGCCTGATGGGGACATAGCAGGGCCTCCTTCCTACTTACCTCTCAGACTCTGCGCTGTGCTCCATAGGACACACTGTTTCCTGCAGTGCTTGGGGGGTACACAGGCCCACGTCAGTTCTTACAGAACATCCTGCCTGTGTATAAGTTGTTTTTGTTTGTAACGACTTCTCAGCCTCAGTTTCTTCGCTTGTTAAACAGGTATAAACTCACTTGTTCTTTTTGGGTTATAAGAACACAAGGTCTGGCACATGTGGGGGGGGCATAAACTTTATTCCCTTTCTGATCCCATGATAGAAGAATTTTCTTGAGAGCAGAGATTGGGCTTTTTCTCTGCTAGCCATGATAGGTTGCATCTACTAGGTGCTCAATAAACCCTCAGTAAAGTATGGAGTGTGCTGTTACCTGCTGAGCAGATGTGCCTGTGCATGGTCACAAGTCATCAGGTTTCTAAGCTGTTTCTGTGTGACCTTCACAGCAATCTGCCTTGACATCTGCTCAGCACAGAGGAGGTTCTCCATTAAGGTCTTTTGAGTGAACATAGGAAGCATAACAGAATAGAGTCAACATAAGTAGGATGATACTGAAATAGAAGGAGGAAAAAGCACAAACCCTTTAAAGAGGGCAAAAAATTAAATACAAAGACAAAGATCTAAGAAACATGCAGAGTAGGTAGGATAGACTGTGCTACTTTGCAAGCACTCAGCACCTCTTCCTTCAGGTCCCTCCCTTGCCCCACTGATTCTGGGATGCCCTGTGACTTGTCTTGACCCACACAATATCTTGGAAGTAGCATGATGCACTCTAGAAAGCATGACAATGAGCAAATCTGTCCTCTCCTGCCCTTTGTCACCTGCCTCAAAACTGGCTGCCTTACAGCAGATGTGACCATGGAAAGAAAGCAAAGCCCAACAGAGGAAAAGCTACCCCACAATGGGGTACACAAGTTGAATGAGAAACCAATGATCTTATTGCTGTAAGCCACTAACACTCTTGGCCATTAGTTTCTGAGTAACTGGTCCTAAACTGAATGATTCAGGTCAGGATTCTATTCACTCCCTTCCCTACTGTGCTGGGGACTCAGATGAGGCCCAATAGGGAGATGAAGAAGACAGGATCCCTCCCAAAGGTGAGGGACAAACACCTAAACAAATGATGACACTATAGTGTGAGACATGTAGAACTTGTGGAGAGACTGCCAGAGGAGCCTTTGATGGCAGTGGGGTCAGATGCCTGCAGGTGTCCTGAAGGAAAAAATGTAAATGAGGCCAACAAAGGAAGAGTCAGACCCTTGAACCCCTACAACACTCTGTGTTGTATAACTTCAGCATTTAGCTTTGTCACTTCCTCTGCCACGGAATAATAACTGGAAATCGTAGATGAAAGAAGTAAAAAAATTTATGTTGTTTTTTCTGATACTTGTGTGAGCTCATTTTATAATTTAAATGGAGACATCTTCAGCCTTTGTCCCAAGGCTCTCTGTTTGTTACCTTATGATGTGCCCCCTGGTCCCTCTCAAGCCCTAAAATGGTACAGGACACCCAGGCTGCTTCAGGTGTTCCCTGGATTTCAGGGATGGACAAGACAAGTCGGAAGTCAAGTGAAAGGACAAGGCCAGAGGGGACAACAGGACTTGGCAGGCCCTTAGGCCAGACCTACCTGGATTCAGGTTGCTAGTGGACAAGTGACGCAGCTATCCACTCCTTAAATACATGCTATCTATGCCCTGCAAGGCTCACTGTAAAGACCCTCCACTTTCCTCCCCTTTAGAGTGACATATCATGGAATCAGAGGAGAACTCTAAGTTCTCCAAGGAAAGAGAAGTGAGAACTATTTATGGATCAGTTAATACCAGGTGGGTACTGCAGGCAGTACAGAAAGGCTGTCCACACAACTAATCCCCTACTAGACCAGTGAGAGGGTGCTGCCACCATCCCCATTTTATAGATATCCAAACTGATACTCAGAGAGGTAACATGCTAACATAGTGGCCTCTGGAGCTATGGGTCCTGGAATTTCTGTGATTTCTTAAGTGGAAACAACACTAGATGCAACTGAACTTCAGGCAAAACCCATGAGCTAAAACAACCATACCCCAGAGACAAAAAGAATAGCACTCAGCATCCTGTGCACATGTGCACATATCTGCACAGCTCTGAGCACATGGATATACACAGCACACACCTGGCACCTGTTAACACAGCCATCTCCATGCTGGAAGATGAGAGAAGGGAACTGACAACCTGGTCTGAATGAGTGTGCTTATGTACACCCAAGTATTGCTGCTTCAGGAAGGAGGCAGAAGACAGCAAGTAGATATCCTCACCCAGACTGACTTGTATGCCCTCTCTAGGAGTACGTCAGGGCCCTGGGCTCATGTGTGGTATAGCCAGTGGGAATCCAAGGGCTTGGAGGTGCAGTCCTTTAATATTTGTACCTTTGCCTGGTGTAGGGCTTGCTTCTTACTAAGAACTTGATTCACAATTGGAACAAATAAGCAAATATGACACAGCTTGCTTTGGTGGACCTTTGTATGCTAGCAGGCGTTTTAATAGCCATCTTAGTAGGTATGTTGGCAGGTTCCTTAGTATCTTACTAGGTATGTTAGCAAGTGTCTTAGTAGGCATCTTAGAAGGCAACTTTGTAGGTGTCTTAGTGGGTATCCTCATAGGTATGCTAGCAAATGTCTTCATAGGCATCTTAACATGCACAGACTGCCAGTGCCAGTAGGGACATGTCACTTGATCTCACCAAGCCTCAGTTCCCCCAGATGGCAAGCTATGATAAGGATCACAGAGATGGCAAGATAGATCTGACAACCTGCTGCTAACAGTGAAGGACTGTAAAAGGTGAACCTGCATAGTACGAAGGCATCCACTAGTAGTGCAGAAAGCCATGGAATAGTCCTTTTCTAGCGCCAGCAGGCACTGAGTATCAAGCTCTGGAAGCCAAAGAAAAGCTCCTCTATGACATGGCTGGCTTTACTGTGTCTATTTTGGGTGAGTTCCAGTGGCTAATAGGTCTTCCAAATTAATGTAACTTCTCAGAGACTTTCAGAACTAACACAAATTAAATGACTCCATTATGTCAGCCTCATTTCACTTCGGTTTTGCAGCCAACAGTTCTAACAGGCAAGCACTTTACTCTACGACACGGCCTCATGACCGGGCCTCACTATCCAAGTTCTGAGCTGGTTGTCAACACTGAAGTATTTCTTTCATTATGTGAAAAATTTTGTGTAAGCCATAGTCCAAGGAAAGACGCAGCAATTTTTCTGGGCCATAACCAGCGTGCTGACAAACTGTGGCACGTCTTCCACAGGATGCTCTGCTCCAGTGGCAAGTCCTCAAACTGTGCAGGTTGCTGCCTGAGACCAATGTGTCCAGGTTCAGGCCATCCCCATCCCCACAGTGGGGCTTGATGGACATATCTGTCCCCTTCTTCCTCCCTTCTCTAACCCATGGTGGGTTTTGAGCCCCATCCCTGTGCTGAAGAGCACCAAGCAAGGCTGAAGAGAAGAGCCTCCTACACTGAAGAAATGGAAACACCATAACATCCAAGTACAGAGGGCAGGGCTCAGGGGCACAGGGGCACAGGGGCACAGGGGCAGGCGGCCAGGGTCTAATTCTGCCATCAGAAGCTGGCCAAGGGCATAGCCTCCCTGTGCTTTGTGGCCACTTTTGTGACTGCGGGATGCTTGGTCCTAAAGCTGTGAGTGGCATTACTGGCATTTCAACTGAGAGAATGTATAAAGCCTGAGAATTAGGGAGCCTGGCCAGAGGAGGCATCATACAATCTAAAGGTACATGAAGAAGGGAAGCAAGGAAGTCAGGTCTGAGCAGAAGGTGACACCAGAATCCTGGGACTGCTCCTGGCACCAGGAGGAGGGCCTCTTGGCATGGCATAGCATACTGACCAGGATACCTACGTGGAAGCAGGGGAGGGCCGGTCACCCTACCAAAGTCTCTCTCACAGTGGGGAACAGAATGAAAAGGGCTCTGTTTCCAAGCACTGTGCATGTCACAATCATAGACACTGCTATTTGCTGCGGGACCTGGGCAAAGCCAGCTGCTGAACTGGATTTATTTATTTTTTAAATTCTTTTATTGGTACATTTTAGGTATACAATACGTTTACATTTATCTTTGGGTGTTTGTACCTGAACATGATGTATCTTGGTTCTTATTTTTTTCCTCATTACCTGTGCACGCTACACCCCCTCCACCCTTCCCATTTTACATAAATTTCATTTCCAGTTTTTTATTTTCTCATATTTCCTTTCCCTTCTTTCCTTTCCCCTTTCCCTCCCACCACCCCTACACTTTTGGACCTTTCCCTATTTCAAATTATCAATTATTCATGTTAATCATTTTAATCATTATTTACACTGTTAGTTTCTCACACTAGAGAAACTATTCAGTATTTACACGTGTACCCTATTTATTTCACATAAGAGTATGGCCTCACTATGCATCCATTTAGCTATAAATGTCTCTAGTTTCTGGTTCTTTATGGCTGAGTAGTACTCCATTTTATATATAAAAAAAAATCTTCTCCATTGTTGTTGGGAGTGCAGACTGGTGCGACGACTGTGGAAATCAGTATGGAGATACCTCAAACAACTAGGGCTAGAGGTCCTATTTGGCCCAGCTATTCCCCTGCTGGGTATCTTTCCAAAAGAATTAAAAGAATCATACCACAGCACTATATGTGCACCCATGTTTATAGCGGCACAGTTTGTAATAGTGAAAGCTTGGAAAGAGCCCAATTGCCCATCAACTGGAAACCTGGTAAAGAAGATCTGAACTGGATTTAAACAGCGAGCCTTCTATGCGGGAAATTCATAGCAGTGAATGCCCATATTAGGAAAACAGAGAAAACTCAGATAAATAAACTAATGCAGAACCTCAAGTTCCTAGAAAAAGAAGAGCATAACGAATCCAAAGCTCATGCAAGAGAGGACATTATAAAGATCAGGGCAGAAATCAATGCAAAGGAGACTAAGAGAACAATACAAAAAAATCAATGAATCAAAGACTTGGTTTTTTGAAAGAATAAATAAAATCGATAAACCTTTAGCCAACCTTATCAAAAAAAGGAAAGAAAAGGCACAAATACATGCAATTAAGAATGAAAAAGATGAAGTCACAACAGATCCAACAGAAATCCAGAGGATCATCAATACCTACTTTGAGAACCTCTACT
>NW_004624735.1:16420386-16462524 GCF_000247695.1 Heterocephalus glaber | reverse complement strand
AAAATGATTAAAATGAATAATTGACAATTTCAAATAGGAAAAACAGTCCAAAGATGAAGGAGTGAAGGGAGGGGAAGGGCAAAGGAAAAGAGGGAAAGGAAAAACTATGAGAAAAGAAAAAAAAAAATGGAAATGAAATCCATGTAAATAGGGAAGAGGGGAGGGGGTGAAGGTCGCACAGGAAATGGGGAAAAAAATAAGAACCAAGATACATCATGTACAGGTACAAGTACCCAATGATAAATGTAAACGAATTGTATACCTAAAATGTACCAATAAAAGCACTAAAGGAAGAAAACTAAAAATAAAATAAACAGCCTGAGTTAGAGTGCAAGGGCATGGCAGAGACGCAGTGAGAGGCCAGGCCTGTGGCTCTGGCCGGTGCCCCTGTCCAGATCATCGTGCAGCCCTTGTGGTGCGGCAAGAGCCAGCACACCTGCGAGGACAAGACCTCCGGTTGTGGGCCTGTGCCCAGCCCCACCGCGGGCTCGGCCTCACGCAGCCCTCACCTCTTCCCCCTGCTCTAGGTGAGTGGATGGCACTGCCCCTCAGCTGCCAAACCAGGAACCCGCTCTTCTCTCCATCCCCACACCACACACCCTGCCCACACTTCTCCCCTCCCTATGTCTCTGGAATGGGCCTCTTCTCCATGTTTTTGGTGGCAGCCCCAGCTCCAGACACTGTGACCTGCCCTTAAACCAGCACCCAGGATCACTCCAGCTGCACCCATCCAGGCACTTCCTGAAGGGCCACTGACTTATTACTCCCTTGCCTCTCAGGAAGGAGACCCAGCTCTGCTGTCCACACTGGCCTCCTGCTGCCTTGCCTTTGAGCTTCATGCTTCCTATTGCCCCTCATCTGCCTCTGAATGGCCCCCAGCCCTGGGAGCCTCATGTGTTCCCCTCCCCAATCTCCTGGCCTGGCAACTCCCACCCATATCACCCTGTGAGTCCAGCTCCTCTGAGCCTGATGACTCCCTTGAAAGCTTCTGTGGTCCCTGGGCCTGCCCTGGCCCCTATGCCATCTGCAAGGACAGGTGCTCCACCCCCAAGACTAGGTTTCTGCATAGAGATCTATACCTATTCCCAGCTATGGCATCAACATGTAGCACACCTGGCAAGCTCCACAGGTCTCATGAATGCTGATTGGAGGAAAGTGGGGTGGAGGCCAAGGCATCAGCTATGCACTTTAAATATTCAGTATAGAAGACACTCTGCTGTCTACACCTCCATGCCACAAACCATAGCTTGGGGAGTGCTATAAGGAGATACAACAAAGGGACTACTTTGTCTCTCTCAATTTATACTTGATGGCACCACTTTGTGGAGGGGGAGTCCAGAACTTTGCACAAGGAGACAGTTCTTTACATGAGAGTGTTTTATACTTGTTCTTGTCAAAGCTTCCCCAGGGAAGCTGCTGAAGACTGAAATGATGCAGATCTTGCTCTAGGAGGATGTGTCCAGGACCAAGGGCCTCACAGGCTGCCTTCTGAGAACCAGAAGATATGTCCATGGGTGAGGAGGCACGAAATATTACCTCTGGGCAGACTACTCATACAAAGACACTCTTTTCTCCCAGCCAAAAGGGCCTCAGACAGGTGCCCCCAGGCAGGATATGGACAGGAGCATGCCCCACCCCCGCTCTGGCTCAGCCCAAAACAATTCCAGTCACTGCCACCAGGATCTCAACGCTTGCTCTCTGGACCTCACCCAGACCTTAGCATTTGAGGCTGAACCCCTGGGGCAACAGAGAACATGACAACTTCAGATGCTAAAGATTTCTCCAAGACAAAGAGCATTTAATTTTGTTCCACTGCATAAATGCCTCACCTATAAGGTGAGATGGAGGAGGGAAAAGAATAATATTCAAATTCTTCATGGCTGAAATTCAGACCCAGCCCTGGCCAAGGCTTCTCACTGAGCATAGCTGTCCTCTTCCTTGGATGGCCCCAGATACCCCTTGAAGAGAGGGGAGGGGAGAGAAACAGTCTCAATCATCAGGCCACAGTTGGAATAAAAGAGTCACTATGTTTATGGCAAAGATTTCACCATAAGCAAAAGGATGCTTCAGTTACTGCTCACTTGCATGCACAGGTATCTATCAAGCCTCACCATGTGTACGAGATGAACCCAGTATAGCTCGGGCTGTCAAAGCCCCATCCACAGGGAGGGCGATGAGATGGGGAGTCTGAGCATAGGCCCCATGGCACCACTGAGGAGCTGCCCTGGGGGATGGGGCCACCAACAGGCTTTCCCAGGCAGTCTGGGTCGAGGCTTTCTTCCTGCATAGTTACCTCCGTCATCACTGTCTCCAGGTCATTCTCAAAAATAATCCAAGACTGGATGAAGTTGACATAGTCACACTGTCCACCAGCCTCGGGGGGCTCAGCACGACTGCCGGGGTGGCAGGACGCCGTGTGTTTCCTACTGATGTAGATAACAAGGCCCAACCTGGACTCAGGGATCAAACTGATAAATGCCCAAAACGTTAAAATGTTATAGTAACGAAAAGAAAGAGGGGACAGTAACAAGAATAACAATCACTGAGAAAGTTCTGGCAAATTGGAAAACAAACAAAAGCAGTTTCCTAATTCTGGTGTGGTTCACATTGACAATAGGAGGTATAGAGGAAAACATCATGCGGACAGGGCCAGGGGCAGGCTTGAAAAGTTCACTAACTCACCCTAACACCCCTCTGCACACACTCTGACCAACCTTCGGTACCCTCTGGGGGAAAGACAGATGATGGGGAGGGGTCCCCAAACTGCTCCAGCAACCTTCACACAGACCCTCTCTTCCTCATGGAGACGTATCCCAGGCCCTTCAAGGCACTGCCATCCCTCCTCAGGTCCTTGCTGAGCCCATACACACCTGTAGGCCAGAAGGAAGAACCTATCAGTGAGGATAAACAGCAGGAGAGCAACAGCAGAGAGCTGCCCTGTCTTCCATACCTGTCACCCCACCTGTGTGTCCTGGCCACAGGTGGTAAGCAGAGGCTCAGGCTGAAGGCAGGTAAGACCAAAGTTAGAGATTGCTCAGACTTGTGTTTCTCTCCCAGACCTTAACAGGTAAAGATGGATGGAGACCCTAAGAAAACAAGAGGCTCAATTTATAGTTCAAACCACCTCAGGCTCATGTATCTGTACTTAAGAGAAAACTAGGGTGTTTTGACGGAGATGAGGCACAGGCAATAAATCATACAAAATGGAAACTGTGTGTTAGAATCTCAAGGATTCAGGTGGATAGGCTCCCAGGAAGGCCAGGAATCCCCAAGAAGGAATCTCTGCCACCTAAGAGGTTCTACTTGAACCAGTCAATGAAATGGGACACTCAACATCTTCCCATCTCAGCAACCGTTAACACTGGCAGAGGGGACGTCACATTGAGGGCCCACCATGGATTCCTCCACATGACTCACTTAAAACTCAAGGCAACAGGAAAGGAAGTTATTATAGTCCTCATCTGCAGATGGGACAACTAAAGCTCACAGATGCTTAGCAAATTGTTATTGAATTAGGTTTGAGTTTAAGGGTCTTTCACCCATGCAGCCAATTAGGGCCCCAGGTCCACAAAATCATCATCACAGGGGAGGAAAACAAAATGTGCAAGCACCTGCTTCTCATATGTGAATCAAACTTAAAGAAGAACAGAACATGACAAACTCACACTTGTCCCCAAGCTGCTCCTCCAGCCCAACACTAGAGCTACAAACTACCACCAGGAAGGGAGAAGGGCTTGTCATGTGGGTCTAGAACCAAGAACTGGCAGGAGCTAACAAAACCAGATGCTGCCCAAGACAAGACATGCCACAAAGCTGCATGTGAACGAGACCCCAGATGTGACCAGTGCTCAGGCAAGCACTGGGAAGATTCCTTGGTGTCTCTCTAACACACTGGTTCTCTAAATTCTGTGGGCATCAGAAGCACCTAGAGAGACTGCTAACCTAAGTTCCCTGGATTCCACTCCAGGGCAAATCTGGGGTGGTCTGACCCTGTATTTCTAGCAAGTTCCCAGAGTATGGAGGAGGTGCTGGGTTGAGACGTAGGCTTTGAGAACCATGGCTCTAACAGGAAGATTTCAGGCAAGCAGGAAGTAGCCATTCACACTGGAAGTAGAAATGAGGAAAACCCTTAAAAGACAGAGAGAAAGGCAAAGGTATCCTATTCACAAACCTGCACAAATCCCTTATTACAAACACAATGGAGCTAGATGTTGTGGCATACACCTGTAATCTCAGCCCTCTGGAAGGTTGCAGTAGGAGGATCAGAAGTTTGAGCCCACTAAGTTTAGTAACTTAATGATACCCTGTCTGAAAAGTTTTTTAAAATATAAAAGGTCTGGGGATGTAACTCAGTGCAAAGGTCCTGGGTTCAGTTCCCAGTTCCACAACAAGAAAAGAAAAAACAAAATAAAACAAAAGACAGACTCATTTCTCTCATCCAGAGTTCAAGGCCTCTCGGATCTGGCTTCTGAACACCCCCTACTCTCACCCTGGCACCAATACCATTACCTGGTCCGCAGGAGACACTCTCCTGTCCCCTCTTCACTTGGCTCAAACTATCACTGTTCACCCATGCCCTTCCTTCGCCTCCCCTTTTAGGTCCACATCAGTTGCTGTCTCCTCTAAAAAGTCTTCGGAAACAACTCACACACTTACGGTCAACAGAGGCATGGATCTCAGACAAAGGCACTGAAGCAGCTCAGTGGAGCGAGGACAGCCCTTTAACCCACTGTGCTGGAACAAACGGGATCGTGTGCGACAAGAAACAGCTTTGACCTCACACCATTCCCAAAATAGCTAGCTCAAAATGGACTTCAGATCTAAATGTAAGATCTAAAACTACAAAACTTCTAGAGAACATAGGAGGGAATAACTCTGACCTTGGATTATGCAAAGGTTTCTTGGCTATCACACCAAAAGCACAATTTATAAAAGAAAAAACTGATAAATTAGATTTAAAACTTCTGCTCACCATGAAGAAAATAAAAGGACAAATCGTAAATTTGGAAAAAATATTTCTACATCATATATCTGACAAATGGCTTGTATTCATAATATATGAAGCATACTTACAACTCAGTGAGAAGACAACTATCAACTTGGTCAAAACAAGGCAAAGGCTGCAGTGTCCTGAACAGGTAGCGTACATGCCTAGCAAACACAAAGCCCGGGCTGGATCCCCAGCATGGAACAACAACAACAACAAAAATAGCAAAACAAAGTAGGCAAAACACACACTTCTCCCAGCATCACCACAAGTGACTCACAGATACCCAAGAATATATCATCATTAGACACCTGGGAAATCAACCTGAAAGCAAAGTGAGACGACGCTGCTCACCAACCACAATGCCCAACCTAGACCTTACATAAAGGAGACTTTCTAGGGTCATGTAGTGAGAGCTCTGCTGCCACCCCCGTGTCTTGAGTGGCACTGGCCTCAAAGTCATTTAGCTACAGGCCCCCAGAAGGTGAGGCTAATGCCTCATGCAGAGAGGCACACAGTGGAGCAGGCTAGGGCTGGGGGGGATGTGGGGCTTGGGATAAACTGCTTTGGGTGTGAGCTTGAGAACATGGGAACCAAAGTAACTCAACCTGGTTTGTGCTAGACAGTCACAATCACCCTGAACTCAGCTCACTCCCCTCTCCCCAACCTTTGAAGATGCAGTCCACAGGGAGAGAGGGGCTGCTGCTTCCTTGGTGGCCACACCTGGCATTCCCACGGCAGCTCATTCCAAGTCCAGGGCTACATCAGCCACCTCGGTTGCTGAGAAGCATCCAAATCCAGCCAGGTCTCTAAGCGCCCTGAGGAATACCAGTGTTGCCCCATCTTTCTGTCCAGGCAGAAAGCTGCTGAGCAGCTGATGAGGCTTAACTATCTGTGGAGCCAGTGGTCTGTAGCTGATCATATCACATCTTACGGAGCAGGTCCAAACCCCAGATAGTAGAGTACCTTTATATTGTATTTAGAACAACTAAAGAGAAGAGTGAAGGTGTTTCTTAAGGTCTACTAAGGCCCTGGGGACAGAAAGGCATGCATGTGTACAACAATTCCATGTTGGGCATCTGGGGTGTAGGACTGAAGGGAACAACACTGCTAAGTGGGCACTTGGTTCCTTATGAGAGAGTCACAAGAGCACCTGTGCAGTAGCTTTGGGGAAAAAAAATCACTGAGCATTATTGAGCACCTAGATGCCACTACTAACTAAGGAGGGACACAGAAGAAGACAAAAGTTAAGATCACCACAGGCATGCATCTGGCAGTATTCCTGGCTGATGCAATACAAAAGGTACCAGAGAAAAGAGATGAATGGGAAACCATGGATGAAAAATAGATTTGAGACATGTCAATTACTTGAATTAGATCCAAACAGGTGTTAAAAATATGACACAAACAACTGGAAATTTAAGTGGTGACTAGACATTTGATGATATTGAGAGATTTATCCTTTTTAAAGCATGATATTGTATTGTGGTCTTTTAAAAAGTTCCAGCACTGAATATTAAAATGCTTACTGAGAAAATTTTTGGGTTTGCTTCAAAATAATACAGGACAGGGGGAAGTAGGGAGGGAGGGATAAAACAGATCGACCATTAATTGCTATTTGCCGAGGCTAGGTGACAAGAACATAGTGGGGGTGACCTTTAGTAGGAATTTCAAGTCGTTGAGATAGAGTGTCTGCTCAGGTGTCTGTGCCATGCTGCTTCAGCAATGCCTTCTACTTCTGCATTTTCGTGGGTCCAGAAACTTTAGGTCTTTTTTTCCACAAGGTAAGACAAATTATCTTGTCTTTTTCTCACAGGTGAGCAGGGGCATTTGATGCCCAGAGGGGTTTGTGGGCTTCGGCTGAGAGATTGGATGAAGGGGCTCAGCAGTCAGACTCCAATCCTTACGAAAGGAAGGATGAGCCCTGTTTACCAAACCCCCAGTGCACTATGGCTGAGGGAACACAGCATGGGGGTTCTAGTGGTGAGGATGATGAGAGCATAAGCACCAGGACAACATAAGCCCAGACCAGGACCTGCTCTCTGTTCCTGGTGAACCAAGGATCTGACCGACCTCATTCCTGTCAAAACTTGCCCAAGTCAGGTTTAGCTTAACACCTACAGGAGTCCAAGGTAAGAGTCTGTGTTCGGATCTTGGGGAACATACCCCCCAAGGCTGAGGGCTTGGGCCCTACAGCAGAGCTACTGGCTTCACTCAATAGTCAAAACCTCCCCAGCACCAGCTGGTTTTGGACAGAGGGTCTTGGGGGCAGAAACACTCACAGGCAAAAGTGTCACAAGCACTGCTCTCAAAGAGCCTGAAGCCTGGCAGTGGGGTCTTGCACTTTGTATCATGTCAGTGACTGGGAGGATTTCAGTCTCCTGGAACCCAGGTGGCCCCGAACCAAGCAAGAGGTGGGGACAGGCATTCCTCTTTGCATTCCTCTTTTTTTTTGGAAAATCCCCTGGTAATTACAACATGCAGCAAAGGCTGGGAACCTCTAGTCTGGCAGGAGTGACAATGTGAGGGCCCTACCCAAGGGATCCATGGCATCCAGACAACTCAGAGCTGGGGGGAAATGGGGATAGAGGAAGAAGAAGATGCCCCCATCTCCTAGTCATCTTGCTAGTCAAGTGGTTTCTGCTTTTCTTACACCACTCTGACTCAGCAGAGCACATCTCTGCTGTGCCCGGAAATCCCTGGGCTCTCCCCTGGCACCTAGAAGGAGGCAGCAGGATAACAGAAGGAAGAAGGGATTTGTTCTCTTGCAAACCTCCCTGAGGGAGTCCCACTGGTGCACCCCAGCAGCGTGCGCCTCACCTCATAGGCCCAGATGCCGTTCCCAGAGGGCTATAGGCTCATATTCCCTAGACTTCTATCCATAGTATTTCCTGCCCTGGCTTGGATCCCATTTCCTGCAGCTACAGCTGTGCCTGGGTGCCTCTGTGTGGGCTGTGACCTGTCAGCTGCCCAGCCACCTACACAGAGACTCCTCTTAGCTCTTCATACGAACTCTCTGTTGGAAAATAGCCACCACAGCCTCTCACCATGACAGATGAGAAAAGGATGCTCTGTTTCCACTTTAGAGACCACTGAGAAGTCAGGCTAATGAGCCCCTTAATGAGTCTACTCACTTGAGCAAAAACCAGGCTTCATCATGTCCACAAAAAGAAAGCATACAGCCCTGCATACACATCATCACATAGGCTGTGATGTGCTCCAGCCATGGACCTAGACAGGGACCACCGAGGAAGTGCAGTCAAGGGTGCTGGAGAGTGACATCAGCAGCTACCACTTTCAGAGCACCTGCATGCATCAGGTGTGCACCTAGGCACTCAATAAAGGTTAGCTTTACCAAGTAGAACAACTGTGTGACACAGATTACTGTTGCTATTTTATAGGACAGCCCAATATTTTAACTAGGCAGGTGACTTGCCTAGGACAGTTACATGGCTCATAGCAGAGGCAGGCTGGAAATGGCTAGGTGCAATCCAGGCCTGTGATCACAGCCTCTGTGGTGGCAGTGGCATCTGAAAGGGATCCGCAGACAACAGTGGTCATGTATAGTATGGGTGCTCCTACCTGCCTCCCCACCCTAGGGGAAGACTCTAATCACAGCCCCACTGGAGAAGCCACCCAAGAACAGAGAGAAGGAAAAGCTCCCAGCTAGGATTTCTGAGCACAGGATATGGAAACCCAATCAAACTATTATTGTTCTCTGCTCACAAAAAGGAAAGAGTTTTCCCCATCATCTGAGTTGCCAAAGCACTGCACCTTCCAGGGCACCAAATTTCTCAATCCCGGTGCTTGTCTGGGCTGAGCTCTGACATTTTTGTCCTCTGCCTACCCATTGTTGTTAGGAGGCTCCCATTCCCTCAAGAGCTATCTGGGGTTCTGTCAAGGAAACTTTAAAAGCTTCTATTAGTAAGGAGCTAGCCTGGGATGACAGCAAGAGCTCTGGACAGGACACTAGAAGCCCTGTGAAGGCTGGCGAAGTGACCTGAGACTCAGTTGGAAGGGCAAAAGGACAAGAAATCTCCCATCTTCCTTTCAGATTGAAAAAGTAGGTTCACAGAAAATCCAACAGCGATTAAAAAATAATAATCATCTGTAACTCAGGAAGATTGCAGAGGGAACACCAGGTGGAAGGATTGAGAAATGCTAAACTAGAATAAATAGCATTAAATAACAAGTAGCAATAAAACTGGGTTCCACACAATTAAGTATCTCTTTGATGATTCACAAGGTTCTTTGCAGTATCTGAAGGAACTAAATGAGAAACAAAGCAAAGGATGGCGTGGAGGAGGAGTCAGATATTTGAGCTCTGGGCCAGGCCTGAGCCAGGATAAATAGGAATATGGGACACAACAGAATAACCACTGCCTCAGCACCCTGAAGGGAGTGTCAGGGAAACGAGGTGCAGAGCTGTAGAAAACCACAGGGCTTCTTTGGGCCTCCTGTACCAAAACTGCCTCTGATCCCTGTGGATGCACTGGCAAGACACATGACAAGGACAATCCACTCAGACACTGCCGGCCACGACTCTCCCCCGTGATGAAGGTGTTTGGATGTTTTGATGCCAAGTCCACTGCAAGAGAACTTATGACCTCTGCAGTGAGAGAGCGAGGAGCAAAACTCAGTATATTGAAGCATGTAATGAGGTAACATCTATTGCCGTAAATTATAGTGATTTATGCATAAACAGGAGTTATTGTGAAATTTAATTTTAATAGTTTGGTAATTAAGCAAAAAAATCCATAATTATTATCATATCTTAATTTTCCAGTATATTTACTGCTGATGACACTGTATTTCCTTGAGAAAGTTTAGGCAGCTCCCTTACCTTCTAGTGTTTCTGGTCATCTTTTAAGGCTTGATAAAGAGGGATGACCAGTTTCTGTGGGGACTGCAGGTCACTGCAGCTGACTCTTGCAAAGAGAGGTGTGGGTGCTGCTCAGGACTTGAGGCCCAGCTCCCACCAACTGCAGGCCACTTGCCCGGGGACTTCTCTTACTCACAGGGCAAACAGGCACACAGCCCCTTCTCTGAAGAACCACCGTGGAGATGAAAGATGCTGAGCATGTGAGAGTAGTCCATTGAATGATACCACTCTTAGAATGAAAGGATAGCCAATATGACTGGCACAGATTTCAAACACTGCGACTGAGAGTGTGAAGACTAAGAAAAGTAATCACCACAGACTGAGTGGCACAAATCATGTTGGGCAGAAGTAAAGTTAACTGATGGTCCTTAATTACAGAACTGACGCACCAGGCATGTCCCAGAAACTCAGAGACTGAGAGATGAGTCACTTATTTCCAAAGGACCTTTGAAAGAAGAGATTAGGAAGGTGGAAAAGTACTCTCTATATCCATTTGCAGAAATGTACTGTATATAACTGAAAAGATATCTCTGAGAAAAACAATGCCGAGAATGATTTTCTAATTTTTAAAAACCCAAATATTCAGTTTATAAACAACTGTTTCACACTACTCCCTGGATACACACACACACACACACACACACACACACGCACGCACGCACCAGCACACCTCCACAGCATGCTGGTCCTTCTGCCTGTACTGCTCCCCTTAGTCCTACCTATCTGGCATGTTTTGTTGTGGACTGTGTGTGCAGTGCCCCCTCCCCCAAGTTCATTTGTTGAAATTCTAACCCCCAAGATGACGAAATTGAGAGACGGGGGCAGTTTTGGGAGGTGAGTAGGTCATGAGAGTTTTGCCTTCTTGAACGAGATTAGCACCCTTATAATAGAGGCACAAGAAAGACCCCTGCCCCTTCCATCACCTGAGGGCACCATAAGAAGCTGCCATCTGCAAATTAGAAAGAAGTTTTCAGCAGACCCTGAGTGTGTGGGTGCCATGATCCCAGGCTTCCAGCCTCCAGAACTGTGAGAAATCCATTTCTATTCTTTATAAACCACCAGGTCAGTTGTAGTCAAGGCAGCCCAAATGGACCATGACAGAAAATTGGCACTGAAAGAAGGGCGCCACTCTAACAAATGCCTGCAATTTTGGAGCAGCTCTGGAGCTGGGTAATGGAAAGGCAGCAGAGTTGTGAGATGCACATCAGGAAAGGCCTATTGTTGCCATGAGCAGATTGTTAAGGGCAATTCTGGTGAGGTCTCAGAAAGAATAAAGGGACAGCTGTGAGAAAGCCTGTCTTCTTAGAGAACACCCAAGGAATGCTCACAGAGACATGGATGGTATCTTAGTTACTTTTCTTGTTGCTGAAACAAAATACTCGACACCCATAAGTTAAAGGGAAAAAGGGTTATTTCAGCTCATAGTCTGCAGACGTTTCAGTCCATAATCGATTGGCTGCAAAGCAGGGTGGCATGGCACAAGGGCATCACAGAGGAGAAACAGTTCATGGCATGACAGGGAGAAGGCAGCAAGCAGCCTGCCTCCCATCTTTCCCTTTTATCCCATCCAGGCTACAAAGCTCTTGGGTGGTGCCCCCCACACCCAGGGTGAGACTTCTGTCTTCAGTAAATCCATTCAGCCACACTCAGAACTATGTTAATTCCAATCAGTGGACTAATTTACTATTGCATACCCTTGATCCCAGTATCACACACCCTAGATCCAGCAAGCTCCAAAAAGCCCCACTATGACTGCATAAGGCTTTGGGGGAACATCTAGATACAAGCCATAACAGATGGCAATGGCCATTCTGAAGAGGCCTCAAACAAAATAAGGAACAGACTCCAGTGCCATGGCAGAAAGGCTACCAATGAGACACAGCCAAGGGTGAGGGTCACTGGTGTGCACATCCTCCCGTTTCTGGGAGGTAGGGCCTATGAGCTCTGACAGTGGATGTCTGGTTAAGAAAAACATCTAAACCAAGTGTGAAGGTGTGCCTTGGGGTCTCTTGACCTCTTGCAGTAAAATGAAAGGAGAGAGAAATGTTTTAAAGATATAAGTATTAATCAAAAGGAAAACAGAACTTAAAGATTTGTGATACTCAGCCTGTCCATGTTGAATGGTGGGAGAACACCTGCAGGGTAGGGGCAAATGGACCACAGAAGGTTAGTCAGTCACCTCAACAGAAGCCAGGACCCCACTGTCCAAGAAGATGGAAGAATGACCCCACAAGTAATGCAGAAGTTGTCAGGGCTGCCCCTCCCATCACAGGAGAGAGCCTGGAACAAACAGACCATGGAGCATCCCCACTGGGACAGTGGCCTGATACAATTCCAGCTCAGTAGAACATGGGCCAAGAGCTGGCTCTGGGGTCCCCAAGAATTTTAGAGGCCAAATCCCTGTTATTAAAGCTGCAGGTGCTACTACAATGGATCTGGAAGGCAGGCCTCATGCTCTAGTGAGCCTTAAATGGGGAACTCCATGCAGGTGGATCTAGAAAGCAGAGCACTAAGCCAAGAAGACTATTCTCAAGCCTTGAGGTTTAACTGTGTTTGCCCTGTTAGGTTTTGGACTTATTTGGGACCTCCCTTTGGGACAGGAGGGGTTCCTCCTGTCTTTCCCATTTCTCTCTTTTGGGATGGGAATGTCTGTCCCATGCCTGTGCCATCATTGTATTTTGGAAGCTCCTGATCTGTTTGATTTCACAGGCCCACAGCCAGAGACAAATTTGCCTCAATATGAATTATATCTTGAATCTAACCCATATCTGATTTAAATACTGAGGTAAGACTTTGAGCTTTAGACTTTTGAGTTAACATGTTCACGGGGTGGGGGGGGGGTCGTATAATCTGTATGTTTCACTTCCAGGTGGCTCTGAACCACTGGTGGTACATGTGTGACTGTCCCATCAGGCAGCACGGACACTCATGCCTGTACCACCAGTGGTATAAACCAGTGGGAACATGTTGGAATAATCCTGGAGAAAGACAGATGTATTTTACAAGAGAAAAGCATATGAGTTTGGGGGAGATAAGGGTGAAATATGATGGTCTGAATATTTGTGTCCCTCCTAAATTCATATATTCATACATTGAAATACTAACTTACAGTGCAATGCTATTGGGAGGGAAGAGGGATGAAAAGTCAGGCAAACAGAGCTCTCATGAATGGGACTCATGCCTCTATAAGAGAGGCCCTGAGAGCTCCCTCACTTCTCTGCATGTGAGCGCAAAGAGAGTCAGCAAACTGGGAAGAAACGTAAGACGTATATTCTTGTCATTTACAAACCCCACTGCCTTTGGAATTTTGTAACAGTGCCCTAGATAGACTAAGACTTGTCCAAATAAATATCACTTTTGCTAGGAGGCCTTCCCAGATGCCTCCCTGGCCTGAGCCCAGGCTGGTTGCCTTCCTGTGCACTTTCAATTCTCCTCAAGCTGTGTAACAATCACCTGTTTGTCTGTGTTTTTTCCACACCAAAATATAAGCATTGTGAGGGCAAGACCAGAATTACATTTACTTATCATCTTAACCCTTGGCAGAGCCTGGCCCCTGATAGACAGTTTGCTGCTCCCTTGCTAGGGGTGAGGTCTGTGTGATCCCAAGGGGCCACTGGGTCCAGGCCTTATTCCCAGGATGGTGCTATAGAAAGTGCTGTGGAGCCCTTAAGGCTGGGGTGTAGAGGAAATGGTGGTTCTTGGGAAATGGACTCGGTCATTCTCATAAGAAAATGGCTGCAATCCATTCCTGGTCAATGTGTGATCGCTTGCTTGTTCCCATCATTGCTATCTGCCATGTACCATGAGGTGATACAGCTAAATGGCAGCCCTGGCAGAGGCTGCACTGTGCTATTTGGACTGTGAATCCCCTGAGCTAAATAAACCTTGTCCTGTATAAGATAGCTGCCATAAGCATTTCACTGTACTAACACAAAGCTGACCAATGCATCCCTTTACCCTTTCCTCTGTTGGCTGAAGTTGGCATTTTCAATGCTGACTGCAACCTTCTGAAGGGTGAATGGAGCAGGGAAAGGAAAAATAAATAAAACTGGTTTACATCTACAGCTTTTGTGCTGCATAACATACCACCTCCTTCTACCAGAAGGAAGAGTCAAACCTATTCCAACCAAAAAAACCAAGGTAGAGCAGGTGCCTGTCTGGGACTGCAGGCTGACCCTGAACAATATGGCCTTGCAAGGAGCAGCACCAAAGCCACACTACTTCCAGAAATGTGGCTCCTTCTGTACCCTAGGCCGTGCTCTCTCTAGAGGAAAGTACTGTGCACCCACCTACTTCCCAAGGGGTAGGGAGAGCATTACCCACCAGAAGAGATGAAGTGAGAATCTGAAGTTCACTACTGCCACTACTGCCTCTACCCTCTATAGGCAGAGCCCACCCCTGTCCACTTAGGAGGCACAGGGAAGCTTTCTTCAGCATCTAGCAAAGCCTGAGAAGCAGCAGGGAAGGCTCCTCATGGAGAAAGAAGAGAGCAAGGTCAGGGGCTGAACTCAGACCCCAGGAAAAGACAGGGCACTGAGGAGGTGAAGACTGGTGCATGGAGGGTCTGCCAAGGTCCCTATGGTGCTTCCCAATGCTGCCAAGTGAGTCAACCTCCTCTACTTCCTCCACCTGAACTGCTTCCTAAGAACTGCATCCTAGGCCTTCAGGACTGGAATCTTCCCAACATGGGCTTTAGCAGAGTCCCAGTAGGCTGGTGGGCATCTGGGGACAGTGCAAAAATGACTTCTCAGACAGATGTAACATCATGGTTTCTGATTTACCCACTGCTCTCTACCCAAACCAGGTCAGCAAGATGTCCTGCCCATCACTCCACTGTCACACTGTGCTGTTGCTCTCCTACTAGGAGGGGTCCTCATTTATTCATCTTGGCACTCCTGCAGCCTGATGCAGGGCTTAGCACATAGCAAGTTCTCAAAGTATCAATATTTATTCAATGAATATTTTATGAATGAATAAAACAATATATGAGTTAGGAACATTCAGAAATGAGAAGTTAAGCAAAAAGCTTAATAAAGAAGAAGCCTGAAGCACAAAACCAAATTGCAATTATTTGCAGCTGGGCTTGTTAATATCATTCAATCATCCATTGCCAAGAATGATTCAAGCTTACTCTACAGAACAAGCTTAGCAAGTTATAATTTTTTAAAAATGTTTTATATTGGTGCCATAAGAAGACTAGATTTATGTTCTCTTGGCTCTTGGACTACATCAAAACATCTAGACAAAGAGATGATATAGAGGGCAGAAAGTTCCCTGCACATTAAGAGAAGAGCACCTGGTGACATGAGTAACCACAGAAAAAGCACCGTCCTTTCTTTAGGAGTCAGGGATCCATATTTTCCCAGGCCATTGAGCACAGACCTAGCAAGAGCACAGGAGCCCCCACAGCCACAGCCACACCGAGATGGCAAGGTCACTGCAGGGGGTGAGAACAAGTGTGCTTCTGGGAGGATTTTCCAGCTTCTCTCAAAGGAAGGTCATAAATGCCCCCCTAGCCACTGGGTCTCCAAATTCCAACCAGCACTCAAGTCTGTCTGGTTATAGGGCTTCACAGCCTCACTTTACATTCATATGTCATTAACAATCACATCAAATATAAATACCCTGGAAGCCACCTCATAGGAAGTGCATTAGCATAGAAATGAATAAGATGCCATATTTACACAATGAAATATTAATAGCAGTCAAAATGAAAGAATTAGATTTATATTTAGCTCCAAAGTATAATGCTTATTGTAAGTTTCAAACAGACATATATGATAGGGAACCACTCATGCCATTTTTGTAAAACAAGAAACTCTCAAAATAATGTTTGGTTGTGGGTATATGTACAGACTAAAAGTAATAGAACTTTTATTACTGTGGATAATACCATCACCACCAAAAGAAGAGCCACCTAGGAGAAAAGGAAGAGAAAGGAAGATGGCATGAAGTAGGTGGGGGCTAGGATTTAGCTATTTTATTTTATTTTCCCCCACCATTTTCTTTTGAAAATCTTTAAATATAAAGTTGAAAGAATATCACAGCGAATACTCTGCATGTTCACTGGAAGACGCTGCTATGAACATTGTTCTCTGTTCACCTGTCTGTTCCTCTGCCCTTCTCTCTGCTTATCTATTAACCCATCTGATCTGCTATACACTTCAAAGACAGCTACAGACATCATAGACCCTGCTATGTTTTATATCTAGATGCCCCCCAAAGCCTCATGCACTTATAGGTGGGACTTTTGGGAGTGGCTGGATCATGGGTGTGTGATACTGGATTAGTCCACTGATTGGTGTAACACAGCTGAGTGTGGATAATGGATTTCAAAGAGAGAAGGCCCACCCTGGGTATGAGTGGCACCAACCAATAGGCTTTTAGCCCAGGTAGAATAAAAGGAAGGCTGCTGCTTCCTGCCTGCCATGCCATGAACTGTTTCTCCTCTGCCATGCCCTTCCACCATGCTTCTCTGCCTTGGAGCTACTCAACTATGGACTAAAAACTCCATAAACTGTGAGCTAAAATAAACTCTTCCTCCTTTAACTTGTGGCTATAGGGTTTTTTTTGTTCTACAAGAAAATAACTACGACAGACCCCAAATCCTTCAACGTGTATATCTTAATGAGCTAAAAATCTATTGACAGTTTTTTCTTTTGATGTAAAATTCACACATAGAGATAGGTTTAAATTAGAAGTGAGTATCTTCTGGGTTTTAACAAGTGTGTGCACCTGTGTAACTCAAACTCCTATAAGTTATCCCACTTGACCATCACCCAGAAAGTTATTTTCTGCCTATTCTGTGTCAGACCCATTCCAACCCCTCAGAGGTAACTGATGTGCTGACTCTTTCCACTGTAGACAGATTCTGCTCATTTCAGGAAGTCACATAAATGAAATTACACAGTACATGTTCCTTAGGATAAGGCTCCTTTCACTCCCTAACGCTTCTGAGATTTACCATGCTTTCTCATATGAGTAATTCATTCATTTTTGTTTTGCAGTATTACTCTGTTTGTAGGAAAAATGCCACCAATTGTTTATCCATTCTACTGTAAGGGACACCAGTGTTCTATCTTTAGGTTTAGGAACATTATTGTATAGACCTTTTTGGAATCATATGTTTTAATTTTTCTTGAATAAATAACTAGGATTGGAATTGCTGGGCAAAGGATAAGTATATGTTTGGTTTCATAAGAAAGTACCAGGATTTTTTTCACAGCAGTAGTACTATTTCATACTCCTGTCAAAGAGGAGTGAGAGTTTCAGTTGCTTCACATCCTCACCAACATTTAGTGTTGTCATTTTTAATGTAACCATTCTGATAAATGTACAATGGGATCTCATTATGGCTTGGATTTAGATTTGCATTTCCTTGTTGACTAATAATGTTAATGCCAGCTATTTTTTTAAACATGTTATTTCTTTAAAACAGAGAGAGAGAGAAAGACAGAGTTGGAGCAAATATACTCGATCTTAGCCAAAAGGCTGAGAAACGATATGCAGCAAATACAGAAAAATGCTTAAGTCTAGTATATACGTGTAGTGGTTTATTTTTTGCATGTTTGAAATATTTTAAAATTTTAAATTTTAAAAAATTATTTCACCTGTAATCCCATCTACAGGAATATTCTCTTAAAATGCAGGTTGGGTTTGGAGGTACAGTTTTTTGGTGTGGGGAGTGGCCAGGGCCCAGCCAAGGAGCTCTGCATCTTCCCACCATCAGCAAGCGCTGTCTGCTTGGGGACATGCTGCAGTCCTGACCATGCTCTCTGCTTGGGGACATGTCCCAGTCTTGGCCATGCTGCTGGCCAGTTCCCTATTCACAGGGCACTTCCCCTTGGCTCCCTATTCACAGGGCACTTACCGCTGGCACTCGCTGGCATGAAGGATGAGCTCCTCATTGTGCCTGGCACTGACTGTCAGCTCGTGCTCTGTGGAGTTGAAGATGTCCAGGAGCAGGTGGCACTGCCGAGTACTGTGTGCAAAGACAAGAGAAAGTTCAGAATTCTCCAACAGACAAAGAGGAATGACTTTGCCTTTTTCCCTTCTCTGAGAATTTTCCACTGTTTGAAGATGTCCTGAAGTGTAATGTATCTTTTGATAAATGCCCTTGAATACAGAGGATTACTGAGACTCATTCTGAACATGAATGTGAACTCTTAAATATTGAGTTTGTGCATCAGGTCCCTCCTTCACCCTAGGGACATATGCTTACAACTCAACCTTTACAAAGCAAGTGACCTTAGAAGGCAACACAATCGCCAAGCCTCAGCATATAGCAAGAACTAGAAGCTGAGCTCAAGTAATATCATCCACAAGCCTGGCATGTGGTGTCACTCAATAAAGGTGATGGCCAAGTGAGGAATTGTCTCAGCAACGAGAAAATGTCTTAGTTACTTTTCTTGTTGCTGAGACAGGACCCCTTCAGCTACCAGGTAACAAGAAAGATGTGGGAACAAGAGCACAAAAAATTAGACCATGAATGCTTAAACATACACCAGTATAAGCTTCCTATCCTGAGATGTCTCTCCCCTCTTTCATCTGTGACAGATGACAGAGCTTAACTGGCCACCCACTTGAAACCTCATTCCTTGAGAAGAGAGGAAAGGCAAATAGTCAAGTTCCCATTGTTCCTTGCAGCAATGGGGTGGCCCATGCCATGCCGTAAAGTTCTAGCTAACAAGACATGGGTTTTGAAGACTTTCACGCCAGATAAAGGACATTGCCTTGAGAGGAGACAGCTTCTACCAATACGCTTCCATGTTCCCTTCCCTTCCATCCTAGAAATGAATTGGATGCCTTGAAACTCAGCAACCATTCAGAAACAAGGGGAAAACCCCCAGGCTGCAGATGACAGACCAGGGGCCAGAAGCAGCCTGAGAACCAACAACATTCACAAACATTTGTCACAGCCCCACAATGCCTCCTCCCTCTAGAGTTATTAGCTACATGGGTGAAATCTTTCTGAAAATCCAACAACACATGCTTCATGTGTGTAAGTCACTATTTGTTAGGTTTTTATTACAGTTGAATGCTTGCCTAAAACTAACACAGTACTCCAAATACCAAGTATCACAGCTTGCACATGACAAGTAATCAATAGAAGTTTGCTGATTTAAACACCATGACCAGACCCATGACAGTAGACAGAAATGACAGCAACTGAGCAGAAGCACTGTCCTCCTCAGGGGAGTAGGGTAAACTGAAAGAGAGGTGGCACTCAGAAGCAAACATCTGTGCTCTGGTCATTTCCAGCTTATTGTGGCTACAAAACAAGACCTTTCAAAGGGCATTTGAATTGCAAATGCATTCCCCAAGTGGAGGTAAGGCTGTGCCAGTTGGTGGGAAAGCCAAGCCAAAGGGGAGAAGGACTGACCCCCAACTCCCCACAGCTTGTAGTTGCATCCCTACAGCACTAGGATGCAGTCATCGATGCCACACTTGCCACTAGGAAGAGAAGGCTCAGAAGTGAACAAAGGTCCTGGGGTGATGACCAGGATTCCAGACTTAGAGCTCAAGATCCTTTGCCTTCACAGCAGATAGGGACCGGGTTCCAAGCCCACATCCATCCACTAGTCCCTCCAGAAAGGGAACTGAGGTACAGAGCACTAGTGTATGTCTAGGGCTCGCACACATTCACGTACACCGATATGTATCTTGTCAAAATTCCACGGAGCATCTGTGAAGTAACAATTTCTCAGGACATGCATGTGTGACCTCTGAAGGGAAGAGGAAGGGAGAAGCAGTGTCACCATTCTGGGGGCAGACTATGGTGTCAGTGTGATGCTACCCATCTTCAGATGACAAGTTTTTGTTGGCTGATTCTGGAGCTCTGGGTGGCAGTGAATCCCCCAGAGTTTCAGCACTCGGAAAATACTCATTAGTTCTGACAGCTGCCTACAAGAGGCCTCTTTACTCAGCTCACAGAAAAATGAGCTTCCAAGAATGAAGATTTATTCTGCCTGATCTAATCTTTAATCACAGCAAAATCTTTCATCAGCAATGGAAACATGTACAACATTTATCAGAGAGGGGAAATTGAGGTGATTTTTTTTTAAATCCTGGAATAAATGACTCAAATACATGTTGTTTTCACTAGCAGAACTCAATACTTAGGAAACTGCACCAGAACCAGAAATGAGCAGCATCAATACACAGTACATTTTTGTCCTCATTGTTTTTCTGACTCACTGTCTGAGTGTGGGGGCGTCTGGACTTAGTGTTTCTATTTCTTCTAATTGTTGACATGATGATATATTGGTAGATCTTTGTTTTCTATCTGTTACTCATAAATTAATTCTCTTTCCCAGACTGCAGGAGCATTTTGGGTCCACCATAATATCATTCGCTCTGTGTATCTTTCCACATCACTTTGATTTTCTTTAAGGTTCATGCTCTGTTTGAGCACAGAGTTTACTTTTAATTTTTGTTTGCTTTTTGTTTTTGTTTTTTCTAGATCCATCTTTCTGAAGAACAAGGAGTTCAAGAAAGCTTCCTGGAAGAACTAGGAGGCAAACAAGCCTTTGCAGGATGGACAGACTTGAGGGGCCTCAGAGAGAGAAGGGAGCAAAGCCCTGGCTACACAGCAGAGCACAGTTGTTGTGGGACACTGGGGTCAGGCTGGGGGACAGGCTCAGACTGCCAGGGAAACACACCCTAGCAGAGAAAGCAGTTTGTGTGACTGACCTTAATATGGTGGACTTCCATTGCTTTCTCTGCCCAGAATTGAAAATGTTACTAATTAATTAACCTAAAATAACATCAGTTGAGCCCTTCCTATGTGCCACCCACTGTTCTAAACTCTTGCTATATGGAAGTGAACAAGAAAGATAGGATCTCTGCTTTCATGTAAATTATATTGTGTGTATGGTGGTGGCAGAGATAAGAAAAATTAAACAGTAAAACTTTTTAGGCTTTTAGGGGTAAAATTAGCAAAGAACAAGTTCAAGAAGGTTATTAAATAAAGGATTAAGACAAAAAATCAATAATGTTTCTATATGTTAACTAAAAACAATTAGAAGGCAACATCTTTAATAAAATAAATTTATACTATCAATATAGTCTACAATGCAGATCAGAATAAGTATAACAAAATATTGTAATACACTTAGGTGGAGTTTTATAAACTTTTACATAATGATAGTAAAGAAGGCAAAGAAATACATAAATATATTATGTTCAACAATGGGAAGACTTAGTATTTTTAAAGAAGTTGTCATGGTTTAAATATGAAGTGACCCTCAAAGATTCAACTATTGAGGGCTTGATCCCCACGGCACCAACGTTCAGAGGAGAGGCCTACAGAAGTGATTAGATCATGAAGGCACTGATCTCATTAATAGATTAAGTCACTGATGACATCAAAGCCTAATGGGCTATTAGGCCTAGCTGGAGCAAGCAGGTCACGGGGGCATTCCTTTGAAGGGCGCCTTCTGCCCCTAGCCCTTTCCTCTCTCTCTGGCTCTCTTGCTCTCCCTTTCTCTCTCTCTGCTTTCTTGCTGCCATGAGGTGAGCAGCTTTCCTCCACTATGTCCCTCTGCCATGATCTTTCTGACTTGGAGCTGGCCAAACACAGACCTCTAAAACCATGAGCCAAAATAAATCTTTCCTTCCTTAAGTTATGCATGTCAGGTATTTTACCCCAGTACAGAAGGTGACTTAACACAGAAGTCATCATTTTCCACAATTACATAAACGTAATGCAATTCAATAAAAGATTCCCAACAAAGTTTTGTTTTGGGGGAAATTTGACATGCTGTTCTAAATTTTATTCAAAGAGCCAAGAATATAATACAGAACAATGATGAGGGAGATCTTTGGAAGGAATGTGGCCTACTAGATATCAAAAATTGTTATAAAGCTATAGATGAAGGTGTGGTCTTGGGTCAGTGGTAGGCAAATACATGAATGAAAGAAAAGACAGCTCAAAAGCAGAAGCCTGAACATGAGAGAGCTGGAGGTACAACTAAGGCAGTGATGCTGATTAATTAAAAGATACAATAAGGAGTGCTGGGGACAAATAATGACACAGGCAGACAGAAAAGTATACCCTACCTCATGCCATGAGCAAAATAAATTCAAAGCAGACGGAATACTACCTACCATAGAACAACAATATTTTAAAACCTTTTTAAAAAATAGTTGAACAGCTTATGACCTGGAAAGAGAAAAGGATTTCTCAAATGAGTTATAAGACATGTAAAACATATAAAAAATGATTGGCTGCATGAAAATAAAGAACTTTAGCATAACGGAAAACATTAAAAACCAAAACAAAGACAAACTACTTGTGTAAGGATAGTTGCACTACTTTACACTGACAAATTAGAATTCTGAATTTACAGAAAATTTCTATAAATCAGTAAGAAATAACTCAGTAAAAACTAAGCCAAGGACAGGAATTAACAACTGAAACTACAGGAATCCAAAGGGCAATAAATAGAACAGAGGCTCATTCCAATTATTAGTCAGAAAAAGAGAAATAAAGCCCTAAGATACTATGTCCTACTCAATCTATTAGAACTATTTGAATCAAGGTCCAGTACCAAGATGTATGCCATCCACAGATGTGGGAGGTCTCACCCACTGTGAGCAGGGACAGAGATTGCTACAACTCCTTCTGAATGGAAATGGAGACTCTCCTAACAAATCTACCACAGACAGCAATAGCAGGACACATTCAGAAATGTTCATTGAACACCCATGAAGGGTGTTCATGGCAACATTGTTTATAAAAGCAAAGCACTGTTTTTAAGCGTCCATCAACTGGAAAGTGGATATGATGGGATGGTTCCTAAATGAAACCCAGGCAGAGGTGAAAACAAATTTAAGAGATCTATGTTACCACAGATAAATCTTCTGTTAGTATTGGACAAATAAATACAGAAGATAGCATAAATAACATGTCTGTCAAATTTTTTAAATACTCTACATTGTTTATAAACATCAAAGTTAGAAGAGTAATCATGCCTGATGAGTGAGGAAGAGAAATGGTTTTAGGGAGGAATATACAAAATTTCACAATATATTTTTATGTCTTTAAATTTAAAATACAGCAAATACAATACAGAGAAATGTTAAAATTTGACAAATCTGCATGGTGGATACACTGACAGATAGCCCCCTGAGCTTTTGTTGTTTCTTACAGTTGAAATGTTTTATGAGAAATACTTCTAGGGCCGGGGATTTAGCTCAGTGGTTCCGCAGCCTGCTTTGCAGGCGCAAAGTTCCGAGTTCAATCCCCGTCCAAAAAAAAAAAAAAGAAATACTTCTAAAGTTGCTTACACTATTGTCCTAGCCTAGGTCCTACCCAAAAGCAGAGCCTGAAAACGGGCTTGCATAGAGCTGGTGCTCAAGGAAGATCCCAGAAGGTGGGGCAGTGGGAAGAGACTGGCAGCAAGAGACAGAGCAACGTGAACACTCTGCTGGTGTGTGATACTAAACTGGCTATCCTGGGGCAGCTGGGGCTCCGCTCTATCTCCCTGGACCTTCTGAGGTGCTATAGAACCATTCTTCAGAACTGTGTGCCTGCATCACAAAAGATGGGATAATTTCTCCACCAGCTGTCACTCTCACTGGTCAAGCTTTCTCCTGTGGGGTCAATTTTCATACTTCTCACAAACATTTTGCAAAGTAGGTACCTGTGCTCATCCAAACCTGCAGCCTCAGATGAAGCATGCAGAATATTCCAGAAAGGAAGAGATGCTCAGTATTGCTGAAGTAAGGTGCTCTCAGGTTACACCTACGGAAATGGTTGTCATGGCAATGGCTAGTGTAAAAAGTAGGCTATGATATGCAGCAGAGCACAAGACTAGTATGATGCAAGTCATTCTTAAAAATTAAGTGTATCTCCTGAAAATTTCAACAGAAATTTTTTAATGACTCCAGATTTGATGCCGAACCAGTACCTCTCTGAAGAAATGATGTGTTATTGGAGCCTCAGAGGACAAGAAAGAAATCCTGTGATGGTCTTGGAGGAAAGCTTTCCAGAGAGATAAGTGATTATACAAAAATCTTAAACCATAGTGTGTGAAGAAGTGTGTGAACAAGTGAAGAAAGACAGTGGCATAATATTAATGACATAGGAAAGGTCGTAGAGAAATGTGGATTTTATTCTAAGCATGATAGGAAGATATTTTGAGAGTTTTAAGCAAATGAGTGACATGAGTTGGTTTACGTGGAATACAAAAGATGAGTTCCAATTCTGGAAAATATAGAGTAAGCACAATCTACCCTGTCTCTCCTACTGACTGCAACTGAATTCTATCCATAAATCATAACTAGAATGGAGGGAGCTAAAGACTCAAAAGTAAACTATGAAGGTAAATCAAAGTAGGGGACCACAAATCAAAGTTTTGTATGGAGAATGAGGCCTATTTCCCACCAGTGCACCAGGCCTGGACTGAAAAGTAGCCGGGGTCTTTGGCGGTAAACCCTGGGGCTAGTGAGTGTGCCTAGGGACTTGGCAATACACCTTGGTGGCTCAGGGATGTGCACTAGGGATGGCAGGAAGAGCTACAGAAGCCTTCCTCCCTAGTCCAACCAGTTGGAAAGGTTCTGTGAAGGGAAAGGGAGGAGGATCCCTGCCTTTTCCTTTCTTTTTCCACCCTTGTCCCAGCCCTGTCATTAGGTAGAACCCTGAGCCCAGGATCCCACTGCTCCCTGACCCGCAGCTGAGGTCCCAAGCCAGGTTATCCACTCCCACCACTTCAGTTCCCACCCCATCCCCATGCTTCTGGCCAATTAGTCCCACATTAGATACAGAGAATGAGGAGCTCAAACTATGGCTTTGCAGCAGGCACAGACAGAATGGAGGCTTCCCTGGAAAGCATGTGGGAGATCAGAGATAGGAGACTGGGAGAGCAGTCTGACAAAGAAATGCATGAATTCCTGGCCTCATTGTCCAGAGTAACAAAGGGAATCAGACCCTGAGCAGCAAACCCAGGGCTTGAAACCTGAGCTCCAGGGGAACATCCTGGGTGGCAGAAGTGAGGCTGGTCTGGAGAGCACCACAGATGCTTTGAAACTGGAGATGTAGCACAGCCCACATGAGGCATTTGGGTCTGTGCCAAAAACAAAACAAAAACCCCTGTGGACTGACTACCTGCTAAAACAAAAATATCTACATTCTCCTCAAACAAGACTCCAATGTCTCACAAAATTATATTTAAATATACAGAACACAGCTGGGGAAAAAAAATCCCTCAGTACAGGAAAACATCAACTCTCAAAGGAAATAATCAACAGCCAGGAACCTCAAGGTGATTGTTTTACAGAAAAAAACTTTAAACACAGCCCAAGACATAAATGTGGGCATACCTGAAACAAATGAAAAGAGAAAAACTGCAGCAAAGAAAAAATAAAGTCTTAAAGATGAATGAAGAGAAACTGAAAAATAGTGACTGAAAAATTCACCAGATGGTTAACCATATTAGTAATTGGGAGGACAGGTAGACATAAGATAAGACAGGATATAGATTAAATAAATAACGCCATTGAACACCTGGATTAGATTGACACTCGGAGAACACGCCACCTCAATACAGCAGAATACTCATAATTCTCAAATATATATGCCACATGTACCAAGAACCATATTCCAGACCACAGTGTGTGGGTGTATGTGTAGTGGTGGAGTTCCAAAGAACTACAAAATAACAGAAATCTCATAAAATGTGCTTTTGGACCCCAAAGAAGTAAAGTAGAAAATTTGAAGGTAGAGACAAATAAATCATTCAATAAAAACAACTGAGAGAAAAAAATAGTTGGAAAAAAGTAGCCCAAAGGGACAAAAATAAAAACAAATCCACTCTGAAAATCGTATCAGAAAATTCAGAAACAAAGAAAAACAAAATGCAGTTTTTGAAGACATAATGGCTGAAAATCTCACAAATTTGCCAAAAGCCATAAACAGATTCAGGAAGCTCATCAAATTCAAAACACTATGAATGTAAAGAAATCTTGCCTAGAAAAACCATCATCAAGCTGTAGAAAGCTGAAGAAGAGAAGTGATCTGGAAAGCTGTTAGGGCAAACAATGCGTTTTATGCAAAGGAAAGAGCAATTCTTCAAAAATCTAAAGATTTCTCATCAGAAATTATGGAGGACAGAGGATGTGGAACATTATTTTACTGTGCTGAAAGCCTTTAAAATATTCACCAAGAAGTCTATACACCCAATGACATGTCCTTCGGGAATGAAGGTGCGTTACTAAGTTAGAGAAGGAAGGCGCACTAAGTCACCAGCAAGCCTTCTCTAAGACCAATGTTAAAAGAGCCTCTTCAGAGAAAAGGTCAATGATCTACAAGGAAACACAGAATGAGAAGAAAGGAAAGAGATCAATAATAATGATAAGTATCTGTCTAAAGATAATTTCTATTAAGTTGTTTAAAATCTATATGATGATTAAAAGTATAATACAGAGGATATTACACAGAAGGAAAATGGGCAGTGATAAAGAGAGACATAATGATAAAAGTATTAATTTACCAAGAATACGTAATGTTATTTGTGTGTGTGCCCTTAACTCTAGAGATTCAAAATACATGAAGGAAAACAGAGAATTGAAAGGCTAAATGGACAAAACAACATTTATAGTTAGAGACAACATTCTTCTCTCAGTAACTGATAAAACAACTAATTATAAAAGAAAAAAGAAAAAAATCAAGGACATAGGAGAAATAAACATCATCAACCACATGCATCTGAAACTTAGCGAACACTATACCCAACAACTGTAGAGGGCATATATTTTTCAAATGCACAGCAGTGTTCATCAAGGCAGACTGTGTTGTAACCCATGAAAAACAACCCCTAACACACTTAAGAGAATAGGAAATATGCAAAGTATGTTCTCAGACCACAACATAGTCAGCCTGGAAGATGGTGGGAAAAAGGTAACTACAATGCTTCAAAAATATGTGGGAATCAACCAACACACTTTAAAATAACCCACCGGTCAAACAAGAAGTCTCAACAGAAATTAGAACAATTCTGGAGCGAACAGAAAGAAAGTACAATATACCATAATCAGTGGAATGGAACTAAATCAGTGCTTAGAAGAAATTTTATAGCAGTTAACAATTGCACTAGACAAGAAAAAAAGTTTCAAACTAACAACCTTAGAAACACAAAAGAAACCTTAGAAATGATTAGAATACAAAAAGAATACAAACTCAAAATAAGCACAGAAAGAAAATAAAGAGCAGAAACCCAAGAAAGGGAAAAAGAAAAACAGAGAACTAATCAACTAAAAAAACTGATTATTTAAAAAGATCAGTATAATTGATAAACTTCTAGCAGTGATAACAATGGAAAAGAGAAAGATGACACAAATAATCAATATCATAAATAAGAGGGAATAGCATTTCAGCTACAAAGCCATTAAAAGGATAATAGGAAAATATTACAAAAAAGTCTACTCACATAAATTTGACAACTCCAATGAAATGGACTGACTTCTTGAAAGTTACAAACTACCAAAATCCATCCAAGAAAAAATAAGAAATCTGTAAAGTCCTTGATCTATTAAGTTGAATGTATCATATTTTGAAAAACAAGTCTCCAGTCCCAAATTGCTTCCTGACAAATTCTACCAAACATTTTAAAAATGAAATAATTCTGTATAATTTCTTCCAGAGTATCGATATGCAAAGGAACACTTTACAAACACTAGCACTATGTAATACCAAAACCAGACAAAGAATAAAAGCCATCACAAATATCCCTCGTGAATATAGAAATAACCCTCTACATGTATACTGATACATGTGAAAAAGCATTTGACAAAATTCAAATTTCTTTCATGATTTAAAAAAATACTTAACAAACTAGTAATACAAAAAATACCCTTAATCTCATTTTTAAATTCTCTGAGTCCTGCAATGGAAGGGGGCCAAGGGATGGAGGGAGGGGAGAGGAAGGGGATGAAAACAGAATGAGGATGTGTTATGGACACGTCCGAGCTCCCGATGAGGGATGTGACCGTTACGCACTACAAACATGTACCAACAAAAAATAAAAATTAAAAAAGAGAAAACATTCTGAGTGCCAAAAAGTACCAAACGCTAATGAATGCAATAAAATACCTAAGTAGGGATGTATAAAATGTTCATAGATTAGAAGGTACAATATACCAATTCTTCCTAAATTAATCTACAGATTTAAACCAGCTTCAGGCAAAATGCTAGAAGGACATTTTACAATTATAGACAATCTCATCTGAAGATATATATGGAAATACAAAGAAATTAGGATACACAAATAAAAATAAAAGGAAAAAGTTGGAAGACTACACCAAATTTTGAGTTTTAGTATAAGGTAGACAATCCAAGACTGTGTGGTATTGATAAAAGATTAAGAACATGGTTCTGTGTAACAGAATATTTGAAAATAGAATTAAACAGATATGCCAATTTGATTTCTAGCAAAGCTAAAAGAGAATTCAATGGACAAAGGATAGTCTTTTCAAGAAACAGTATGACAGCAATTAGTCATACATTCTCAGGAGGAAAAGGAGGAAGAGGAGGAGGAGAAACATAACCTAAATTTCATGAGGTATACAAAAGTTACTCTATATAAATATAATGTAAATCAAAATTATAAAATATTTACAAGAAAACATAAAAGAAAAATTTTCATAACCAAATGTATAATCTGTAAAAACAAAATTGTTAAAGTAGACTTGAATGAAGTTAAAATTTTGGGGTCTGTAAAAGATACTGTAAAGAGAATGAATAATAAACTACAGAATTAAAAATATTTACAAATAAAACAAAGAGCTTAAATCAATAATTAAAAGATTTTTTAAACTCAACAGTAAGAAAACAAATAAACCAATAAAAAATTGGGCAAAAAGACTTGAAGACACTACACCAAAAGACTATTAAGGATCACACACACACACACACACACACACACACACAAGGCACATGAAGAAGTGTTCATTATCTCTCACTATTATGAAAATACAAACTAAAGCCATGATGAAATACCACTACAAACCTATTAAAATGGCTAGATTTTTTAAAAATCAGATAGTACCCCAAGCAGAGCAAAATAACACTCAAACACTGCTAGTTAGAATGAAGAATTGTACTACCCCTCTGGGAAACAATTTGGCCATGTCTTACAAAGTTAAAGAATTAAAAATACACTGACCAAAAAAAATAAAAAATTAAAAAATTAAAAAAAAATACACTGACCAAGGTCAACACTCAAAAATCAATAGCCTTCTTATACACAAATAGCAGACTCACTGAGAGAGAAATTAGGGAAACAATTCCTTTTACAATAGCATCCAAACAAAATGAAATAACTAGGAATCAATCTAACAAAGGAACCAAAAGACCTCTATACTGAAAACTACAGCATTCTAAAAAAGGAGATCGAGGAGGATATAAGAAAATGGAAAGACATCCCTTGTTCTTGGGTAGGAAAAGCCAATATAGTGAAAATGGCCATACTTCCAAAACTACTATATAGATTTAATGCAATACCGATTGAAATTCCAACAAAATACTTCACAGAACTACAGAAAACAATCCAAAAATTCACTTAGAACCAGAAGAGACCTAGAATAGCTAAAGCAATTCTAGGCAACAGAGACATGGCTGGGGGTATCACAATCCCCAATTTGAAAATATACTACAAAGGTACTGTGATAAAAACAGCATGGTACTGGCAAAGAAACAGACCTGAGGATCAGTACAATAGATCAGAAGATGCAGAAACAACTCCAGACATATTCAGCCATCTCATCTTTGACAAAGGAGCCAACCACCCTCATTGGAGGAAAGATAGCCTATTTAATAAATGGTGTTGGTAAGCCTGCATTTCAACCTGCCAAAAATTAAAATTAGACCCATACCTATCACCATGCACTAAACTAAAATCAAAGTCGATTAAAGATCTAAATATTAAGACAGAAACACTAAACTTGCTGGAAGATAAATTAGGTAGAACTCTTAAAGACATTGGCATAGGAAAAGACTTTATGAACAAAACCTCAGTAGCACAGGAACTAGCACAAAGAATCAACAACTGGGATCTCATCTTATTAAAAAGCTTCTGCACTCCAAAAGAAACCACCAACAGAGCTAACAGACAACCAATAATGTGGGAAAAAAAATTTTACCAGCTGTACCTTAGACAAAGGATATCCAGAATATATAAAGAACTGAAAAAAATCAGACCACCCAAATTCAAAAACCCAATTAAAAAGTGGGCATCTGAAATGAACAGACATTTCTCAGACAAAGAATTAAAAGCAGCAAATAAATATATGAAAAAGTGTTCAACATCACTGGTCATTCGAGAGATGCAGATGAAAACAACACTGAGATTCCACCTCACCCCACAAAGAACGGCTGCTATCAAGAAATCAACCGGAAAAAAAAAAAATCAACCAATAACAAATGCTGCTGGGGGTGTGGAGAGAAAGGTACCCTTCTCCATTGTTGGTGGGAGTGCAGACTGGTGCAACCACTGTGGAAATCAGTATGGAGATGCCTCAAAGAACTAGGACTAGAGGTCCCATTTGACTCAGCTATTCCCCTGCTTGGGATCTTCCCCAAAGAATTAAAAGAATCATACCACAGAGATATATGTGCACCTATGTTTAGAGTGGCACGGTTTGTAATAGCTAAAGCTTGGAAACAGCCCAAGTGCCCATCAACTGGAAACTGGATAAAGAAGATGTGGTTTTTTTGTAAAATGGAGTACTACTCAGCCATAAAGAAAGAGACGGTGGAGACATTTATAGCTAAATGGATGTATATTGAGGCCTCATAAGTGAAATAAATAGGAGACACATGTGTAAATACCGAATAGTTCCTCTAGTGTGAGAAACTGAAAGTGTAAATCAGAATTAAAATGATTAAAATGAATAATTGATAATTTGAAATAGGAAAAAAGGTCCAAAGGGGTAGAGACGGTGGGAGGGGAAGGGGAAAGGAAAGGAAGGAAAGGAAAAATTATGAGAAAAGAAAAAAAATGGAAACAAAGTCTATGTAAATAGGGAAGGGTGGAAGGGGTGAAGGGCGCACAGGTAACAGGGAAGAAAATAAGAACCAAGATACATCATGTACAGGTACAAGCAGCCAATGATAAATGTAAATGTATCGTTTACCTAAAATGTACCAATAAAGGAATTTAAGGGAAACAAAATACACTGACCAGATAGCCCAGTAATCCCACTTCTAGGTATTTACCCAAGATAAGTGAAAATTTACATTTCCTAAAATCACTGTACCCAAGCATTGGCAGCAGCTGTGTTCATAACCACAAAAAGCTGGGAGCAACCCAAATGTCCTTCAGCTGGTGAAGGACACACAAACAGTGGTATTCCTATATGACAAAATGCCACTGGGCAATAAAAAGGACAGAACTGATCCACCTAGCTACATGGACAGATCTTAAAACCACAATGCTGAGTGGCAGTAGCCACTATCAACAGATAACATGTGCCATAACTGCACTTATGTAATACTTGGAAACAAAATACCAGTGACAGAAGACCTCACAGGTTGGGGCACGTACCGGGCATCATGGTGAAGTTTCTCAGAAGAAACGCAGCTGTTTTTCCTGATTGTGGCAGACATATAAAAATGTATGCCAAATAAATATATTTTACTGTATATTAGTTTAAACTTTTTTTTACATCGATCCATTTAAAAACAAACATGACTAGTGTGTAGGGGTACAGTGCCTAAAGTTTATTCCAAATGCTAGTTGTGTTGCTTAGTGCTGTAATATCCCAAGCATTTAGCCTCTCTGAGTCCTAGTTTCCCCACTTCCCCAATAAGGATAAGAATGTCTATGCATAGAATTATCAGGAGAAGTCAAAGGAAAAAACAAGTGGCAGTGCTTTGTAAAACTGGAGTCCCACATAAACACAAAAGGCAGACATGATCATTCGCCTGGTTGTTGTCTGCGGAGCAGCAAAACATGCCTGCTCATTACTTCATACTGATTCCCTAAGAATGAGCATAAAGAACTCACAGACCCAAGCCCAAGAGTACCAGAGAACCCCGGGGCCAGGACCAGAAATTAAGGCAGGTTCTTCATGAGTATGGTCAAGTTGAGTGAACACAAAACCACAAGTATTGCTAGCCACGAACACTGTGGGCCAAATTCATATGATCTTTTAAATTGTCTGTTTCCTTAAACTGTCTTCTTTCTGGAAAGAACTGGTAGCTGTACAAGGCTGGAGAATTTTCCTAAGTCTGAAGATAGTCAAGAAGCCTAATTCTTTCTGAGCCCACAAAACATAGAACCCAGAATCCGAATGTTTTCTGGTGACAAAATCTCATCCTCACATCCACTAGGCCGAGACTGTGGAAGACTTAATCTATTACTGCCCACTAGATGGGTTTCTCAGATGCCTGTTCCAAACAGATCCCTGGGTTCTGCAGGAGACTCAGTGATCAGAACTGCTGCCAGGGACTCACCTGGACTCTGGGTTTGGTCCTCATTGTGCATGCTGGATGCAAAGTGTCAGGGAAACTCAGACATCAACAAAGAGGAAGATCAGAGAGCAGCAGCATATAGCAAAAATGGTGGCACTGGTGACAGCCAAGGAAGGCTCTGGAAAGGAAGCCACTTTTCCCTTCCAGGGAGGACCACAGGCTTAAGAGCAGGACTGCAAAGAGAGGGCTTTCTTGGGAGGGCAAGTATGTAAAATGGCCTCAGCTGTTTGCAGGGTTTCTAGCCAGGGCAAGTATGCAGTAACCCTGGGCTGAGTCTGCAGGGCTTGTCCTGGAACACGGTAGGTTTGCTCCCAGCAATGAAAAGCAAGTTAATGGGAAGAGGAGAGAAGGGGAGAGACAAGTGAGATGGACTGGCTCAACTGGGAAGCCTTGTAGGCCAAGTTCCAGAGCCAGAACTTGACTTGCAGACAATGAAGACTCACCAAAGGACTTCAAGAAAAGAAGGGACAAAGTCATACTGTGTTTGAAAATGCTTTGGCCTCTGGTGAGAGGAAGAATTAGAAAGGGAAAGACTGGAGTGAAAGTGACTTGGAAGGTGGCCACAACTATCCCAGAAAGATGAGGAAGACGGTCCCAGGGGCAAGATGGCTTGACAAAAGAGCCTGAGTCAACACATGGCTACTAAAGCACTCAAGATAGCAGTGCTGACCACTCATGTGCAGAAGCATTTCTCTACTTGTACCTGACCAGCTACCCAGGCCTTGTGAGAGGTCTCAGAGGTTCATAGTATTGGAGCAGGAAGGATGTCTGTGTCTAATTTTTAAAAAATTTAAAATAGTTTTTAAAATTCTCCCTTAGGAGAAATATATGGAATGGCTATAATTTAAAAGCTATACATGATAGGAAATATTGGCAAGGATGTACAAAATTCAGAATACTCACACTCTGCTGGCAGGAATGCACAATGGTGCTATCAATTTTGGGAAATAATCTGGCAATTCCTTGAACATTTAAACACAGAGTTACCATATGATCCAGCAATTCTACTCCTGGATTTATTCCCAGTAGAAATAAAAACATACATCTACACAAAAACCTACACATGATTGCTCGAGATCACCAGAAAGTGGAATCAACCCAAATGTCCACAAGTAACGAACGGAATAATAAAACATGCTATATCAGCACAATGTTGATTTCCTAAAATGAGGGAAGACATATTCCTTTTTTCTGCTTTAAATGTTTGAAATAATTTATCAGTTAAAATGTATACGAGCCTGTTGTTGTCATATAGGTAGGTTTTCAAGCTAGGAATATACTTTCTTTAATAGGTGCTATTCAAATTTTATATTTCTTCCAGAGTCGGTTTTATTAATTTGTCTTCCAAGGTACTTCTTAGAAGTCATCAAATTTATTTCAAAAAAGATTTTTCTAACATGCTTTCTATATTCTTTTAAATTCTGTAAAATCTGTGGTAATGTCCTCTAAATCTTGATATTATAATTTAAAAATGTATAATTGATATGGCATAATAGGAAGAAAAGGTCTAAAGGGGTAGAGAAAGTGGGAGGGGAAGGGGAAAGGAAGGAAGGAAAAAGAAAAAATATGGGAAAAGGGAAAAAATGGAAACAAAGTCTTTATAAATAGGGAAGGGTGGAGGGGGTGGAGGGAGGGTGGGGGAACAGGGAAAAAATAAGAACCAAGATACGTCATGTAAAGGTACAAGATCCCAATGATGAACGTAACTGTTTTATACCTAAAATGTACCAATAAACTTAATGGGAAAAAAAGAGAAAATATGCTATATCAATGCAACAGAGTATTATTCAGCCATAAAAAATGACATATTGATACTTGTGGCAACATTGCACTCAGTGAGAGAAGCCAGTCAAATGTTATTTGCTTTCGATTACATGAAATATCTAGAATAAGAAAATCTGTAGAGATAGAAAATATATCAGTGGTTACCTAGGGCAGGAGGAGGGGAGGAGAGGGAAGGGAACAAGCTAGTAGGGGCAAGGATTCTTTTGATATTATAAAAAGTTGTAAAAGTAGATTCTGTGATGACTGAACAACACTGTGACTGCTAAGACATTGAACTACAAAACTTAAGTGGGTAAATTACATGGTAGGAAAAATTACATTTCCATAAAGCTATTTTGAAAGAAAGAAACCATTTGAAATCCTGAGTGTATAGGAAGCTAGAGTGCCCAGAGGTGTGGAGATCAGATAAAGCCCTCATGGCATGATCACATCACTGCTTTCTCTCTCCGCTGAGCAACACACAGCCCCACAGCAGCTTTGGTGAAGACACCATTGAAGCTCTGTTAAACTGCCAAATTTGTACTCATAATGGGCCATTGGTGAGAGAAGAGAGGCATGAAGAACACACACTAATGAAGGGCATAAAAATGGCTCTGCAATTGTGCCTCCGGGTGACTGTCACCTGGTCTATGAGCTGTGTTCATCTAATCACAATTCATTTGCAGCACATCAAAATACTTGTAGAGCATCAAAAAACAATGTTGAACAGATTACATACAATGATGATTATTTCCAATTTGGCTTTGCATTTCTGGGAATAAAGACAAGATAAATTCACAAAAGATTATTTGGAGATAAGTAACTGCAAATAACAACTTGAAATCATGGTTCATGTACCGTTATTTGGAAACTAAACTCTATAATGATTAAACAAACCTACCAGTAGAACTTTAAAAATGCAAGAATCTCAAACCACAGGTAAAAAAGAAATTGACCAACTGTTGATACTGAACAACCTACCTTTCAATATCCAATCTATATTTTAATTTATGTTTATAAAATTGGGCTCTTAAATATGATAACCAGTGTATAATACCTACTAAAAAGATAAAAATAATTTTGTCTCTAAATAATATTTAATACCATGTTTAGAGGAACACGAACATATAACATTTAATAATATGCCAAATTAAAATATAGGTCACATTGATTTTAATAATTAAGCAATATGTATCCTAGAACAGGCTCTTGAAGATATACCTGTGAGTAGAGACAGAAAAATGTGAGGCAGTTCCCTAGGAGCAGGACGCTTGGGAGAGTCACAACTGGCTGACACCTAGAGCCAGGGATTGCTAACCACAGTCAATATCAAGCCTGCTCCTGATCCTGCCAGACTGGTCCCTAGCTCCCGGCCTGCACAGCCTCATGGTATGTTCGTAACTGGAAAGATGACAAAAAGCACGCTAATTCTTTTCAGGGACACAAGCCAAAAGGTGAGGGCTGGGTTGTAGAAAATATATTCCATTATTCAGTGTCCTTCCACCCAAGAGTCTCAATTGACCAAAATGATGTCAGTCTCAGGACAAGTGTGGCGCTGGATGTGGACTTCATTCAGCAGGGTTCACAAAGGCTCTCCAGCCCCGTGGCTCTCCAACATAGGTCTCCTCTGGGCCTCCCATGATCGTGACCCATGGGATAAGGGTAGATCTAAGGGCCTTGGGTGAGGGCGTCCCTCTGGGCTGTACAGGCCTTCTCACCAACCAATAGCATGGACCTCGCTGGCTGTGCTATCTCTCTCCACTTAGGGAAAGGGGCTTTACCTCACGCTCTGATTTCTGAGAACTCCTGAGATGTCAGGTAGCTGCTGATGAATTATGAACTCTCCAGGCAGAAAGGGAGCCCAGCCTGGCTATGCAAGGGCAGCAGCTCCCCCAAGCCCTCATTCCAGCCCATCAGGCCTCCTCTACATCAGACACTGTTATGGATACACTGTGTTTTTAAAAAGTGAAAAAGTTGGTCGTTTTTAAAAAATACTAACAAGGAGTCTTAATTTGGCACTTAAAATTGTTCCTTTCAATATTTAGTTTCCCCCAGAACCTGGAAGGAAGCTCCCCCACCGCCATCCCAAGCTCCTAGGGCAGAGAAGCTGAGCCGATCCCAGAACCCAAACGGAAGCTCCCCGCTGCCATCCCAAGCTCCTAGGGCACAGAAGGTGAGCTGCGCGGGTGCCAGAAGCAACCCCCCCCCCGTGAAAATGAGAAGACATATAAACAAGCCTCAAAAACAGACTTCTGGATCACCTACATCAACCCCAAAGGGAAATGAGATGGAACAATCTGATACTCAACCACCCGGACTCTCTGAACTGACAACAAAAGAGGATCTGGGAAAAATGAAGTCAGAAATAATTATTCAAATAACAGCAAAGATTGTGCTCATGGTGCAAGACATGATTAATAAATCTAGAGAGGACACAGATAAAAAAATAGAGGATCTGAGGAACATGATGGAATCCCAACATAGGAAACAAATGGAATCCATAAAACAGATGCAAACATTTCCAGGAGATTAAAATCTCCACTGAAAGCCTGCGCACCACAATGAACCAATGTGAGGATAGAATTTCAGATATAGAAGAAAAGATTGCAATTAGTGACCAGGAAAAGAAAAACTGCTTTAAAATTGTAAAGGACCATGAGAAATCAATCCAGCAGTTGCTAGACAATGCAAAGAAGAATAACATAAGACTGATTGGAGTCAATGAAGAAAGAGGAGAAAGTGCAGATGACATCAATTTTGTGAACCTGCAAAATCAATGTTATTTCCATTTCAAGGTGGAAGAAAAATGGTACTCAAGACCACTGACCAAATAAGTCACAGAATCAAAAATTTAAGATCAGATACTGGCACAATGGGTCCTAAATTTTAGTGTTCACTAAAGTTCCAAATTCTTGTTAAATTAAAAACAAATGTAATAAATGATCATAGGAACTTGAGAAAGATCTACCATGATAAAACTCTCCCTTAAACCAGCCTACATCACGATCTCCGAGTAGACACTCCCTATGGGGCTGAGTCGTCCCTAATGGGGAGGGGGGGTTCCTAAAGGATTGAGGGCAAGTGTTGTGTCTCAAGAGGTATGATGGTATGATTTCTACTAATAATGCAATGCTTATTACACCCTATCCTCCACAGAGGAGTTTATTTTCCACATAGCTCAGAGTAGAAATGTCTAATATTGGATCATTTATTATAACGGGCTAGAAAGAAATTGCTTCTAAGGAGAGGGGGAAGTTCTACATTCAGACAGGGACAGCATGGCCTAATTCATTTCAATCTAGTCCCTATGAACATTACCAGGCAGCTCTGTGTAAAATATGATTCTCAGAGGTAGTTGATCTTCTAAATAAAAGTCAACTGAGACCTATGTACACCCCAGAGGGAGAATGGGAGAGAGAGAGAGATTTTCCATATCACATTTGTATTATTTAATTTGATTCTTTGAGATGACAAGTGGAGAGGGACAGGGGACTGGAAGCCAGAGAAATGAGTCTCTCACAAAGGCTGGAGCAGAAGAAGGAATTAAAACCCGGGTCACAGAATGTACAGATAAAACAAGTGTGACCAAAAGCTTCAGTTTGTTGCCCAGTTTGGAGCCACACCTCTGCCACGCACTGACATACTCAAGGGGATCCCCTGAACACCTACAGGTAGGAACACCACTCCCCAGGGCTCTCTGGAGTGGAAATGGGATGCTGAGCATAACATACCTGGACACTTGCTGCACTTCAGTATACCCAGACTACAGAGGACTTCTTCCCCATTCTCTTTTTACAAAACTAACATTTAAAAGAATTACCATTAAGAAAAACTGCAGAAGTTTTCAATAATAATAAGACTCACAGATGATCTCTGGAGCAAATAACCCATAATCATTTGTATTTTATTTCAAAATAGAATATGTAATTCTATTTGTGCCAGCTGCAGTGATCTTTTGACAATATTTGGCTTCTTTTTGCCCTAAAATGAGCCTGAATCTCCATGCAGACTCAAACAGAGAGGTGTCCATACTTCAGTGGCCATGAAGCCAGGATATCTAGATACACGCCTGTCACCAGCAAGCCACATGAGCCTGGACAAATCAGATAGCCTCCATGGGACTCATTTGTAATGCAAATGTGTTGAAGCAGGGCATCTCTGGAGATGAATATAACTCTAATAGGCATCATGTGCACAGAAAATCCTCACCTGTGAGCAAATGAAAAACAATGAATTCATAATACATGGTGTCACATCACTGCCATAAACTGCAAACACTCACTGCCCAAAATGCACGTTAATTCTGCGGTAGCCAGTTCATGCAATATATACAGGTCTCTAAGAAAAACAGAACTTCAGTCTCTTTCCAGATTTCATAGAACTCAAAATCTAGAGAGAAATCAGAAATGCACTGAGTTTTTCCTGTTCCTCCCTAGGGTTGGGTCAAAAACCCTGCTCATTGTGCAAGAATTAATATCATGTTCAACACCTATGACATCATTCTAGATCTCTGATAAAAATTAAGTGCTATCTTCAATTCTATATATAGTTTTACATATGAGCATTAAAAATTTTTGAAATCAAGATAAAACTTACATACAATGAAAGACACAAATGTGAAGCATACAGATTGATGATGTCATATGTTTGTGCACAGCCATAGAAGCCATACCCCTACTAAGACACACATTTCATCAAGGCAGAAATGCCTATCCTGGTCTGCCCAGTACTGAGGGCTTTCCAAAAATATCAGAGGTAAAATCTAAGAAATCCTAGGTAAAACTGGGGTAGCCAGTAACCTGAATTCCACTCCCTGTCCCACCCCAACTTAACCCTCAGTCAACTAGCCTTTAGATTCCTTTTAGGACAGATGAGATTTCCTGTCCAAGGTATCTGCATAAATAGAGTCATAGAAAGTGTTTTATTGTATAACTAGATTCCTTTGATCTGCATTCACATCTCTGAGCTCCATGCTGTTACACATATCAGAAATTTGGCTGAGCAGTATTTAGTACATGGCTGCACCACAAATTGTTTATTCATTCACCTGCCCACAGCATTTGGGGTTGTGTCCATGTTGGAGTTATTTAATAATAAAACTGTTAGAAAAATTCTCATACGAGTCTGTTTGTGGATATAGATTTTTATTTATCTTGAGTAAACATCTAGGAATGAGACTGCTGGATCATTGGGGAGGTACATGTTTAAAATCATGGGGAACTGCCAGACCAGTATCTAAAGCAGCTGTCTCATGGTACATCTCTACAGGCAAGTTATGTGAACTCCAGTTGCTTCCCATTCTCACCAACATTTGTTAGTGTTAGGGTATTTCTAACTTTAGCCATTCTAGCAGGAAAGAATGATATCCAACTGTGAATGATATGGGTCACTTTTCTGATGACTATGCCATCAGAAATATTATTGTTCAAATATTATACTAATTTTAATATATAACTTGCCTTTTGATGACCACAAGTTTTTAATTTTGGTGACATTCATCTTCTATCAATTTTTCACTTTATGGTTAGCACTTTCTGATTCTATCTAAAAAGTCTTTACCCTAAAGTCCAGAAGATATTTTGCTACATTTTCTTTGAAGAGAAAGAGAAGATTTTACTTTCCTATGCACTTGTTTTTGAACCTTGCAAAAAAATTAGCTGCTAACATATTATACAAAACTATTTCCATACTATTTATTGTGGTCCAATAATCTCTTTGTCTATCTTTACAACAACAACACTTTCTTATTGCCATAATTTCACATTGAATCTAAAACATACAGCCTATAGCCTCTGACTTTGTTCTTTTAGGCCAAGCACTCTGTTCATTCTAGATCTAGTGCACTTCAAACTATTTTATGAAAACAGCTTCTCAATTTCCATTAACAAATACTAGAAGGCTTTTGATTAGGACTGCATTGAATTTATAATTAGTGTTGGGAAAATGAGCATCTTAACAATAATTGATTCTTCCAATTGATAAGCATGGTATATCTCTCAATTATTTAAGTTATGTCTTGTCGTTTTTCAGGAGATTATATTTTTAGAAATTTATTTCTAAGTGTTTCATGTTTTTTATTGTTATACATTATTTTCAAAATTTCATTTTCAAACTGTTAGTTGCTAGTATATAAAAACTATGTATGCATAAATATATATTTTAATACTGAGTAGTATCTTGCAATCTTGCTAACTTGATTGACAAGTTCTAATAATTTCTTTTGTATGGTAGATTTTTTAGAATATTGTAATTGTACATGTATACTATGCAAAGATAGGTATGAGGGTAACAATAATTTTACTTCTTTATTTCCAATTTTAATTCTTTTAATACTTTTTTTCTGTCTTAGTGCTCGGACTAGGATTGCAAGAAAAATAATAAATACGGTGGCAAAGTGGACATATGTGCCCAGGTCCTCATATTGGAAAAAAGTAATCAGACTTTCCCCCGAATTGTGAAACTAACTGCAGGGTTTCTATACATTGCCTTCCTCAGGCTGAACGGTTCTTCAATCTTAGTTTATGGAGTGTTTCCACCCAAGTAAGTGCTGAATTTGTCAGCAAATGATGTTTCTTCACCAACTAATATTATACGGTATGTCTCTATTATTTTACTAATATGGTAAACTCCAATGACTGATTTTTTCAACGGTTAAAAAATAAAACATATTTCCACTTTAAACCTGAATTGTTCATGCTATATTATATATACTGACAAAGGTAGCTTGAATAATGTTTTGTCTTTGTATTTTATATTTGTGCACATGATACTACCGGCCTAAAGTGTTCTGTCCTCCTGATGCCTTTGAGTAGATCTGACAGCAAAGTGAAGCTGGCTGGTATCATAAAATGGGAGTGAGGAAGGATTCCCTCTTGCTCATTTCCGGAGTTTCTTAAAAGCTTGATACATTTAACAGTGAAGTCATCTGGACCTAAAATTTGCATCACAGAAAGTTTTTAATTGAGAATTTAAATTGTTTAACTCATATCTGACTATCTATGTGTTCTATTTCTTGTGTCCATTTTAGTTTTATATCCGCTTCAAAACATTTGTTCTTTTTTTATGTGATGTCAAATTTATTGAAATTATGATTTTTCACAATATTCTTTGCTTATTCTTTCAATATCTGTAGAATCTGTAGTAATACCACTCCTTTTGTTCTAATTATTGATAATTTGTCCTCATGATTTTCCTGAATGGACTGGTTACAATGTATTAATTTTATAATTAATCTTTTCAAAAGGCCAATTGTTGGTTTCACTGACTATGTATTTCTTTTCATGTTCTATTTCATTAATATCAACTCTTCTCTTTGTTATTCCTTCTGTTTGCTCTGGGTACATTTTGCTCTTCTTCATCTAATATAGAAGCTATGTCAGTGATTTTAAACCACTCAGCTTTTAAATATAAGCATTTACAGTTCTATAAATAAGTTACCACTTATTTATTAACAAAATTTATTAACAAAATTATCTAACTTTGCTATAGATTTCTTATTTTTTTCCTCTTGTTTACTTGCTCTATGAAACACTAATAGAAAACTAACTAGTTAAATTGTGGAGTTGTATATTTATCCCTTTCATGTGTCAGTTTGTTCTGAAGTTAGGTTTTTAAATGCATTGATTTGGGACTGCTATGCACTCTTGAAAACTTGAAACTTCTATCATTATATAATGCCCTGTCTCTTTTATCTTCAAAGACTATTTAATATATATACATTCATATCAATTTTGTAAATACTGGTATTTACCTGTATTTGTGTTTTGCTCATATTTACTTTTTTTAATTTAATTTTATTGGTACATTTTAGGAATACACTGTAATGACATTCATCATTGAAATTTGAGCCTTTCCATGATCTCTCGTGGTTCTTATTTTTCCCCCTTCCCCTGCCCTCCCTTCAACCCCTCCATCCCTCCCCATTTACAATTTTTCATTTTCTCATATTAATTCCATTCTCTTCTTTTCTTTCCCCTACCCCTTCCAATTCCCCTTCCCCTTTGCCCCTTTTCTTCCTATTTCACATTATCTATT
>NW_004624735.1:16397349-16414896 GCF_000247695.1 Heterocephalus glaber | reverse complement strand
TTACAATTTTGAAGCAATTTTTCTTTTCCTGGTCACTAATTTCAATCTTATCTTCTATGTCTTAAATATTTTCCTCACATTGGCTCATTCGGCTGTGTAAGCTTTCAATGAAATTTTTAATCTCCTGGAAATCTGTTTATATCTGTTTTATGGATTCCATTTGTTTCTTATGTTGGGATTCCATTGTGTTCCTCAGCTCCTGTATTTTTTTATATGTGTCCTCTCTAGATTTATTAATCATGTCCTGAACTATGGATACAATCTCTGCTGTTATCTGAGAAATTATTTCTGATTTCATTTTTTCCAGATCCTCTTTTGTTTCCAGTTCAGGGAGTCCAGGTGGTTGAGTATCAGAGTGTTCCATCTCCTTTCCCTTTGGGGTTGCCCTAGGTGATCTGGAAGTCCGGTTTTCAGACTTTTGTACATGTCTTCTCATTTCAATGAGGGGGAGGTGCTGTTGGCACCCACACAGCTCACCTCCTCTGGGCTGGGAGTGGTGGAACAGCAACCTGGAAGCCCCTACCTCTGGGCTGGGAGTGGTGGAATGGCGGCCCGGAAGACCCTTCCTCTAGGATGGGAGCAGTGGAACCTCATTTTTTACTTCTATACTATGCAAATTTAAAGTTTCTCATAAAAAGCATACAGTTGGCATGTTGCTTTTTTATAGAGTTTGACAACATCCATTTTTAAATGCAGTTATTAGTCTATTTACATTTAATATAATTATTGATATAGAAGGTTTAAGTCTACCAAATTACATTAACTGCATGTTCTCTTTTTTCTTTTCTTTTTTCTTTTTCTTTTTTGGCAAGGTCTCATTATGTAGTCCAGTTTGGCCTCAAACTACAATCCTCCTGCCTCAGCCTCCCAAATGCTTCCTTGTTCTTTTCCTTTCTTGATACATCTTCTTTTTTGGTTAAAGTATTTTTAGTATTTCATTTTATGTCTTCTGGCTTATTATCCATACCTTAAATGGTTGCTCTATAGCTTATAATATGCATTTTTAACTTACTGCATTCTAAATTTATATGAAAGTGTAATACTCTGCACATATAACATAAGAACTTGTATTTCTCCATCCAGTCTTTGTACTTTTTTGTTATATATTGTACTTGTATATATGCTATATACTACAGAATTATATGCTTTTTTAAAAAATAGTCAATAGTCTTTAAAGAAGTTAAGAAATGAGAAAGTTAGGCATGGTGGCTCACACCTATAATCCCAGTACTCAGGAGGCTGAGGCAGGAGGATCACTGTGCATTGAAAGCCAGCCGGAACTACATAGAGACTCTGTTTAAAAAAAAAAAAAACTGAGAAGAACAAGTCTTTTATATGAATTCACTTATTTAGTGTTTCTTAGCTTCATCTTTCTTTTATGTAGATTCAAGTTTCAGTGTGGGCTAATTCTGCCCTATGGTCTTACATCGGGCTGCTCAAAAACAGAGACTGGGTTCTGTCCACCTTTAACCCCAGTGAGTGCTTCCCACAGCACCTACCTGAAACTCCAGAGGTGTTGGTTTGAAGCATTAATGAAAGTACTCCCAGGACAGTCTCGCAAGTGCTTTATCAGAAGTACAAGAAAAGTACAGGAAACCCACAGAGAGAATAGCTCCCTCTGCCTAGTCATGCTCAGGAAAATTCTACAAGAATAGTAACACAGATCTCAAGGGCAAACAGATATTTTCTAAAAGGTTAAATGAAAGAACAATACTTTAAGAAAAAGAACAGTTTTAGAAAAAGACATGAAAGCTCAGGGGAGTAAACTTCCTGACACATGCTAGTGATGGCAAGGAGCACCACAGCTTTTGTGTGGAGAAGCTGGGGACCAGAGGAGCTAAAGAGAAGGGTCAAGTCAAGAGTTTTAAGCACTTCGCATGTCACAGGAGGGATTGTGCACTTTGTCTTGGCAAAGTCTGTAGGGGGCAGCAACACGGGGACATTAGTTTCTGAAGGATCCTGCTGAAGCAATATTGATGGCAGGGCACCAATTAGGCAACTCTTCCCACAGTGACTCGAATGTGGAATGGAACACACAGGGTGGTCAGAAGATATTTCAGAGGTTTGATCCATAGATTCTGGTGATCAATTACATTTAAGAATAATGGCAAAGTGATGGCCGGTGATTTAGCTCAGTGGTTCCACCACCTGCCTTGCAAGCACAAGGTCCTGAGTTCAATCCCCAGTATCAAAAATAATAATAATAATAATAATGGCAAAGGAAGATTTGGAGTCAATCTCAACCCTAAAATCAGGGAACAGAAACATACAGGCCAGAAGAAGAGAACAAGGGCTACAGGATGCAGATGAGGACCCAACTCGCACTTCAGCTAATAACCAACTTTTCCAAATCTGTTTGCAGCCTACCATCTGGCAGCACTTTTCTCACCTTAAACTGTCATTTGGAAATGCAGGCGCTATGACATGGAAGCCAAATATCAATAGGGGGAAAAAGATTTCAGTAACAACCTGTGCTGCTTCTGAGAATTATTTATATGGGTAATGGCAGCAGGAGATGAAAGGATGGGAGAGAGAAACACAGCAGGTTTATGACGGAGCAGATCCAAGGCACAGAAAGGACCTGCCACACCCTAATGTCATTTGGCAGGATTCTGGCCAAGTCTTCCCTAGAGGCAAGTACTTTAATGCTTTATACAAATTCAAAACATAGGCAAGCCTTGGCAGTGAGGATTATTACTCCGAGGACTGAAAAAGTGATAGATGATGAAATGTGATGCTAAAAGGCCCAGCTAAGCCTAATTCAGGCTAAAGCCATTTGCCAATGGCTGGGAAGAAAAATAATCTTTCCTATAAACCCAAACCACACTTGTTATTAAGGGCTGTATCACTTTAATTGGATTTTTACATCAACATTAACATAGACAACAACATAGCTCTATTTTATGCTGTGAAATATTAGGAAGACCAGTGGGAGGGGCTGCTTGTGACATTCCCCTCCCACCTGCCTCATATTCAAGAATAATCAGGTAAATATTTTTCACAATGGCTGCTTGATTCGATTAAGAATAAATAATATTGACCAGACTTCCCTCCCCACCAACGTGCAGAGCATTGCTGAGCCTCAGAATCCGCTTTAGCTTCATGGTGACTGGAATCTGCTCTGCAGAGACTGTACACATCTGGCAGGACTCTGAGCTCCAGGACTTTCAGTCAGCCGGGGCCCCACCAATTAGGTGACTCCTGGCCTCCCTGCCCCTACTTCACCACAGATCAAAGTTAAGGATGAGAAACTGTCACTTTCCCACCTGTGAAGATACCCTGAACATTTCTTGCCACTTCTGCTTTGAAGTAGACAAACCATTCGATTCCTTTCCTCCAAGGAAGACCGGGGCTTGAGAAGTCAGTCATAGAGAGAACCACTGTACAAGAAGGGTTCCCTATGTGAGAATGAGCTAATGCTGTACATGGCTAGGAACTCCCTGCAACAGCAGATAGCCAGGCCTTGAAACAAAGCACTTGTCTCACCTGGTACCAAGAGCAGCACAGGAAGAAATGCAGGGCTCTGCCGGGAGTTCTCAAGATATAGTAATGCCTTGGTTCACAAATGCTTCTGTTCATGAACAATGTGGTTCACAAATAGAAATATTGGCAAACTTTTGCTTCCATTTGCAAACTCCACATTGGGTGAAAAAAAGGACCTCAGTCATCTTCACCAGAATTGTGGAACAAATTCAGTTCGTGAACCATGGTACCACTGTATATGCTCTCTTCCAAGGGCTACTGATAAGAGAAGTGAGCCAGCCTGGAGAAAGCTGTCTACACCAGGGCCACATGTGCAAGAACTGCCAGCAACAGCACCAGCATGATAGCAAACCTGTTCAGGTCAACCCCCTGGAGTGGAGGCGGAACCACTGAGCTAAACCCCTGGCCCCTTCAAAATGTTATTGGTACATTTTAGGTATACGTTATGCTGATATTCATTATTGAATAATGAATATTTGCATAATATATCTTGGTTCTTATTTTTTCCCCATTCCCCTACCCTCCATCCCTCCCTATTTACAGACTTTGTTTCCACTTTTCATTTTCTCATATTTATTCCTTTCCCTCACCCCTCCCCCTTCCTCTTCCCCTTTGGACCTTTTCTTCCTATTTCATATTATCTATTATACCTTTTGATCCCTATTTACACTTTCAGTTTCTCACACCAGAGAAACTATTCAGTATTTACACATGTGTCCTATTTATTTCATTTAAGAGTATGGCTTCAATAGCTATAAATGTCTCTAGTTTCTCATTCTTTATGGCTGAATAGTACTCCATTGTATAAAAAATCACATTTTCTTTATCCAGTCTGCAGTTGATGGGCACTTGGGCTGCTTCCAAGTTTTGGAGTGGAGTGGCAGTTCCTATAGCATGACTGTCTGCTACTAAAGACCCTCAGACCCAGGGCAATGAGCACCCCAGCCAGATGGCACAGATCACACAGGGGGCCCAAGTAAAATGAACCAGGAGCCCATGATTCCAACAGTACTATCAGACTCACAGTGCTGTGACAGTTACCTGGTTGCTGGGAGAGTGCTGACTCGGGTGAAAAATACAGACGGCTCAACTTCCACGTGCAGCCCCAGGGAGAGGTTCCTGTAATATCCTTCCACGTGGCCTGGGCCTCCCGAGTACTTGAAACTCAGAACAGCTTCAAGAGTCTACAAAGATAAAATAATAGGTCAGTGTTCCCAAGTTGGCCAAGGCTTCCCACTACAAAGTAGGCTTCACTGAAGAACAGTCTAAAGACTCCCCCAGCAGATGAAGTTATTTGCAAAGAACGACTCTCACCCTAGCTAAAATCTCAAAGCTGGCATCATCTTTCCCGTGGTACCCAACACGAACACTATCCACAGCCTGGACATGCAAATAGAAGGGGTTCCAAAATTTACTTTGTGATTGGAGACATTGTTTTAGAAAGAGAAACCCATTTCAATGAGGACCACCTAGATACACACATCAGGACAGGGGAGGGCATCCTTCCAGCAAGAAGGCAGCTTATGCACCTGGCTCCCAGGTGGACAGGGTAGAAAAGTAAGCCATGAGGCCTGCATTCACCACCCCAGAGATGTGCTCACAGGCAACTGAAGCCCTTTTAGGAGAGGCAGGATGCAGCACCACCTTACCAAGAGCAGGGCACAGGATAAAGACCCACCAGCCATAACCTAAGTGGGCAAGAAGGGTTCAGCTCAAAAGTAATAAATTGCTTAAGGCCGAGTAGGGGGTCAAATGATAGTGAAGACCCCCCACTCTAGAGTCCAGGCAGGCGAGCAATTACCCATTCCAAGGCTTTTCTCTGGGTATTCACACAAACAATGGTGGGAGGTCAGACACAACCTCCTTTGGTGGTACAAGCCTAGAGGAGCCAGTTGGCCACCACTACAAGGAAGGCAAGGCACTGAATCCCCCAACTCTAGAATCGGGGAGCCACCATGCAACCTTTCTTTCCCTTAAAGTGCTGAGGAAAGGGTATCACAGGGCAAGGGCACAGGCAAGGTAAAAGTCCATAAACAGGGCCAGAGATTTAGCTCAGTGGTTTTGCCGCCTGCTGCGCAAGCACCAGGACCCGAGTTCGATCCCCGGTACCCAAAAAATAAAAGTCCATAAACAAGTTACAGATACAGGGCAAAGTTCCATTCTAGTGGAGTAAGGCAGGAAAAGGTCCTGAGCCAGGATTCAGCACCAATGCCAGTGGAGGCATCATGCAGTTGCAATGGAACAGGATCTCGCTCATCCCCAGCAACCACCACAATATGGGCAGAGACAAGCGACTTTGGGTGTGAGGGGAAGAAATGATGAAAAAGCCCCCAGACAGGACCCAGATACATAGGGTCTTCCTAAGAGTGAGGAGAGGTGAGAACAACCAGCCTAGAAGCACCTTGGGAGAAAGAGGTGTGGAAAGAGACACCCAAGGTGCTGCTGTTGGGAGGGAGCAGAAGGAAGGGGACCAAGGGTGGTGGGATAACATGAGGGGAAAAATTGGCATCTTGAAGCCCATCCTCTCTCACCCACCTCCACCCCCAGCACAAAGCAACACTAGAGGAATCTGCAGTCTGTGGGGTACCAAGAGTAACCATAGCAACAAGAAATCCCAAGCCAGCTCAACTCCTGACTAAAATGATGAAATCCTTCCACAGCAGCATCCTAAAACAGGCATTGGCAAAGCACAGCCCATGGGCCAAGACAGGCTTGCTCCGTTTCTGTATAGCTTGGGAACTAAGAACAGTTTTTACATTGTATAAAGGTGGTACATCAAAACAAAATAAAAACAAAGTAGGATATGCAACAGAGACCATATGTGTCTGGCAAAGCTTGAAATATTTACTATATCGTCCTTTACATTAAAAATGTGCAGAGAGCCAGGGATTTAGCTTAATGGTTTCGCCGCCTGCTGCACAAGTGCAATGACCCGAGTTCGATCCCCGGTACCAAAAAAATAAAAATTTTAAAAAATAATAAATAAATAAAAATGTGCAGATAGAGCTGTGAGAGGAAAACATAGGAGCAAATTGTCATGACCTGGGATCAGGTGATGGTTTTGCAGATATAACACCAATAGCATAAGCAACAATCCAGTAACTCAAAGGACAGTGCCATGGAAATTTAAGAAGGGTGAGGGGCAGGAAAACAGGAAAGCCATGCCCTTGGAAGTTGGCAAAGCTCCCACCATATCTGGCAATGAGTTGGCCACAATGACCCTAGTGGAAGCATTTTCCAGAAGCAGCAGTGAGGGCAAAAGTTGGGGCACAGTGTGTGAGCTCAGAGCAACAAGTCAGATGCTGACAATGGCCCATCAGGTCCTCCATGAACATGCTAAGGAGAGGAGTGAACATCCGTCTCCCCTGCCAGGTGCAAGGTGAAGCCATGTTTCTAGGAGGCTATATGGAGGCCCTGCTTTCCACCCTCCTCCGTAAGTTTCCAGGGTCACACTGCAATAAGCTTTCTTGCAAGATGCATTTATCCTGTGGTTACTGGTTTGACCTACTTCTCTCCAATGAGGAGGCAGCCACAGCCACAGAAATTTTTTTAATGAAGGAAACAGCCTGTGTGGGTCCCAAAGAGGCCATGCTGAGGAGGAGCATGACATTCCCATGGGAAGGCATCTGGCATTTCAAACAGCTGGGACAGTGGAAAAAGAGCAGGTACGAACACTAACAAAACTTGGTTTGCCATTCTGGTTCTTCAAGATCCCGGGAACCTCCTCTTGCCATTCTCGGCCTCATCTTGTCAGCTATCAGATGGGGACAATAATTAATACTGACCCTACTAGACATCATTGAGGATTCAGTGAGAAACACACTAGCTGAAAAAGTGTTCTCAATGTCATGAATTCCCTTCTGCCCTGCAGCCTGACCCATCTGGTAGCCTGAGGCTACGTGGCTTAGAATACGATAACATGAGTTTTAGTCCTGTTTCTTTTATTTTTATGTTTTCTATGTTGGGGAATCATATTTAACAAAAGTTACCATTTTACTTCTTTTTAAATACACAGTACTATAGGATTTAAGTACGCTCACACTGTTGATAAACCATCACCACCATCCATCTCCAGACCTTTTTCATCTTCCAAAACTGAACCTTGGAATCCATTAAACACTAACTCTCCATCCCTACTCTTCCCTCCCCCACACTTGGTAACTTTCCTACTTTCTCTCTGTATAGATTTAACTCCTCTAGGAAACTCATGTAAGTAGAATCATCGTCTTTGTCCTGTGACTGGTTTGTTCACTTAGCAAAATGATCCCAAAGTTTACTCATGTGGGAGCCTTTGTCAGAATCTGCTTCCTTTTTAAGGCTGAATAACTTTCCATTGTATGGCTGCAGCACATTTTATTCAGCCATTCATCGGTCAACAGACACCAGAGTTCCTTCAGCCTTCAGGCTCTTGTGAAAAATGCTGATGTGAACAAGGGTATGCAGACATTAAGACCCTGTTTTCAGTTCTTTTGTGTATATAAAGAGGGATTCTTGGGCAGTTGTTCCACATTTAACTTTTTTGATGGACCTCATATCATTTTCTATGGCAGCTGCACTGTTCTATATTCCCACCAGTGGCATATAAGGGTTTCCAATTTTTCTACATCCTCACCAATACTTGTTTTCTGTTTTTGTGGTTACAGCCATCCTAATGAGTATGAGGTGGTGTCTCACTGTGGTTTTGATTTACATTTCCCTAATGAACAGTGATACTGAGTATTTGTCTGCTTCTTTTTGATCTTTTGTGTATCTTCTCTGGAGAAATGTCTGTTGAACTCATTCAGTTCCATTTTAAAATCTTATTATTCCAACTCATCTCAGCATGTCTTTGTGCCTATATGTTTACAGTATCCTTCAAACCTGTACTACCAGAAATATCTTCACTGACTGATCCTCTCCACCCATGTAAACGTTATTCCTCCTTCATGACACAGATAAAGCCATGCCTTCTCCTTACTTAAAAAGTACTCAGGGAAAAGGATTTTGTTTTAGTATTCAAAGATCATATTTTGGCCTCATCAAAACCCCATATTCTTTTCCCACTACTCAAAGCACAGCCCCATCATCTCCAGACAGTGGATGATTTCTTGTCAACGTAGCTTAGCTCTCCCGAATTCACCCTTGTCAGGGGCAGAGGGTGAAACCTGGCATACACCTCAACATGCTTGTCTGTGAAGACCCTGAGCACAGCTGACTCTGGCCTACAAGGACTACTCGCTCATTCATCCCTTCTAACACTTCTAGGTATCTTCTGAGTGCCAAGATCCCTACCAACCACAAGATGAGTAGCACGTAGCTCCAGACCTCAGAAAGCTCCATAAACACCAAATGGATAAATGTTTGTGAAAGCAGTCACCAAGAGCACCACCCACCTCCCCACTCACACAAGGTGCCTGCCTCCAGCGGCAGACGCAGGGGTTGAGAAAAGGAATGCCCTCTCACAACGTCCTGGAAAAGTCAGAATTTGTGAAGGATAACAAACGTCTCACTGGCTTTTTGCTTTTTAAAAGTAACTTTAAAATTCACCTCCCAAGAGTGATATAGGAGAAATCAACCACGAAATAAGCAAAAAATACACAGAGATAGGTAACTACCAAGCACCAAGAACAAAGAAATAGTCTGTATTTCTTGGAACTGGCTGTTTCTTTACTCTATAGAGAAGCAAGAAAAAGATATAATTAAGGGGAAAATATCTAATTTATGAAAATCAAGCACTGAAAATGTTTTGTGAAATTAAGTATAACTGCCTTTCCTCCTGATGATTAAAAGAAAAAAAGAAACAAAAAGCCTCTTCAGCTTGGTAAAATTAGAATATTTTAATAAAACCATAAAATAGTTTGGCAAGACGAAAGACACAGGATGTTCAAATTTTTTTCAATCAATGTAAAGGGAAGCAACACACTATTCTTTTTCTTTCAGTTTCTTGTTTTTAGCAGTACATGTTTGCATTACATAGTGATTACATTCCTTGTGGGGAGCTGGTACTTATACATAAAACATATCTTCTTTTCAACCCCTTTCCCTCCTTCCTCTCCATCCATCTTTTGATCCACTTCCCATTTGAACAAAATCTCTCTCTCTACTTCCTACTGTCTATTTTTTATTTTATTCTTTATTTACATTTTGAATTTATCATATAAGAGAGGCCATGTGATATTTAAGCTTGTGTGTCTGATTTACTTCACTTTAATATTATGGTCTCAAGATGTATCCATTGTCCTGCAAATGACTCAAGTTTATCCTTCTTTATAAAGCTACTCCATTGTGTGTATCTAGTCTTCTTTTGATGGACATAAAGACTGCTTCCAAGATTTAGCTAGTTATGGATCAGGCTGCTATAAACATGGGAATGCAAGTATCACTGTAATATGATGTCTTTAACTCTTTCAGGAAGACACCGAGACTGGGAATTGCTGGGTCAAGTAGAATTTCTAGTCTTTGTTTTTTGAGGAATCTCCGTACTGATTTCCATAGTGGCTGCACCAATTTACATTCCTACCAACAAAGTAGAAGGGTTCCCCCAACCCCCATGCAGCCTCATCAGGATTTACACCACACTGTTCTGACCCAAGACTTCTGAGAGCACTTTTTCAGTTTTCACCCTGAAAGATTACAAAAAGCAGTAATAAGCAAGAAACTAAAAATAAAATATGTATTTTCTAGGTATACCATAACTGAGATTTTCAATCCACAATGAAAGATCTTTCAATGGTTTCCTCTTATTCAGCACCTACCTCGAAGTGCCAAATGCTGTACTAAGTGATCAACCTACTACCACTACGACCGTCATATTCCCAAGAGTCTTCAGAGGAAGGTGCTGCTCTCATGATCGAGGCTCTGCAGTTAGGTGAACAGCCCAGCCCACCTACCCGGGAAGTAGCACATCAACAACTTGAACATAGAGCTACATGGCTACTCAGCCCACTCCCCTACCATGTATACAACTGCTCAGAAGAGAATTCACTCATGTATCCCACCATTTACTCACTGACCCTGGATGCATGTCTACTACATGCCATAGTCCATGGCAATGGAAAGGAAGAAAAAAACTCCTGCCATTGTGGCACTCAGGTCTAGCAAAAGAAACAAGCCCCAACGCCACTGAGATTGTGAAATGCTGTGCCCTAGGTGAGTATATCAGGGTGCATTAAGAATACAGGAGGAGAAAGCACTGTGTGCTTAGCAGGTAACAGCTGGACAAGAAGTGACAACAAACCAACAAGAGGGGCAGGATTCAGTGCATCATAAGTTGAAAATGGACAAAAAAAAAACCCAGAAAAAACAAACTAAAACCCACTTTTTGGAAATATCAGTAAAGGTGACAATCCTCCCAGTCAGATTGGTCAACGGAAAAAAGAGAAATGAAATGAAAATAAATACCTATCAGTGTACACCCTTATGGATGCTAAAAACGCAAGAAAAGAACATAAGCAATTCTGTGCCAAAAGATTCAACAATTCAGATTCAGTGGACACACATTCCCAAATGGAATCGGAGAAACAGAAACCCAAAGGGCTTGATATCAACTGAAGATACTGCATTCATAGTGAAAAGCGTCCTCCTAAAAGAAGCTAATGCTCAGATGGTTTCCCAGCTGAAGTCAATCAAACACCTGTGTTAAAAAGAATACTATCCAGGCATAGTGGCGCATGCCCATTATCCCAGCACTCTGGGAGGCTAAAGTAAGGGGATCACGAATTGGAGTCCAGCCTGGGCAACTTGGCAACTTAGTGAGACACTGTCTAAAAACAAAAAATAAAAAAATTTTAAAAATAGCCAGAGATGTAGCTCAGTGTAAAGACCTTGAGTTATACTCCCGGTAATGGGGGGGGGGGGGGGGAGCACCAACTTTATACAAACATCTTCAGAAAATAAAATGGAGAACCCTTTCCTTTTTTGTAAATCAGACCAATATTACCCAAATCTTGAACTCAGATGGAAAGTTTACAATAAAAATATGAGTTTTAATTTAAATGTAAAAACTCTTAACAGAATTTAAAAGTAAAATCCCTTAACAAAATATTAGCAAGTCATATTAAGTTGTATGTAAAACAGATCATATATTATGGATGGCCAAGGAAAGACTTCTCTCTGCAAGGCAAGGTTAGTAACATCAATCAGTTTCATCTAACAGTAACAGATGATTAACAGAAAGAAAAAAGCTCTGAGTGTGAGCCGTGCATGGCAGCATGCATCTGTAATCCCAGCACTGGGGAGGCTGAGACAGGAGGATCACCACACGCTTGAGGCCAGCCTCAGCTACATAGTGAGTTCAGGGACAGCCTGAACTACATAGGGAGACCCTGCTTCAATAAACAACAACAGAAAAAGCTCTATGATCAATAGCTTCAGGAAAAACAGGTGACAAAATTAAAAACTCATTTATGATTTTTAAAAACCTCTCAGCAAATCAGGAATAGAAAAGTACATCCTCAATCTATGGAATGCACCCATGAAAAACTTATAATGAAAACCATACTTACAGGTAAACAACTAAATGTTTATACTTAAAAAGCCAGAAAAATGCAACTATATAGTTGTCACTTCTATCAACATTGTATTTAAGCTACATAAGTTCCATATGTAAAGAAAGGTGAACATGTCAGAAAGGAAGAAGTGTTCACAGACAACATGATTATGTAAAAAAAATCCTAAGAAATCTACTGAAATTCTCAGAAATTGCTGATGTAATGTAAAATAGTATAATTGTTTTGAAGAAAAGCTAAATAATTCCTTATTTTTAAAAACCCTACAATTACTACTACTATTATATTACTACTGAGCAATGCAACTCCAACCAAAAAAATAAAAACATATATTCACCCAAAAACATGCATGTAAATGTCCACAGAAACTTTATTCATAATATTCCCAAACTGGATATCACTTCAATGTACAATAAGAGTATCTGCGTGTATTTCAAATACTAGGAAGGCCCATTTCTAGTAACGAGAAGCCAATCAGTGTGGACAAGGGAGAACTAGCTGCAAAGTAGCAGGGACACTTTGAGGGATAATTAAATGTCTTACATCTTGATAGCGATTATGGTCATGTACAATATACATTCATCAAAATTCATCAGACTTTGGCTCACAAAGCTGCAATTTACAGAATGCCAATCACATACAGTAAAGTTGATTTTGAAAATTGGCCTTGACTATCAATAAGCACACAATCACTTGTAAACATTCAAATAAAGAACCCAAGACACAATGCAGGCCATATTGCCATCAGACTGCCCATGTCTAAAGCCAGACATGAAGCCTGGAGGGGCTTCCAGTGGAAACTCAGGAGTCCCTCGTTCTGCAGCAGAAATAAGGAAGTATGGTTATGATTGATAGTAATTAAAACTTCACATAACCTTGGGAAAGTCATGTCACTCTTCTAACTCTCAGTATCCTTGCTTAGATTCAGAGTGTTCTGCCAGATATTGCCTAAGATTTTGATCAACTCTTATATGAACTGTTATTGTTCATTTTGTATAACTAATCTAATGCTCCACAGTTTCTAATATAACTAAGGCTATTGGGAGAGAAAAAAATCACGCTCATACATATCCTAGCCAATTTAAAAGTATAAGTAGATCTCTAATTTTCTAAGGCCCCAATTGAACCTGTCACCACAGATTTCCTTCTGCTCTATTCCTGTGATATGACATAAAATTAATAGCTGTGATGTGGTCCACTTAGCAAGTTAAACATTCAGAACCAGAGGCTGGGGCTCATCCCCCAAGAGACCAGCCCAATGGTTTACATAAGGTCAGTGAAACATACAAATGAAAGCCATACTATTACTTTCGAGTTAATTAGTACTTTCAGCCAAACTCCTCAGTGTTAATTATGCCTTAAAGATGCCAAGTAGCTACAAATTAAATGGGACATCCATGATAATGTGGGAATGGATTTGGGCAACAGCAGTCATCAATAAAGCTTTGACTCAGGAAGCCCAGGAGGCATGTGAGGGCTGAGAAGAGTTAGGACATGAGGTCCAGAAGAGGCAGGTTAAGTGTCTGGAGACTGGTAAAAGACCAAGCATAAACCTCGGACTTTGGTACCAAGTAAAGCAGCAGTTCAGAGATTGAAGGGTAAGATCAAACCTTGGATGAAGAACAGGGAAGACTCAGAAGGTAACCGATGCTCCTATCAGCCTCAGACCACAGCAGAGCAAGGGCCTGCCACGACCACACTGTCCGTATTCTAGGCCATATTGCAACTCTTCCGAGAAGCCTTTGCGGGGTCTCCACAGAAATTCCTCACTCTGAGCACTCTGCCTGAACATTCTGCTTCTGATCTGCCACAGCACTCCTCACACTATTTCAAGTCCATAATTTAATATGGACTTTCCCCAATAGGGAATGTATTCATATTCTCTAAACCTAATGACATATAAGGTGGGAAAAAAACTGCAGTGTGTTTAAATTTTTAAAAATCATTACACTAAATAACACACTGCCATCAATCCCTCTCAAAATACCCCCCCACACACACACACTTTGAACACACTTACCACACTGTTCTTGCCACTTTCTGAAGCAAGTTCTGGAAGTCTTGCCAAGCTCTGGAAGTCCTCTTTCAAGTGTGTCTTTAGTTCTACTGGGATTGCCTGCATGTCCTTGAACTGATTCAATATGTTGACCTGAATTTCATGGTCATTTTGACTTTGGAGAAGAGCCAGAGTCCCATGTTGCCATATCTGGTAAAGGCCGTGGATGAGGACAATCTAATGTATTTACAAGCCTGCCTATCTCTTGGATGGCACTCAGAAGCACCATTCACCATGTTTTAAAATCACACTTTCATGACAGGAAATTTGTATCTACATATGGTATATCTTGATTCCTCTCTTTTTTCCCAGTCCCCTCCCATCCCTTCAACCCCTCATTCCCTCCTTATTTACAAAAGAATTGTTTCCATTTTTTCCTTCTTTTCTTGTTTTTTTCTCCACCCCCTCCCCTAGTTCCTCTTGCCTTTTGAACAATTTCTTCCTATTTCACATTATCTATTACACATTTTGGTCCTTATTTGCCCTTTCAGTTTCTCACACCAGAGAGATGATGCAGTATTTACACGTGTGTCTAATTTATTTCATTTAAGAGTATAGTCTGAAGGTGCATCCATTTAGCTATACATGTCTCAAGTTTATCCTTTATGCCTGAGTAGTATTTGATTGTATAAAAAAAATCTACATCTTTTTTTATCCATTCATCAGTTGATGGGCATTTGGGTCGTTTCCAAGATGTAGCTATTACATGAGTGTTGCTATAAATGTATCACTATAAACATGAGTGTGCATATATCGCTGTGGTATGATGCTTTTAATTCTTTCAGGAAGATACCCAGCAGGGAATAGCTGGGTCAAACGGGACCTCTAATCCTAGTTTTGTTTTGTTTTGTTTTGTTTTGTTTTTGTTTTGGGTTTGTTTTTTTGCGGTAATGGGGATCAAACTCAGGACTCTGCACTTGCAAGGCAGGTGTGGTGCCACTGTGCTAAATCCCCAGACCAAATCCTAGTTTTTTGAAGAATCTCCACACTGATTTCTATAGTGTTTATACCAATCTGCACCCCCACCAACAGCGGAGAAGTGTTCCTTTTTCCCCACAGTCCTGCCAGCATTTGTTGTTAGTTAACTTCTTGATATTAGCTATTCTTTCTGGAGTGAGATAGAATCTCAGTGTTGTTTTAATTGGTGTCTCTCAAATGACCAATGATGCACTTCACATATCTTGAAGGGTTTAGTTAACATCATAGAGTACATTCTTTATAGAGTATTTGTAGGTGGTACTACACAGTGGCAGTGTGTGAGTAATGAAACAGTCATTTACATATTAGTTCTTTTGGTTGTTTATACTATTTTGTCACTATGAACTGTTACAATGGTTATGTACACAAGTCACTTTCTACATACATTGATATTTCTGAAAGATATATTTTCCAAAGGTGGATTTCTGGGTCATAATTTAAATGTATTGGTGATTTTAATAGACACTACCAAAATATCCTTCATGAAAAGTTGAACCATTTCACTATGTTAACAGCAATTTTTTACTGACATGCCAGTCTCTTCCAGATTCCTAGGAAGTTTTATATATTAAGGAGATTACCCATGTACAAAATCATGTCTGTAGATGCAGACAGTTTTATTGTCTTTTCATTTCCAATATCTATGCCTTTTAAAATTTTCTCTTCTTGGCCTATTCCACTGGCCAGGACCAACAAATCAATGGATGAGAATAAAGATTCCAAAAATAAACTCACACTGACACAAGTAATTGGTTTTTCATCAAGGGCAAAGGCAATTCAATGACTGAATTAGACTTTTCAACAAATGACGGTGGAACAAATGGCTAAAGGTACAGAGACAAATAGACCTGGACTGCTACCACACACACCAATTAGTTTGAGATAGGTTATATCTCTAAGCGTGCTTTAAAAACATGCACCTACACCTTCTGAAGAAAACTCAGGGGATAACTCTGCAGCTTTGAGATAGGTAGAGAGCACATAGAAAACGCAAAAGACACTACAGGCTAAGAAAAAAACATTAAATTTCATGAAAAAAGTTTACATCCAGTGAAATCTCCAAAATTTTTAAATTTAAAATTTATTTATTTTATCCAGGTTGTCAAATTTATCCATATTACCTGTTCATACTTGTTCTCCTTTGTTTCTATGGTTTCTAGAGTATATCTCTTTCATTCTTGATGCTGGGGATTATTAATGTTACTGCTTTGAAACTATCAATTTTGGGTTTTGTTAGTTTTCTTAAATGTCTGTTTGTAGCTAACACAGGATTTGGCACAGAGCAAGTATTCAATAAATAAATGCTTTCTTTGTGGAATTAAGTTTGTTGATGATTCATACATTAATTTCATATCAACGTCTGTTACATGGACAAATGTGTAACCTTTTAATACACACATGTTTTTTCCCTTATTAACTCACTTTACAAGGCACCTGTCACTCCCACCTGTCTATGCTACTTGGCAAATTTCAGCAGCCTACTCATACCAGCAGGGACCTCAGACTCCTAGTGAGGTCCAGGGTAGCTGTCCCCACAACATCATAGCACAGGCACTTTCCCATGGTGCTTATTATTCTCTAAATTGCAGCACAAGGCTTAGGTCCTTCTAGAGAATAAAAGCTCCCTGAGGTTGGAGGCCTTTCTGTATACCGAGAGCCTCAAAGGACAGGTGGTCAACACTACTTGTTCACTAATTGCACCAAGCAATGGCATCTTCACCATGAATCTCAGAAGGAAACTTGCACTTATTAGGTTCCTGCAATGTTCAGGCATTGTGACTGGGGCTTTAAGAGGTTTATCACAAAGTTACATAGGCATTATTACCTAAAAAGTTTCTTATTAGAAGAGATGACAATCATAAACATATATGCACCAAACACTAGTGGACCCAACTATATAAAACAAATACTAACAGACATGAAAAATCAAATAAGCACTGATACAATAGTAGTGGGGGACCTCAATACCCCACTGTCACAAATAGATAGATCAACTAGACAAAAAATAAGCAACGAAATACTAGAACTCAACCAAACTCTTAAACAAATGAACTTAACAGATGTTTAGAGTGTTCCACCCAACAAAATTAGAATACACATTTTTTTCAGCTGCATATGGGTTGTTCTCCAAAATAGACCACATACTCGCTCATAGAACATGTTTAAGTAAGTGCAAAGGAATTGAAGTTATCCCCTGTATAATATCAGACAACAGTGCAATGAAACTGGAGATCAATAACAAAAGAAACCACAAAAATTTCATAAACTGATGGAAATTGAACAACACACTTCTGAATAACCAATGGGTCACAGGGGAAATTGAAGAAATCAGACAGTTCCTTCAATTAAATGACAATGACAAAACAACATATTGGAATCTATGGGACACAATGAAAGCAGTCTTACAAGGGAAATTCATAGCAGTGAATACACATATTAGGGAAACAGAGAAAGCCCAATTAAACAACCTGATGCTGAACCTCAAGCTTCTAGAAAAAGAAGAGCAGAACAAACCCAAAGCTCATACAAGGGAGGAAATTGTAA
>NW_004624735.1:16363165-16394751 GCF_000247695.1 Heterocephalus glaber | reverse complement strand
AAATGTGGTTTTTTTATAAAATGGAGTACTACTCAGCCATAAAAAATGAGAAATTAGAGACATTTATAGCTAAATGGATGCACATTGACGCGATACACTTAAGTGAAATAAATAGGATACACATGTGTAAATACCGAATAGTTTCTCTAGTGTGAGAAACTGAAAGCGTAAATAAGGACTAAAAGGTATAATAGACAATGTGAAATAGGAAGAAAAGGGGCAAAGGGGAAAGGGAAGTGGGAGGGGTATGGGAAAGGAAAGAAGGGAAGGAAATGGAATTAATATGAGAAAATGAAAAAATGGAAACAAAGTCTTTGTAAATATGGAGTGATGGAGGGGTGGAAGGGAGGGCTGGGGAAGGGGGAAAAGTAAGAACCAGGAGAGATTATGTAAAGCTGCAAATTTCCAATGATGAATGCCATTATATTGTATACCTAAAATGTACCAATAAAATTAATTTTTAAAAAAGACTTTCAAAAAAAAGTGTCTTATTATTGAAGGCTTAGAGAAATGAAGCATCTAGCCTCAAAGGTGAAAGCCAGGTCTGTACAACTCCAAAGGTCTTGTTCTTCCAGAATTCTATGTTATGTTCCTGAGATGAGCAAAAGCAATGGATCAGGGCCAGAGATTTAGCTCAGTGGTTCCATTTCCTGGCTCACAAGCGCAAGGTCCCGAGTTTGATCCCTGGTACCAAAAAAACAAAAGCAAACAAAAAAAAAAGCAATGAAAGCAGAATGGGATGGCAAACAAAAGCCGATACCGCCCTTTGAGAATAGGCCTAGTCTCCACAAGGCAGAGCCCATACCAAGGTGCCATGGCACACAGATCCTGACTTGGTACTAAATGCATGGATGGTCTCTTTCTGTGCACACAGCTGGAGGATGGGTTGGAAAGCGATTCTTTAACCAATTAAAGACCTAAATACAATTAGCATGAAATTAGGCAGTAGAAGTTTGTTAGGAATTAGAGTCATACTTGCATTAATACATTGTCATAAGCTATACACAATTAAGACATTTTCTACTTGCAATCACTGGGTTATGAGAAACACTCTGCCATACTATGTGCTCTTTTAAATGAAGCCTTATCTTCAATATTAGAGGATACGTACTTGAAAATGAGGCACCCCAACAGAATGCTGACTTACAGAAAGCAATGTTACACCTTCAGAAAAAGAATGATTTAAATTTGGTTGACAAGGAAATACTAAGACATTACACAGACAGGAAGACCCTGGCAGCTTAGAGTAAAAGCACTGAACTAAGCAGGCACTGAAGGATAGTATGCTACCAGGCCTGCCATGAATCCCAACAATCAGCGTATGTTCAGTGGCCAGCCATGCTAGACATAATGCTGGGTGCTGTGCATACTCTGTTCCTACCTTGCCAGGGAAGCACAAGAGTAGGAACTGAACCTAGTTGGGTCCTGGCGCATTGCTCAAGTTCCCGGTCAGTAATGGAGAGAGCTCAGGTGTGTCTGACCTCAAAAGCCATATGTGCAGATCCTAAACTCAATGAAAGCCATTGATAAAGGAAGGTTCAGCATGAGGCCCTTTCTCCATGTAAGCATGTGGCTAACAGCAGACACAGTAATAGGCAGAGAATCCTGCAGGAAAGCCCTGATCTGGGCACAGCTCACCCACCAAACTGAGGCAGGAACTCAGGAAAGACACTCTTTCCCTCTTGGCATCAGCTTTCCCATCTGTGAAGCATGGATCTGGACCCAATAACCTCCAGTGGCCCTTTCCACATTACTGCTGTACATGTGCTAACAGAATGAACTGTGCTTGGTAAGGTCCAGGGTGGGGGTGGAGGGTGATGAGCTCTAGGAGGCAGAAGCCAGGCATCCAGCCTGAGGTGCACAAAGGACCAGGCTCCGGCCCACAGTGGGAGGGGCCTGGGAGGAGTCCATGGTGAAGACCTGACCTGGATGCCTTCCTCAAGAACCTGCTGGCAGATGGTGTGGGCTGAATGAGGTGAGGCTACAGAAAGCATGGCAAGTTGGAGGAGGATCATAACTGTCCAGAGAGGAAATGGCAATTCATCTAGGACTGATGTGGAGGTGAACGCCAACATGGGATTCCAGGAATATGTGAAGTCAGAGGTGTCAGAATTGGCCAAGAGTTGTATACCAAGTGGGAAGGAAAGCAGGGAATCCAGATGTCTCCAGGATTTTTCATCTGAGGAACCAGAGGAAAGACCTCAATGAGCCAATGAGTAAGAGAGCAAGAGAGGATAGGGGAAACAGAGTGGACAGGGTGAGGAGCCCCAAGACTTTGGTTTGGGGCACATGAAGTTTAAAATTCCTCCCAAGTGGAAGGAAAAAGTCAGAGCAGTTAGAGGAGTGCAGGTCGATGTCTGCAGAGCCATGATGGACACAATCCATAGGAAAAGAAGGCAGAAGACAGTAAGCCCTAACCTGACCCCCAGGCCCTTCTGAAGGGCTGCATTGTATGCACTGAAACAAACCACAGTGCTGTAAGTTTTTTTATTGTATGACTTTTCAGCCCTCTCGATATTAAGCCTTTGTCATGTGAAGTGTTTCACATTTTTACAAAACTCATCATAAACGGCAGAGAATAACACCGTTAAGAGCACCAGCTCTGAAGGCAGACTTCCTGGCTCAGACCCCACTGTCATTTCCTGCCACATCACTGAGTGAGTGATCCGATCTCTGTTTGTGGCAGCTTTCTCATCTGGGCACCAGCAAGATGAAACCAGCTGGCATAGGAAAAATACATCAAACGGTGCCCAGCACTGGAGAGAGTGTTGGAAGTGCCAACTAATACTGTTAATACTAAGTCAGTATCGAACAGTGAGGAAGGAAGTAAGTTACTTGAATCAAGAATAAGTAAACAAATCTCCATATCTGTCCCTTACTTAAAAACCATCATTACTCCATTCACCCGGGTATAGTTCAGACTTCAGCATAGCTGCCCTTAGCCCTTCCAGATGGGACTCCTGTGTCCCAGGCTTAGGCCTTACATCATGCACACACCTGAAGCTCCTACTCCTTTGTCACCATTACATCCCATGCATGCCGCCATCCCACTCAAGCAAGCAACATGACAATGAGGAGAGCAAGAACAACGCCACAGGCTGCAGTTCACCACAATGGAACATGTATTCACCACAGTACTGCTGCAAAGCAAACTGCCAGGGCCGGTTCTCTGCACTCCTTTTGTCACTCTGCCATGGTGCTCCAGGGCACTCTACCTGTCCCTCCAGCACAAAGAGTGGACCCTGACATTCCCATTAGCCAGATCCTGAGCCTGCCACAAAGTCAAGAGAGTTAGTAGAACCAGTTAGTTCCCCCATCTAAAAGAAAGAGATGACAGAACTGTAGGGAACAAATCAGCTACATCTGTCCATCTCGGGTCACTAACAGCTCACATGGAGAACACTTCCAATGGACAGTCCACCAACACAGGGTACATGTAAAAGGATGTGTGGCCTTGGCCCCACCCACTTTTCTCCCAATACAGAAGCAGGCCTTACAGCAACCAATTCAGAGGGAGGCAGTCTCCTCATGCAGCAATACCCCAGGCAGGCCAGGGTTCAAGCAAAAACACAGTGAAACAGGAAAGAGTCAGGCAAAGAAGTCTATGTGGGATCCAAGATGTACCAATACCACTCCCTCTGCCATCAGATCTACATGCCCAGGTGGTTCCCACCATCAAGGCCACGTACACAGTACCCGGTCGCTGCTTCCAAAGGGCCCATGTCCTGGCTAGATCTTGTGCCCACAGAGACATGGAGCACAGATTTCATCATTACACACTGGTGCCTGATACTGAGGGAGGGGGAGCCTGGCACACAGAGGAGCAGGGGAAGACTGGGGCTCACATCCATATCTTGGAATTCCTAGCCCAATGCAGAGTGATGGGCAAGACCCCAACCAGTGTTAAATCTGTGATAACAAGTCTGTCTGTGATCTCATTAGCCCCAACATTCTCCCTAGTGCTTCTGTGCTTTCATTAAGTCCCTAATAGGGCTCTGGCTTCAGAGTCTGCAAACACAATTGAGTCTTCTTTCACTGCACACTGCCCCTCTGATGGGCACAGCGTCACGTGGTCTGTTAACCAGCATTGAAAACATGGAGTTCATTTACTCAAATGGTTGGCATGCAATTATAGTTTCACTCATGAGATGTACAAGAATTAGGAGAGCTTAATTCACAAAGAAAAACACTTTCTTGTTAATGAAGTCTAAGTAAGTGCAAGTTTTTATTTTGGGGAGCTGTAAGTATACCAGATAAATAGTGGGGATATTTCCAGTACACCAAGTGTTCCTTGATTATATGATTTTTTAAAAATATAAAATACATAATTATCACCCACTTTTCACAGGTAATAAGACTTAAACACAGAATGATTTAATGTGCCCAGTAGTTAATATGCCAGCTATATTTAACTTCAAACCTGTGTTCTAGTCATTAAATTCATGGAACACACTTGACATCTTATTCCCCAATTGATGTAAGGAAACTGTCTATGCACACAGCAGACTCAGAGTAGAAACTTTCTACTCTTCTTGGCAAGTAACTGCACTTTTTGCTATAGTACCAGACACATCTCTAAGAACTATGATAAAGCTAAGAGAACATGGGTTGGGCTTTATTAGGCACCTGCTTATCACAGCTGCTGTCAACTCTGGAACACTGGAAGTGCTGGCCACTAATGATTTCTACATTGGTTTTTGTTGTTGTTGTTGTTGTTGTTGATTTCTTTATTGAACAACTATACTATCTGCATGCTTCAATATGATTTTACCAATGGTAACTCTAAAGAGACCATCAAAGCTGCAAAGATGAACTTTGTGATCAATAGAATGCACCTGTTCATCCTCCAGGAGCAAGAAATCACCCACATCAAATAAGGTGCTGTTAATCCTGAATATGTTATGGAATCTAAAGCTACCTTGAGAACTATGAGACTCACCTAAAGAGTGGAGCCAAAGGAGTCACCATCTCTTCCTTCCTCTCTCTCAATAACCCTATGTATATAATGAGAAAGAACCACAGAAGCATGAAAACTCCTTCAAGATTCCTGGCAACACCCAGTCTACCATCAACTCCTTACCATCCAAGCCCTCCACCAATTCTGTCCACGACAATTATGGCATGGTGGAGGGACTCATAACCATAGCACATACCAACAATGCTTCTCAGAAAATGGCAGGTGGCCCCTTTGACAAAGTGAAGCTTGATGGCACTGCTTGGAACATAATCCCAATATCCACTGATAGTACTAAGGTCAGTGGTCAGGTGGCAAGATCATCTCTGAGGTTAATGTGAGGACATCTGCAAGGGCTTCTGAGTCCCCAACCCCAATACATGGATCAGGGATATGACTTACTGTCTAGAGAAAGCCAATTATGATGACATCCTGATAGTGGTAAAGCATGCACTAGAGGACTCTTTGGGAAACAGCCTGACTACAAGAAGGCTGTATCTCCCGAAACTATGTTAGAGGAATCTTTGATACTGGGGCTAACCTTTCTTTCAACTACTGTCAAGCTAATATCTAGTACATGGTAGGGCTCATACAGCATGCAAGGATGACCAGCTACAGCCTGCAAAGATGACCAGCATCAAGAACACAGTAGAAAAGAAAAAGAAAAAGAAAAAGAACACAGTACAATAAAATACACTCTCAGCCCTGAGGTGCCCTGACCCAGTTCTACCTTGACATACTGGAAAACTCCTATCTCTTCCATTCCTAGACCTTGAAAAAAGGAAGTTAGAAGAGCTATGCACTGTCAATACAATCAGGACCCCACACCCACCAGGGAACACACACATACATAGAAATAGGTCCAGATCATCCAGGTCCAAGCCTTCAGGACAGCTGTCAGGGCTGAACTGCATGGCCAGGAAGACTGTCTTTCCTCCTAACACGGAAGGTTAAAAGTTGTTAGCCACAAAAAGCTAGAAATAAAGAGGGGCCTCAGAAACAATCAAGTTGCTAACTTTCTTTTTTTAGCTGGGGAATTCAAGTTCCAGAAAAGAACAGATGACTCTGCCCTGGACCCTGAACCAAGGCATGTGTTCACAGTGGGCCTTTCCTAGGGATAGAAAGAACCCTCAAGTAGTCACCCACCCCAAGGGACCCTCGGCACAGCAATGAAGACCTATCCCAGATTTTTCTCAGCAACACACACCAGAAGCAAACTGACAGAAGATATCTTAGAACAAATGCACAGGGGAAAATGGGTTACAGAGAAGGTATGGATTCTTTATCAAATAGGGAGAAAGATGATCAACACATCAATATTTTGGGACAACTGAGGAAATGTGAATATGGAACGAATATTAGATAACATTATTAGACCAAAATCAAAATTCCTGGGCAAGGTATTTAGGGAAGTGTTGTTAGGTGGTATGTGAAGATGTATTTAAGTAGAAGTACAATTGTACTCCAGTTCACAAACTTAATTTGTTCTATGATTTTGGAAAAGATGGCTGTGTTTGTGTTTGTGTGGCAAAGATGGCCGTGGTCCTATTTGTCATCCAATGCAATGTTTACAAACAAAAACACCATTTTGCCAAATGCTTCTGTTTGCAAACCAAGTTGGTTTGTGAACCGAGGTACCACTGTAATATCAAGTCTTCAACTTACTTTCAAATGGGCCACAAAAAAGTGTGTACAAATGCACATGAACACATGTGTAATCAACATACCATATATAAACAGAAAGAGAAAAGAGATTAGAAGAGAATGGGAGTGGATTTTCATTATATTACTCTTTCTACTTCATGTTTGAAATATTTCAAATTAAAACACTGGGATATTATTAACAAAGCAGGTACACTAGGGCCTTTGATTTTAAAGATAATCAACCAACAATGTGTGAAGTATATGCAGTAGCTACTTGGTGAGCACACACATGTTCCAAGAATGGTCCAGCCACTGTTTTCTAAAGATTCCTAATCTCCCCAACAAAGACTCCAGTGTGGACATCAGCACCCACTTTTTCAGCTAACTGGGACTCAGCATTAAAGAAACAATCCCTAGATACAGCCTTTAAAAGCTTAGCTGGACACTACCCTTCATCCCCCTGTTTTGTCTTCCTATGTACCTCCTCAGTGGCAGAGACCCTTGGAGAGTCAGGACTGATCAGCAAGGGTCCTTTGCCAAGGCTAGAGGAGGGCCTTCAGGTCACATGGTGCCAGGGCCACAAAGTCTTCTGCCTCACAAGACTCACTTCCTCCACAATGGCTGGCTCTCAATTTAATTTTGTTCTGCTGATCTTTTCCATTATTAAATGACTCGGCTAGCCCATGGCCTTTGCTTCTTTCTTACTCCAGTAAACTTTCTTGTTTAAACAGAAAACCAAAACTTTCTGTGTACTGTGTCAGCAAGTGTACTGCTGGCTCCTTCTGGCTGGGGAGCCCTGAATAAACATCTGCTCTCCCAGACCCTCTGCTCCTTTATCTCTGCAACAGAATAAATCCAATAACTGCTTTACAGAAGTATGTTTCAGCTCAACTGGCACATGAGGTGACAGATGGAGCCCATCTATCCAGTCTCTTCCTTGGGATCAACTATCTCCAACTTCAAGATGAAAACTAAGTAGTTGATATTCCATAAGTACTACTGTAGGTCCTCCAGTGGGCTTCTGTCTCAAAAGTAAAGGCCAAGTCCAGCATCTGGAATTTCTTCTTCTAATCTATAAACTGCTCCTCCACTTCTGTGAACTTGCAGGATAGCTGATGTAGGCCAACAGAAAAGAGGATAAGAAAAGTGCCTTGTAATGAGTATCTATGATGCACTGAATCAGTTGTGTGGTTTAAGACTCATTCTTACAGGAAAAGAGCTTATTAGTCTCACTTTACAGGTAAGAAAAATGAGCCTTGCTGAAAAGTAAGTGAACCCTGTTCCTCTTCCTTTCCCAAAGTCTCCTCACTTGACCACCCTGAGGCCTAGGGGAGCAATACTGTGGGCCTCCAACAGTATAATTAGACCACATGGACTGAATGGGAAGCTTTCCCCTGAGCTTTCATCAGAATCATCTGGAAAGCTAGTTTAACCATAAGTTGCTAGAGTTTATACCAGTGTTTCTGCTTTTCAGGTTGGATGGGATCTGAGAATTACATGTTTTAAAATATTGTAAAATATTTATTAGTACATGTTTGCAGTACATAAAGATTTACATTCATCATGGGGAGTTGGCACCTGTACATAACATATCTTAATTCTTTTTACTTTCTCTTCCTCTTCCCAGCTTCAAGAATTTGCATTTCTAAGAAGATTCCAGGTTGCTAAGCTGCAGCCCCAGAGACCACACTCAGAGAACCACTATGATGGAAATGTGGAGTTGAAAACAACTTCTTCAACTGATGGGATGGGGCCATATGGGCTCCACCCATGTACTGCTGCCCAGAGCCCTGAGGCCTGCTCCTTGGGTGTGACTGTGGTCTTCTAATCTGCTCTGCAGATGACTGCATTGACATCTTTAATTCTATAAGAAGGTAAAGGCAAGCCCACCTGCCTGCAGTGAGGCTGGCACTCTGCCCCAGCACAGTGGGTAGACAGATTGTGCAATACCTGCATGCACCTCTCAGTCCTGCCAAACTTAGCCCGTACAACAGGGGCACTAGTGAGGCACCTCCCAGCCCTGCCCATGCTAGAGATGTCCCAAGGCTGATGGACAAACTAAGGTGTACTCCAAATGCCGCCCCTCTTTCCACTGCTTCACAGCAGGCTTACGAAGACCCACACACCTCTACCACTCAGCAGACATCTGTTGAGTGCCTGCCTCATGGCAGATATTGCTCAGCCAGAAGCAACCGAACCACAGTAATCCCAAAAGTACAAATGGCAAGGGATTGGGACATGGAATTATTCTTTGGTACTGACTCTCAATACATCACCCTTCACGACTGCCCTCTAAAGCCTCTCTTGGGCCAATAAAGAAGCTGTGGCCTGGATTGGTAACTTGCCCAACTAGTCCTACAGCTTTCCATTAGCAGAATTTAATCCTTCATCCATCCCCGTCCAATACCCTACTACCACATATGCATGACACACTGTGAACCAGGCATCACCACTGTCCAACTGCCAGGCCACCCTCAAGAGCTCTTCCTGGCATGGCAGTGTCCCCCAGGCTTAGCACAGCGTATGACTTACTGCCCAAAGGACAAGTCCGATAAACATTACCAAATAAATAAAAGAACAAAAGAAGCAGCATTGATATTCAGGGCTTTCAGAGGATTACAACCTCTATCTTCTGGGAGAATAAGTTCCTATTACAAATAGAAAACATACAGTCCTACAGATGCTTGTTTTTTTTAATTCACAGCTGCGACAGAGAAAATTACCCTTTATGAGCTAAATATGTATTTCTAATTACACTCACCTAAGACATATTCACTCTAAAGACTAACATAGCTAATAATATAACTTACAAAGGAGCACTGTAATATTCAATGTCAGCAGAAATCATTAAGGAAGGGAGGTTTGCTAATTATGTGTCCGTCCTAGAGCCTCACAAGTTTCTAAAAACTAACTCACAGCCAGCTGGAAGAAGAGAAGGGTCACAGAGACACTCTGCCCAACCACCAAACCAAGAGGAACAGTAATGCCAGGCTGCTGAGCATTTGTGTCTACACAGTCCTGACACCCTAAAAAGCACAATCAGGACTCTCTCACTGCTGTCAGGAGGACCTGCTATCTGAGTGTTCACAGGGTACCTGAGGATCCTCAGATCCCTAGATAGCTGGCAGGAGAAGTGGGCAGCAAAGACCTCTGGTTTTCACACTGGACAGTCACAGGAGAGGACAGCTTGGGCATGAACCCCTCTTGAGTTCCATGAGACATAAAAATCAATAAAGAACTCCGTTTCTGGGTCATCATTGGAAGCTCTCTTTAACACCGCATAAACCAAGGGCAGTAGGTCCACTTTAACTGAAGAATGCAGGAGTCCTGGGCTCCCTAGGAGAATGAACTCATATGAGAAACCTATCAAAAGCCAAGCAATGCACATCCAACCTCCTGTGTAATTTGCAGAATGAGTCCCAGAGCCACAAACGAAGAAACTGAAGTTCCAGGAAGTTACTGCTTCTCCCACCATCCTTGAGCCTCAACACAGGGATGTCTGAGTACATAGCAGGGGCTCTCTCTACTCTGTGCTCTGGGCTGGCTGGCCTAAAGGACACAGCCTACCTCAACTACATCCCAAGCTCTCCTACTGCCCACCCAGGCAGCCATCTGTACCCCATGTCACTGTAATTCTCTCTTGCTTCATGGAGTACCTCTGGAAAGCTCTAGGCTCAGTGCCTTTCATTGTCCTCACAGAGACATGAGACGCCCTTCCTGATTCCCAGCATCCTACCTGGGGCATAACAAATGTCAGTGGAGGAGAGGAGAAAGGGAAAAGGAGGCAGGATTGGGGAAGCAGCAACATGAGAAGGAACTAGTCATATGCCTGGGGTCTGCAAAAGGAAGAAACACCATGCATGTCACAGGGCATCAATCCCAGGTGGCCACATAGCCCTGCCCACAGGGAAGAAGGGGCCTGCAAGCATCCTTATTCCTCAGCACAGCATTTCATTGCCAGGTTCTTCTGGACACTGTCCTCCATGCTGACTAGATGGAGGTCAGGAAGGCAGTCCTTGATTGCCACGTTCAGACCTTCAATTGTGCTTAGGACACAGACCCAGACAAAGCCTCCATGACCACTCTGCAAGGAATTAAGAGAGAAGATGAGCTCCCATCATAGCTTCCTTAATGAACAAGTGATCAGGGCCTCAAGGCTGGCAAGAGAGATGTGGCTTAACAACTGCTCATCCCCCACCCCTTTGACTGGAAGAGCTAAAGGGCCATTTGGGTCTTTTAAAAGTCAGAGCCACAGCTCTGCTAGTGTAGATGGGTAAGTTAATGAGATATCTTGTAGGCAATTAGACAGGGCCCCCTCAAGGCTCCAACCCTCAAAGCCCCAGCCCTCCAGGAGCCTACAGAGTGAGGAGCCAACATGGAGAACAATTGAGCACATTCACTGGTTAGCATTATAAAAAGTAGAGGCACTGTTTCCCCTAGAGATAGCAGTGAGTGATATTCTAAAAGGGAAATTCCTCCTTTGTGACTTGTTTTCCCATTTGATACCAATTTAATCAATATCACCTGAGTGACTGTACTTGTAATCTTATTGGTTGGTCACGGTTTCTTCCACCTCATGCCCACTTTGTAAATTTCCACTGGGTCTTATAGTTTTTTCCCACTTTGTACCCACTTCACTACATGACTTTGCTATATAAAACACCTTTGAAAAGTGAGGTGGCCAGGCAACCTACTTTCTGGTCCCCCTTCTGTCTCTTTTAGACAGAAGCTATCCTTCTCTCAATAGATATTCCTACTCTTGACTTCCATTGTTCCTAGAATTCATTCTTCGATTTTAGAGAACACGAACTCGCATTTCAGATATCTCGCAGGTTTGGGAGTTAATCTCTTTCCCCTATATCACTGTGACCATCAAGTAAGTGGTCCATGAGATGGACAGAGCAGCTCTCAGGACTGGAATCTTCCTAGAACCCTGTGGGTCCCCAAATTCTGTACTCTCAGGTGATCATTTCTCACACAAATATATCTTGAATACTTGCCACCGTGGATTCAGATGCCTTAAGGGCTACAAGTGACCCAGTCTCTCCCAGAAAGCATCTTCTGGGTCCCTTTCACTCTCCTGACACAGGAAGGGAGGCACAAAACACTGCCAGTAACAGGACCCAGTGCCTTCTGCTTAGACCTGACTGGTTCCTACTCACTGTCCTAAACAGTAAAGTGTGGTTCATTTCTCTTTTACTTTTTTACCTTCTAGAACATAAAACAAATAGCAAACATAAAGCAAATTCTTTTTTTGTTACTGGGGATCAAACTCAGGACCTTGCACTTGCAAGGCAGCTGCGGTGCCACTGAACTAAATCCCCAGCCCAATACAGCAAATTCTCAGAAAGAGGACATTTTGCTCTCCAAAGATGTAAAAGATATTTACAATTATTTAAAAATTCTTAATTATGATGGCTGCTTCCCCACACAAGATAGATGATGTGTAAGGCTGGGATACTTTGGAGTAAGCCCATGCAGAAAAGAGATGATGAGGAGAGCACACAGTGAGACTCAGTACTAGTGACTCTGCAGCTTTAATTCCTACAGGAGATGGCAGGAGTGCAAATGTGATTCCGATGCACATGCTTTCCACCACAATCAGGGGAATCGAACCAGAAAAAGGAAGAGGAGAAGCAGAAGAAGGGCCATTCTCCTACTTGCCACTTCTCTCCAGTGTCAGAAGTTACAACACAAGCAATGAAGGAAGACAGATGGGCCTGCATTGGTACAACAATAATAAATTGGAGTGGACAACAGGAATTACATACCGTAACCCTAAGGCTAGCCCTAACAAGGGCCAGGAAGGAGGGTACAGATTTTTGCATTCCAGATGAAGGGCTGATAATGCTGATTCAAAATCATAGCAAATACCAAGAATACAAAGTTGTCTCATCACATAATATCCTCCAGAAAACACACACACCAAGACCAAGTGTGGAGGTGGGGGTGGGAGCCCTTCGTCTTCATTGGAAGAAAACACAGGAAACCTTTGTCTTCACAAGGAGAAAAGCCCAGTGGTAAAGTCCAGGATAACCTGATCAAGAAAATAAATGATACTGATAGATTCTAATCTAGAAAATAAAACAAATATCCATGACTTTATCACTACTAGCAAGTAAAAGAGGGGAAAAGAGACATCTCTTTCCTCCTGTAGAATTCTTACAAACAAATGTAAGAGGAATGTTGGAAACAGAAAAATCACTGTGTGGCAAATGCTATAGTGATAATTGCTGAGGGTAAGAATCACCTCCTACATCCATCCCAAAAAGAAATCTAGTAATTTTTCAGCACAGTAAACTGAGTCATGAGGAAATACCAGACAACCCCGAAGGGACATTCTAAAAAATAACTGGGTGCTCTTCAACAGTGTCCACTCCAAGAAAGGGAAGACTAAGGTGGTGTCTCAGAATAAAGATGACAGAGAAGACCTGACAACCAGAAAGTAGACAGTAGTGTAACAACCGGTGAAACTTTAATAAGGCTTGTAATTCATTAACAGTAGTATATCAACATTAATTTCCTGGCTTTAATAATTTTACAGTGGTTACATAAGATAGTAACATTTGGAGAAGTAAAGTGGTAGGAACATAGAAATTCCTTGAACTTCTTTTGCTATTTTTTTACATATCTGAAATTTTAAATAAAAAGTTAAAAAAAATAATGGTGAGCAAGAAATGATTGCGGCATCAGCTAAAATTTACTGAGCACTTGTTAAAGTAGATTCTTTTACAATTCTCAATCCACAAATTAGGAAACTAAGACACAGGAAAGTTAAAGTCATAGAGATTTAAGCATACACATAGGCTAAAAGTGAAAAGATAAAGATATTTTATGCAAACATTAACTAAAAGAGCAGGGTAGCTATACTTACCTCAGACAAAATAGACATTAGCTCTAAAACCGCCATGAGACCATGTTCATTATATACTAATAAAAGAAAAGAGTCAATTCAAGAGGAAGATATAATTATTATAAATATATATGCATTCAACATCAGAGTACCTAAATATATTCAAAGATAGACACCAGTACAATACTAGAAGGCTTCAATATACCACTTTCAATAGTGGATAGCACCCAAACAGATAATAAGTAATCAGTGTATAGGCTCAACAGCAGCACAATATATATTCTTCTCAAGTGCACACAGAACATTCTCCTGGAGAGATCACACATTAAATCACAAAATAGGTAAAAACAAATGAGAAGACTTAAATCATACCAAGTATCTTCTCAACCTAATGGAATAAAACTAAAGATCAGTAGATGGAAAACTAGAAATTCACATGTGAAAGTTAACACACTCCTGAAAAACCAATAAATCTAAGAAGAAATCAAGAAAGAAATTAGAATGTATCTTGAGGCAAACAACAAAAACACATCAAAAACTACGGGATGCAGCTAAAGGAGTATGGAGAGGGAAGTTTACAGTGATTAACTTATAATAAAAAAGACCCCAGATAATCTAACTTATACCTCAAGGAACTATAGAAAGAACAACAAACTAAGCCTAATGTTAGCAGAAGGAAGGAAATGATAAAGATAAGAGCAGATATTAATGACATAGAGAACAGAAAAATAAAACTAAGAACTTGAAAAGATAAAACTGACATGCCTTAAACTAAGTAAAAAAAAAAAAAAGATGACTCAAATCAGAAATGAAAGAAGAGACATTACAGTGAATGACATAGTAATAATGTTAGTAGAAGGAAGGGAATAAGAAAGATAAGAGCAGATATAAGTGACATAGAGAATAGAAAAAAACCAGAAAAATAAAACTAAGAATTAGATTTTTGAAAAGATAAAGCTGACAAATCTTTAACTACATAAAAACTGATGTGACTCAAATAAAATCAGAAATGAAAGAAGAAACATCACAGGCAATGACATAGTAATAAAAAGAATTGAGACTACATACCAAATAAACTAGATAACCTAGAAGGAATACACAGGTCCCTAGAAACATATAATCTACCATTACTTAATCATGGAGAAATGGAACAAGTAGTAAGATGACTGAATTAGTAATCAAAAATTTCCCAAAATAGAAAATTCTAAGACTAGATGACTTTCCTGATGAATTCTATCAAATATTTAAAGAAAAATTGTTAATCCTTCTGAATTCTTTCAAAAACTTGTAGAGGAAGGAGCACTTCACAATAAATCTTATGAGGTCAGCAATACCATGACACCAAACCCAGACAAAGACACAAGAAAGGAAAACTACAGGCTAATATCCCTGATGAACACACATCATGTAAAAATCCTCAAAAAATACTAACAAACCAAATTCAAAACCACATTGAAAAGATCATATGCCATAACCAAGTGGGACTTATCCTTTGGAGACAAGGATGGTTCAACATAGGAAATTAATCAAATGGTACATCACCTTAGCAAAGGATAAAAGCACATAATCTCTCATCCAAAAAAAAATTTTTGACCAAACACATACTTCCATAATAAAAGTCAACAAACTAGAAATAGAAAGAAATTGCACTAACATAATAAAACTTGTACTTGAAAAGCCCATAGCTAGTGCCACAATCTGTAGCAAAAAACTGAGAAGTTTTCCTCTGTTATTACAAAAAGGTCAGGATGTCCACTCTTGCCACTTCCATTCACAGCTATTCTGGCTGGAAGTCCCAGCCAGAGCAATAAGGTAAGAAGAAGAAACAGAGATATCCAAATCAGAAGAAGAGAAAAAGAATTACCTGTTTTCAGATGTCATGATCTTATACATAGAAAATATTGACTCTAGAAAAAAAGTTACAGTAAACAAATGAATTCAGTAAAGCTGCAGGATACAAAATCAACATTACCAAAATCAGTTGGATTTCTAAATACTAACAAAGACTTATCAGAAAAGGAAACTTTTTAAAATCCCACTTAAAATAATGTCAAAAATAACGAAATACTTAGGAATAATCTTAACCAAGGAAATAAAAGACTTGTATACTGAAAACTACAAAACATTCATGAAGGAAATGAAAGATACAAATAAATGGAAAGATACCCTGTGCTTATAATTAGAAAAATTAATATCATTAAAATATTAACAATAATCAAAGTAATCTTCTGATTCAGTGCAATCTCATGTAAATAATGGCATTTTTTACAGAAATACAAAAACAATCCTAAAATTTGTATGGAAGCACCATGGACCCACAGTAGCCAAAACAATTTTGAAAACTAAGAACAAAGCTTTAGGTATCATACTTCTGATTTCAAAATATACTGCAAAAGTATAATAATTAAAACAGTATAGTTGTGGTATAAAGTCAGACATATAGACCAACCAGGGGCTATGGGTAGCACAGTGGTAGAGTACTTGCCTAGCATGCATGAGGCTCTGGATTTGATTACTAGCATAACTAACTAAAATAAATAAATATACCTTAGTAGTAGAGTACTCATTTACTAGAAGGCTCAGAAATAAAGCCATACATATTTATCCAACTGGTCTTCCACAAAGTAACAAGAATACACAATAGAGAGAGGATAGCCTCTTCAACAAATGTTCTGGGGAAACTGGATATACACATGTAAAAGACTGAAATTTGACTATTGTACCATACATAAAACAAAACTCAAAATAAATTAAAGATTTAAATGTAAGACTCAAAACTATAAAATTCCTAGATGAAAACTTAGGGGTAAGGTTCATGACATTGCATTCGACAGTGATTTCTTGGCTATGAACCCAAAAGTGTAGACAACAAAAACAAAAATAGACCAATGAGACTACATCAAACTAAAATCTACGGACCAAAGGAAATAATAGAATGAAAAGGCAACATATAGGATAAGAAAAAGTAGTTGCAAACCATTTCTCTGATAAGGGATTAATATCCAAAGTAAATAAGGAACTCTTAGTTTAAGTAAATAAATGATAGAGAGTCACATAATTAATAAATATCAAATAACCAATTTAAAAGTGAGCATAAGAAGTAGAAACATTTCTCCAAAGAAGATATACAAATGCCAATAGAAATAAGAAAAAAACCTCAACATTATTAAGCATTAGGGAAATGTAAATCAAAACCATAATGATATAGTGCCTCACACCTGTCAGGATGATTATTATGGCTATTATTAAAATGCAAAAGGCAACAAGCATTACTGAGGATATGGAGAAACTGGGACCCCAACTGCTGATAGGAATATAAAAAGGTGCAGCTAGTATAGAAAACAATATGGGAGTTCCTCAAAAAATTAAAAATAGAACTTCTATATGATCCAGCAATCCCACGTATGGGTATTTATCCAAAAGAATGAAGCCAGGACTCCAAAGAGATAGTTGCACTTCCACGTACATGGCAGCATCATTCAAAATAGCTAAATGTCCACAGACACATGAATAAACAAAATACAGTATATGCATGCAATGGAATATTAATCAGTCTTTAAAAAAAAGAAAGTCCTGCCATATGCTACAACACGGATGGACCCTGAGGCTATTACAGAGTGATGGAAAACTACAGTGAATGTTAAAATTTTTAAAATAAAATTATTACAGTAAGAGACACACTGCCGAGACTGATGGGATAAGTGTGTTCCTTGAACCAAGAGGGAATATTTTGAGTATCTTGATGAAGATTAATGACAAAGTGCCTTTTCATGTAATAAATGTTTTAATTTAAACATTCACTATGGTTCTAATCACCCCTCATATGCCAAGGGAAGTGTGTAATATGGTAACACAGACAAACAAAGACCACATGATTCCACTCACATGAGAGATGTAAAACAGTCAAATTCAGAATCAGAAAGTAAAATGGCCCCCAGTAAAGGGGCTGGAGGAGGTGGAAGTGGGGAGCTGCTATGTATTCAACAGCTATATGTTCTAATTATATACAATGAATAAGATTTAGAGATCTGCTGTAGTATATTGTGTTGGGGGCATTTTATTCCCTACAGTTAACAATACCATGTTATACACTTAAAATTTTGTTAAGAGGGTGGCTCTCATGTTAAATGTTCTTATGACAACAAATTATTTTAAAAGGACCCAAATACATACATGCAGCAATTAAACCAATCCTCATATGACAGACTGTGTCCAGGGGGCGGGACAGACATTATCTGGATGGCTTTGTTTTTCTAAGCATATCATGCACAGAGATTCTTGCAAAAAGCGACAGCTCACAAGGCATGTCACTAATGATTTCTGGGATACCGTCCTCTCTGGTTTGAAAAGACTCCTGGGTCAGCCCTTAAATGAGCTGAGATCAAAATCAGTCAGCAATGATGGAAAATTAATTTCCTTTTCCCCATTTTCTTCTCAGAATCTTTAATATATAGGGGGGGCATTGTGTTGTCAGTTTAACATCAAGTTCTAAAATGCCTTGTAAATGTCCACAGGATTCAGTGCCAACTTAGCAGCCTATAAATGAGTATAAACCTGTTGTCAAAGTCTTCTTGAAATCTTCTGTACTGATTCTTTCTCTTCTCCCCTTCCCAATCTGTTTCTACCTGGCTTCACCTGTGGACATCTTCTCACTCACTCATCCATTCATACCCATGAGGCACTTGCAGCCCCAGCTCACTGAACCCTAGGACAGAGATGAAATGCAGGGCCTAGGCCACCAGGCTTTCATTACCAAGAAGAATCCTCAGAGACAAGACAAAGACTAACCAGGCAGGAGGTTCCCTGGCAAAATATGCAAGAGGGACAAAAGCAGCCAGACAGCCAGGGCTACCAAAAAGGTCTGTGAGGGGGAAGTAGGCTGTGGAATTAAAGACACAAGAGGCAAATGGAATGTGTTTGTAAAAGGAAACAAACAAAAGGTGGCTTGTTCAGAGAGCTGCATGCAATTTCAGGGGGTCCCTGGCCAGAGCACAGAGGGATGCTGGAGAAAGAAGTAGGAGTTGAGACTGGAGAGGCTGGTGACAAGGGTCTTTGAAGCAGTGATTCTCAAATTCAGCTGCGTACTGATAACTCCTAGGGAGGTCAGTTCATTGTTGTTGTTGTTGTCTTTTACATCCATAGTGGTGAAGCAGAATTTCTATACACTAGAACTTACCAATTTAACTGTCAAGTTCAAAGTGTTTTGACAAATATTTCCTTGCACAATTGATACAGAAAAAAGATAAATACTCTCTGACACCCTCAAGAATTCCTTCCTGCCCCTTTACAGATAACCCAGCATGTCCCACTCCCAGAAAACAGCAATCTGCTTTCCATCATTATATCCTAGATGCTGGTGTTGCCTATGCTGGAACTCAAATAAAAGGAATGAGACAGAACATACTGTGTCTAACATTTTTCATGTTAGACATGTTTCTGAAATTCATCCATGTTCCTAAGCACATCAGCAGTTTGTTCTTTGTTATTCCTTGTAATATTCCACATCACAACCACTGATGTTTGCAGACATAGGGGTTTTGTCCATTTAGGGATACTCTGAATAAGTCTGCAATGAACATTAATGTATAAATCTTTTGTGTGTGTGTGTGGTACCAGGGATCGAACCCAGTACCTTGCGCTTGCCAGACAGGTGAGGTGCCACTGAGCTAAATCTCTAGCCCATAATGTATACATCTTATACAGACATACATTTTCATATCTCTTATATAGACACCTGTAGAGTTTGAAGAGTTTGCTTCATTGTACAGGAGCTATATTTAATATTTTTGAAGTGACAAACAGTTCTCCAAGGTGGCTATGCCATCATACATCAGCAGCAGCAGTAAATGTGTGTCCCACATGTTGCAGTATGTGCACAAGTGTGTTTAACCATAGTTTTTATTTGAATTTCTCGGAAAACTTATGCTACTAAACATTATTTCCCTTGCTTATTGGTCATCCATTTACTTTCTTTTCTTAAAAGTTTGTTAAAATTTTTGCACACTTTATACTTAGGTTATCTTCTTGTTATTGAGCTATAAAAATTTCCTTACATATTCTAGGTACAAGTTCAGCTGCATTTTCAACTTTAAATGTCCTATTTTATGCTTTTTCTTCTATCCTTTCCTCATTATATTTGTTTTCTTTTAATTCTTTCAGCACAATTGTAATAAAATGTTTCAGGTTTTGTGTATACTGAAATCCCACCCTTATCATTTCTGGGTCTGTTTTGTTTTCCTTGCTTTTCCCATGGCTATGATTCCTATCTCCTGCTACTTTTGAGCATTTTAGGTTGTCAAATGTCTGACTCTTGCTGCCTTCCTTTAAAGAGTGTTGGGCCTCAGCCAGACATGAGCCATGAAGTCTGTAATCCTGGCAACCGGAGAGGCTGATATAACCTGGGAGGCTCACAAAGTTTGAGCCTGGCATGGGGAATTTAGAAACAGCAAGAACTTGTCTCAAAATACAAAAAAATTTTAAGAAGGAGCTGGGGATGTATTTTAGTGCAAAGACCCTGGGTTCAATCCCCAGCACTACAAAAAAGAAAAAAAATTACCTTTTTTTAATAAAAGAATGCTGGGTCTCATTTTAATTGACAGTCAGTTACCTGTAGACCTGTTTGGTTCTTTCAATGCTTGTTTTTCAGCCCTTTGAAGGGGAGTCTGGGGCCAGGCCAGCCCACAACAAAGGCAGGTGAAACTCCTCTGGGATCCCTCCTTCTGCATGCCTGAGATTCCATGAGGTCTCTCCACTGATGGCTCAGAAGAAATGGCCCAGCCTGGAAAGCTCTTAGGACTGTACAGAAGACAATGGTTTGGTAGTTCTTTACCTGCAGGCATATGCTACCCATCCTGTGTACTGCTTAGGGTCCAGCAATGGGCTCCATGTGACCCCTGCATGGACTCCGTCGTTCTCTCTTTGCTTAGCTCCTTCTTCTCTGGTCCTGTGACCCAATATCTCAACCACCTCTGTCTTTCAGAATCCTGGCCTCTATCTCCTCATCAAGGAGATGAGCTGCCACTTCAGCTCAAATCCCCTCTCCCCACATGTGACCTGGAGTGCACTCTCAGCAAGCCTCAGAGCCCACGGTTCTGCACTGGCCTCTCTCTGCTCAGATCACAGTGCCATGCTGGCTAGGGTTTGTTTGGGGAGTTTTGAGGATAATCTTGGTTTTGGGAGAAGTTTTGGTCTAATATCTTAAAACCTTCATTAACTTACCATCACCCCCATTTGTTAGTAGTTTGCAGCAGGAGAACAAGTCCACTGCACCAGCTGCTGTACTGTGGCAGAAGTGTTTATCCAGCTTTTGGAAATCTCAAAGCCAAGGCCATAATCTAGATCAACTGAGTCAGATTCTCTAGAGACAGTCACCATGCAACCTTGCAAAAAACAGGGCCTCAAGAGGGAGGGGTTTGATGTCATAGGCCAGCACTTCTCAGTCATCTCAAAGCGGCCTGGGGAGGCTGTAAAGAGCCTCCTGACCTAACCCTGATCTACTGAATCTGGCATAGAGGTCTCAGCTCTTTCTTAAAAATATATCCATATCATTCTAAGGTAATGCAAAGCCAAACCTGAAAAACAGATCCATAGGTACTGGGAAGCCATTGAGAGATGGCAGGGCAGTTAAGGCTAACACAGGTTTTGGGCTGTAGTTAATGAGGCCTCTGATGCACAGGTGCCCTCCCAGTAATGCAACAGGGCACTGCCCTGGGAAGATTCCCAAGGCCAAAGCTGCCTACTGCCACAACATCCTCTCCTGCAGCTCTACTGAATTCTAAATTCTTTTGTAATCAAGAAGCATTTACTGAATACCTAGCATATATGCCAGACACTGTCTAGGATCTAGGGGTGTGGCCATGAATAAGGGTGGGTCTCTGCCCACTGGGAACCAACAGTCAAGTGCCAAACAAGGAAGTTAAGTGGGGAGCACAGTGCAACAGGCCGTCTGACAAGGGCTTGCAGCTAAGGTAGAAGCATGGAGGAGAGGCCCCTAAGCTAGCCCAACAGCAAGACAAGGAGGCACAGACAGGTGAGTGCAGGGGGCCTAAGCACAAGGCAACAGAAATATGAAACTGAACAGAATGGGAGCCTAGAGGACAGGTAGGCAGAGTGAAAACAGGAAGGCAGTCAGAGTCCACATCCTCTTTAGATCATTAATCATATCATAAACACAGCACCAACACCGATCAGTCCTAATGGATTAACTTCTCTAGGCTAATCCTGGCACCATGTGTTAGAGGTCAGGCCCACCACTTTACATTTCATAATGAGCAGGGCAAGAATACAAACAGGAGCCCATCTCTGTGAATCTAAACACTTACAAGCTGTCGCTCCAACTAAGCTTATGGAATTCACCCTTCTGACTTTGGGATAAAGGAAATACTTCACAGGACCAGCCTGGTCATCTGAGAGCCTAAGAGGTACACAGATCTGTGGGCAGAGCAGCAGAGATCCCAGCTGGGTAATGACTGGACCTGCCCTAAACTAGGCCAAGGACTTCACCTCCCCCATACATACCAGAGTCATGGTCATGGCTCATGTCTTTCAGACCCTTTCCACAAAATTTCGGATATTCCACACTGCTCCATAAGATCAATCTGCACGACTTTAGATTGGGATAAGCCCCAGCTACTGGGCACAGTTCCCTGGCTGGCTATGTGTGCTCTGGCTCCTACCTGCTTTTCCAAGATGACCTCCTGTCATTCTCTCCCCATTCCCTGGGACCCAACTCACCATCCCGAGTCCTGGGAACCTGACTCCAGCTGCTGCTTCTCTCTGCCTCTCCCTTTGGCCTTTCAGGTCTTGGGTACTGCACAGGTTCAGCTCTAATAACACTACCTCCCAGAGTCCCTCCGTGCTTCCTGTAAGCCCCACTCTGCACTAGAAGGTGGTGCTCCTCTTCATAGGACTGGGTGTGAGCTACATCCTTGCTTTCCTATGCAACTGCTTACTGCCTGCTCTCCCCTTGGAAGATGAGCTCCTTGAGGTACAAACCTTACTGCCTCCTCCCTAGCATACACAGTGTAGCTCAGTAAACACACAGTGGCACTTGGTACACAGTGACATTCAATAAAAAGATGGATGATGGTACCCGGAACACAGTGTTCTTCTGGGTTTATGCTTTGCCCTCCCCTACCACACCCCTAAACTCAAGGTGCAAAGGTGGCCCCAGCCACTGAGATGTGGTCATGCTCGGCACTTCTGTTGATTCTGGTTTCCTCTTCTTGGCCAACCCAGTTTCCTTGCCTCTGAAGGCCCAGTGAGATGTTGTCCTGCTATGAAGCCTCCCTGGGGAATGGATTCCTTCTCTTCTGCAGGGCAATCATGTACCAGTTACCCACTCATCAGTGTGACTTTTGTGCCTCAAAACAGCCTACCTTTCCATAGTAACATGTCCAAATAAATAATTTTCTCAACTCAACTGTTATACTTGGCAGGAATAACAAATTCCTATGCCAATTATACACTAACACACATGACCCCGTCCTGAAAAATATAAAAAATGGCATTGTGTTTGCACAATAATGGATTATGTGAAACAATCAACTTTCTTCTACTCTTTCTTGTTTTATAAAGTCACATGCATTTATATCCCTAGAATTCTGTGTAATATGAGTTGGAGATTGCAATTCTAAGGATAAAAAGAAGAAAAAACAAAACTAAACAAAACCAGGAGGAACAAGAAAGCATTTTATAATTGAGGCGACATAGCACTTGTAGGAAAGAAGTGGCAGGGTGACAGTCTATGTGCCTGTCCACCTGGTAGCACAGGTACAAGCATGCAGGCTTGCTGCTCCTGGAGGCAGGAGCCACAGGTAACTCCTGAATTTCCTCTGTGCTCAGCATAGAGTCTGAACAGCCCCGTAGAGTTGACAAATATAGAAGCTGACACCTATCCAAGAGGCCTACATGCCAGAGGCTTAAGGGACAAGCAAGAAGCTGTGAGAAGAAATGAATCCTTTAGATTCTTATCCTGGGGGTTTTGGAAACTCTGGCCTAGGTACTTTGGCAACAGTCTGAGATGCCAGCACTGGGATCTATGCAAGGTGTTTCTCAGAAACTGGCCTGGACACCAGGGTCTATAGTCCTGGTGTGCTGCAGCACGTAGACCGCTGCCCAGCTCACAGCTGCCCAGCTCAGTGTGAGACCATAGAGGCCTCTCTCTGTGCTTAAGTCTCTCAAATGTTTTCCTGCAAGCAACTTCCCAATCCCAGGAAGGAAGGATCCCACTACATTTATATTCTGTCACTCCCCTTTTTAGAAGCACAAATGGTCCAAAGGAAAAGGCTGGAGCTCTTTGCAGCAGCAGGATAACATCCATCGTGTTGAAAAGAAAGGCATTACAGACATATGAACAATACAGTGTGTATCAACATTCCAGACCACCTGTTGACTCACCTGGCTTTTTCAGTACTTAACTAGTGTTTCGAGAAAAATGTCTCCTCTTCAAATTGAGAAAACCTGTGCAAAACTAAGGTAATAAATGATACAGAAGCAGAATCAGCTGGCTGTCCTGGACAGCCAGACTCCTATAAAGTCCTGCTTTGGTGGTCGAGGAGGGAAAGGTCTACTGCTTCTCCTCTAGCCTAGCCTCCTGGCCTCTAGATTAGTGACAGCAGAGCAGATGATGACCAAGGAAGCATCCTACCATCTCCCCCATATACACATCTGCACAATATCTACACTCTTTTCAAAGCCCCCACCAAGCATCCCCTCTCCTAGGAAGCTTTCTGGGCCCACCCACCACTGCTGCACCTGGACCACCTTGTACTGTGCTTGGTACATATCTGCTGTCAGAACCAGCAGTGACCAGGCCTTTCCCCAGGTGTCCAGGACTCTTCTCACTCATCACACTTAGCTCTTGATGAAGGAAATAGGAGAAGTCAGACTCTTATGGATGAAGTCCACCCCTGGGAAAAATAGGGCAGCAGTGGGAGTAGGGATGTCACAGGAGGATTCATTAGGCCACGGGAAACTTGAGCCCTTGTGAGGAGAGATATAGAAGATGCAGGGATGGTCACCAGATGGCTGTGGGCTCCACAGAACAGTGACTGTACCCTGTGTAGTGAGATTACCCCATGGTCAACCCTTAAAATGCAGTGTATTAAACCAAGTTGGTAGGTGCTTGGGCAAACCAATGAGTTTTTTTTTTAAAGTCAAATTTCTCACCAAGAAAATTACTTCCAGAATTTTTTACGAGATTTGCCCTAAATTACAACTTCTAAATAAGTCAAGGAAAAGAAAATTAAATAGAAAATAATTATGTGTGGAATGCAATTCTCAACTAAACTACCAATCTACTTTTTATCTGCTTTGTACCTACTATGTGCAGAGCCTATAATAGGTGTTCCCATGAACACCTATTGTGTAGGTTTCTTTAAAAGATCTACAGAGATCAAAGCTACCTAGTATCAGTACAAGAGAATACAGTCTTCCATATCTACAAGTTCCACATCCACAGATTCAACCAATCGCAGATCAATAATATTGTATTTGGAAAAAACAAACTTATACCTGTACTGAAGGTGTAGAGACTCTTTCTTGTCGTTATCCCCTACACAATACAGTATGACAAGTATTTACACAGCATTTACACTGTCTTAGGTGTTATAAATCATCTAGAAGTGATTTGGGATAGGAGAGGATGTGCATAGGTTCTATGCAGTACTGCACTATGTTATATGAGGGACTTAGGCATCTGTGGATTTGGTATCCACAGGGGCTAATGGAACGAGGGACAACTGCACATAATCTAAGGGGCAATGACAAAAATGTGGCTAGTGCCTGGTGACTTCAGGACAATGTTTGCTTGTGGGGAGATGGGGAATATTGCAGTCTTTCCCTGGAGCACTTTAGGTAAGCCATCAGGAAAAGAAGGCAACAGTAGACTTTAAGCCGTATAGTAACAGTCCCCTTTTCAAGCTTCAGGTGTATATTTAGGGAACAGAGCTCCTATTGCTCTCCTATTCAAGGTCAAAAAGCATGTTACACATCCATCCAACACCGTCAGTCAGCCAGCAAAGAGCAATGGCTCATGAATGCCTTTGTAACTTGACCTAAGTTTCTAAATACCCAAATGGGATTTTAGCAATAGACTGTCCATGCTTATTTCTCTGAATCTCACAGGAACTACTGGCTACATCCACTTACATGAGGACAGGTTTGGTCTCAGGCAAATCTACACAAAGAGAAGAACCTGGCAGCCCAAAGGGCTCCTTCCCCATGATCTTCATGTCACAGGGAAAATCTAGAGAAGAAAGTTATTTGACCAAGGTCATGGAATGGACAACACATGTACTTGAAAGGAGGTGAGGGGCAAATGCAAAAGTTCCATTTTTCTTCAATCAATGGTGCTATCAGCCTAGACCAATCAGAGATGGTGCAGACGAGGGACAAGACTTGTGAAGAAAAGGGAGAAGAGAATCCCAGGGAAGCTTGCAGGCCAACATTAAAGCTCTAAAGGACAAGACAAACTGAGGCATTTGTTTATCTTCAAGAGGTGAAGCCAACATTGCAAATATCTAAGAAGGCATCTTTTTTTTTGCGTATATCTTTGAAAGAGACTTCTCACAGGGTAAATAAAATGTATGTGTATTTGTTTATTTCTTTGGTTACCTGAACTGCTTCTGAACTTTGCACTTACCTGTAAAGTGTGTGTGTGTGTGTGTGTGTGTGTGTAACTTTCTATAGAAACTGTCACTTCCTGTGCATGTCTGAGCTTCTTGTCAGCAAGGATTATAACAAGTAGGTCATCACACCTTAGTGCTGAGTCTGGTGCTTGGGAACAGAACAGAGCTGCCTGGGGAAGTAGGAAAGGAGTCATGAAGAAATGACATTTGAGCCCTCTCAAAAAGAACTGTTGTCTTTAGAGTGGTAGGGAGAAGATGGAAGGGAAGTGGAGGCTCTACTTTCCACGGCTATGGGAAGCCCTGAAGTCGCTGATGCCAAATGCAACCTGAAAGAGACCAGTCAGACTCCAGTGGGACTGTGAGAAATACCATGGTCACCACCTCAGGGCAAAAGACTAAGCAGGCAGCCCAAGAGACAGAAACTCCTATATCTGGAGAGGGCTTCCATTCATGAATATTATATGACTATGAATTAAATAATTTTTACTTCCAAAAACATTTCCATCATTAATATTCCTTATTCAAAAGAACAGTTCAAACCCAGCTGTCCTCTTAATGGAATCAGGCCATGTGATGAAGTGAGAATGGGTGATCACCTATACTGCGAAATTCTTAAATCAAAATAGTTTAATTAGTCCATTTGTATTTTGCAGGCAGCAATCAAAGCCTAATTAGTTTACCACAAACAGCACTACTCTGGACACTTGTTCCATCTTCATTCATAACAACGCTTCACTTGGCACAGCAATACAGCTTTGCCTAATAAATTAAATCAGTGAGTCTTAACTACCTGAATTATGCATGAACCTTTTGGTGTCAATGCAAGTTTGATTATTTAATCTGTGTTACTATATTGAGTAAGTCACCCTTGAATTTTCCTTGCATCCACAATAAATTGGAGATAAAAAAAAAAAACATTAGAAGGAAAACTAGATTTTAAAATGATGTTGAGAAAATTACTTGCTGAAATGCATAAGCCGACTGGTTGTACCACAGTCCCCAGAACCGATGGAAAGTGTCTGCTAGGCCCTGGGTTCTGAGCAGTCACACCAACAAAGAAAGCACTATCCCTATGCCTCCAGAAGCCCCTGTGTTCATGTAGCTTTACATAATGTCAGCATAACACAAGATTCAGTAGCTGTTGAAAGAGGAGAAAATTCTGCCCAACTTTGCCATTCTCCTGACACTACCTACCCAAACCCCAAGTCAGAGGGCAGGTTGACTTATACCCCAGTGTCTACACTCACTGCCCCAGACCCTGAGCAAATCAGAAGACTAAGGCCCCAGTCTGTTTCTCTATAAATTAAGAATAATATGGTTTCCCCCTTAAATACTTGGGATGGAGGACTTGGAGCTTACAGGTAAAGCACTAGGAGGTAAGTGCTCTGCATGGCAGAAGTCCGACACAGCCTCATCATTACTTTACTGCAGGTGGTTCCTTCTGGGCCACGCCCATATACACACAATTTACATGCATATACCAGCTGCCCCAGTTTGGATATGGTTTATTTCTCACCGGTTCATGAGCTAGCAGTATGGTGGTGACAGAACTCTTAGGAGGTAGGGCAAAGCAGGAGATGATTAGTCACAGAGGCTCCACTTTCATGAATGGATTAATGCTGGTCTCAAAGAGCAGAGTAGGTTGGGCACCACAGGAGTGAACTGGTGCAGGAATCAATTTGTTCTCTCAAAATGGAATTCTTACAAAGCAAGACGCCCCACATGCTTCTCCCCTGTGGTGTGAACCAGCCAGGAACACTCACCAGTACACCAGCATCATGCTGTTTGGACCTTCCAGCCACCAAAATCATGGGCCAAATAAATCTCTTTACATAAACAAGTGACACATCCTTCGATGTTCTGTTATGGTAACTCAAAACAGATTTAGACACCTTCTAATGACCCCATATCATCACCTAAATGAGCCATAAACCACTAAAAAATGTTCCACATTAATTGGCATTTAAGTAGCTCTCATATTTGCTAATATAAACAGAACTTGAAAGGGCACCTTCATGTATACTTTTTTCTTCTACTTTTGTTTACAGGCAAAAGATGTCATTAGAGCACAAATGGTATGTGGTAATATGCAGCCTTCTTAAGGGATTGAACCAACTCACACTGCCAAAAGAAATACAAATACTGTATATCAGTCTTCATCCATTTTTGCCAGCATGGAACTTAATGCAAAAGGGCAAATACAAACATATGTAATACATGCATATGTATGCAGTACATGCATGCATACATAATGGTGGCTCAAAGCTATGTGAATTTTTCTTTGCATAATCAACATTTAATCAGCAATTGCTACAAGGAAAAAATAAATAAACCACACTGTTCCTTTTTTTTTCCTTTGCAGTACTGGGGTATTGAATGCAGGTTTCATACATGCTAGGCAAACACACTACCACTAAGCTTTATATTCATCCATTTTTATTTTTTGAGACAGAGTCTTGCTAAGTTGCCTGGGCTGGCCCTGAACTTTCAATCCCCCTGCCTTAACTCCTGAGTACCTAGGATTACAAGCACGTGCCACTGCACCTGGCTACCAGACGGTTGCTGCTCCATAGTTAGACCAGAAGTTCCCTGAGGGGAAGAAGAGTGGGGTGTGCCTGGAAGTTCACCATGGTGACACAGTGGTTCAGCAAGTTCTCTGAGCATGCAGACAGCTGGCTCAGAACCATCAGCCCACTCACACACCCTGCACCAGCACACCTGCCCCAAGCCTCTCAGGCAAAACCACTCAGGTGGGGGACGCACACAGATCAGGCTGAGGAAACAATTCCCAAGGGCCTTGACAGTCATGCCTCTCTGGCCTTCTCTGTATCTGACTGAAATCTCAGAGAGACCCCAGGGCACAGGCCTTGGCAACACAAGTGACAGAGAAATGTGAAGGGAGTGCCAGACCCAGGAAAGCCCATCAATAGCCTCAGTGCACCTGACTATCCTTGCACATGAACCTTCATTGCCAGTTGTGTGGTCCATATTATCTTACCTAATCCTCACAACCTTCCTAAAAGCATATCATGTTTTTCTCCAATTAACAGGAGAAGAAACTGAGGCTCAGACACATCATTCAACTTGCCCAGGTGACAACCCTAATTCAAACTAAGGTCCACAGCTGTGGCTCTACCCAACTAACTGAGCTATGTGAAGGCCCTGGTGCAGGAAGCTCTACTGACCAACTCTCAGCACTCAGAGCCTTCCCTTGGCTCCTATGGGACTGCTGCTCTGAGACCCCAATCTGGGTCATACCATGGATAAGCAGGCAGTAAAAAGGAACTGGCACCTGTCCTAGGTGACTGATATAACTGGGCTCTGGCGCTGAGTTTCCCTCTTAAAAAGCAGCTGCAAGATACGGCAGAGCTCTGGATGTCCTGGAAAGTACTGGTATACTGGACAAAGGGCCTCCCTGGACTCTCACAATCCTACATGGTGGAAAGGTGCCAAGCTCTGAAAGCCTCATTTCCCTTGTAGAAAAGGACACTGACACCTGCCTTACAGCTGTATCGCAGCAAAGTTAATTATGTACAAACACTCCTAGTTGTCTTACAAGTAGTGGCTCCCTGCTCTTCCTGGCCATTCTGAGTGGTACAGGGGCCACATCTTCTCTTGCAGAATGATTCTAAGGATAAATGAGGTGACATGCAAAAAAAGCTCTGAGGAAATCATTATGACAGCAGTAGTTAAGAGATTTCAAGACCCACACACCAGGTTGGTGATAAACAGTAGGCAGAAAAAGACAAAAACATCATAGTGAGCCTTATCCCTAGATGCAAGGATGGCTCAACACAGAAAATCAGCCACTGTGCTACAGCTCATTAATAAAAAATTTTTAAAATGATAGAAATAATAGGACCTTCTCAGTGGATGCAGAGAAGACATTTGACAAAAGCCTAGTAAGAACACAGATAGGTAGCTGTCAAGAACTTGAAGCCAGGGCCAGTACTACCTGCAACAGACCAAAGGGAAATCTCTCAGAACAGAGACATTATTTATGAAGTTGATTCTAGTGGTAGCGATCTCATATGCAGGGATCAAAATGAACAAACTGTAGTGCACATAATGATATTTTAATAAATCCGAATGCTTTAAAAGAGGCAGCCACAGACTACGAGAAAGCATTATCTAGCTTCACTATCTATATTCATAATATGTGTATGTGTGAGTGTATATATATATGTATATATATATATATATATGTCTATTATGTACCTTTATAGCTGACAAATGATTTAGATCAAGAATATACAAAGAGTGCTGGCACAAACAGCATGCCCCACACCCCCAGTGAAATGAGAAGACACATAAACAAGTCTCAAAAACAAATTTCTGGATCACCTACAGCAACCCCAAAGGGAAAGGAGATGGAACACGCTGATACTCAACCACCTGGACTCCCTGAACTGGAAACAAAAGAGGATCTGGAAAAAATGAAATCAGAAATAATTTCTCAGATAACAGCAGAAACTGTGCTCGCACGGCAAGATATGATAAATAACTCTAGAGAGGAACTGAGGAACATGATGGAATCCCAACATAGGAAACAAATGGAATCCATAAAACAGATGCAAACAGATTTCTAGGAGATCAAAAACTCCATTGAAAGTCTACACAGCAGAATGAGCCAGTGTGAGGACAGAATTTCAGATACAGAAGATAAGATTGCAATTAGTGACCAGGAAAAGAAAATTGCTTCAAAATTATAAGGGAACATGAGAAATCAATCCAGCAGCTGCTAGATGTTGCAAAGAAGAATAAGACTGATCAGAGTCAACGAAGAAACAGGAGAGAGTGCAGATGACATAAAAACAACTGTTCATAGAAGTAATGGCAGAAAACTTCTCAAGCAGGGGAAAAGAACTTGACATACAGATAAGTGAGGCACGTAGGACTCCAACTAGTCTTGATCAAAAAAAATCTACACATATGCATATAATTGTTACGATTCCAGAAACACAACAGAAGAATAAAGTTCTACAAGCAGTTAGAGAAAAGAAACAAATCACATACAAAGGAAAGCCCATCAGAATCACAGCAGACTTCTCAATGCAAATCCTCATGGCAGGAGAGCTTGGAGTGACCTATTTCAAGCCCTAAAGGAAAACAAGCACCAACCCAGGCTGATGTACCCTGCAAAACTATCTTTCAAAACTGATGGAGAAATAAGATATTTTCATGACAAAGAGCACCTATGGAACACCATGAATACCAAACCAGCACTCCAAAGAATTTTAGACAACATCCTAGGAACAGACAATGAGGATCACAAATGGAGGAAACACAGCAGAATGAACCCATTGGGAGCAACAAGAAATTAAATGTAAAGGGAGAGAATCCAACAAAAAGAAAAAGTCAAGACAATGATAAGTCAATACATATCAGTTATAACCATCAATGTTAATGGTCTCAATTCACCAATCAAAAGAAATAGACTGGAAGAATGGGTCAAGAAGCAAAATGCAACAACATGCTGCATACAAGAAACACACTTAATTCAAAA
>NW_004624735.1:16307911-16349635 GCF_000247695.1 Heterocephalus glaber | reverse complement strand
TTGAAATTGCTTATTGTAGGTATCTTTGTTGCTTGTAATTAGAACCCTTATGGAATGATTGCTTCTCAGAGGTGTCTTCCAGATATAGCTGGTCTTTACGTTTTGAGTCTCTAATACTCTAAGGCTATGTCATTTTCCTTATACTAGGAAGGTTCATTGACTAGATCAATATCAACACCTTAGCCCAAGTGATGCAATCAGCAATACCACTGCATCAAGTACATCTTCAAAAATGACATTTTGTGGTAGTTATTAATCTATCACCTTTAACTGTGTGAATTGAATCAAGATCGAGGACCAACCCAACATATAGTGAATAAACTCTTCAATATAACAACTTTACCTTTTGGGATGGGGAGTTAGGAGTTGGGGAGGGAGGGATAGATGAAAAGAAGGATCGGGGATGGTTAGCAGTGTGGTCAGAGGACACAGGTGAGAAGGAAAAAGAGAATAATAGGAAAATAAAGAAGAGCTCCGAATGAGGACCAAAACAAGGACAAAAAGGGAAGGTGAACAATGTGGGAGAGCAAGAGAGTGAGTGTAAGAGAGAGGGCATTGCTACCTAAATCTCTCTTTATAAGTTGATGATCTCATGTATGTATTATACTGACAGCTAACACTTTATAGCTAACACTTTATAATTCATACATAATATATATGTGTATTATAAATAGATATATTACACAACCATAAAATATAAATAATGTAATGTAATAAATATTTAGTTGGTTGTGCGGTAAACTCTTACTTCCTCACAAATTTGATAAATACCAAGTATTCAGTAAGTATTGAATGAATAAATGAATGAATGAACAAATGAACATAATCCCTGCTTTTAGCAAACATGTTGCTTAAGGGAAGCAAGTGAAAACATAAACGGATAATCTAATGGCTTTCCAATATTTTCTTCTCACTCACAGAAAAAGGTTCAAAGGTAGGGATAATAGGACTCAGGCTGCTGGCCAAAGAAGCAGCTTTCAGATATCCTTGCATGCATACCTTTGAGGGGCTCCAGTGCCAAGCAACAAGTGGATGTGAAATAATGGACCGGGTACCTAAGGACACAGGTGGAGGAGGACTTCCCACTGCAGACACACAGAGGTGTTTCCTGAGAGAGGTGGTGCCTGGGCTACACTGGGTGGGAAGAAGTGCTATGGGGTGGGAAAAAGTCTCCCAGGAAGAGGAATCATGCAGAAATTCAAGCAGCAGAGCAGCCCTAGCAAGGCTGAGGGTTAAGACAAAAGGTACCTTGAGGGCTGAGAAGAGAAAGTCCATGCCTTAGATGGAGGAGAGAGAGAAGGGGCAGGTAGGGGAGGAAAGATGAAAGGAGACCCAATACCTGCTCTCAGTATGTTCCCTACAGGAAAATAAGACTTCCTCAGCAGAGCGAGAACTTTATCCTCCATTTAAGCTGCAATCATTAGACACAAACCATGTAAAAGCCCAGTAACACGAGGAGAAACACTACAAAGCAAAATGTCTTCAAAGCCTGCATTTCAGGTTCATTTAATTGGAAATTACTTTTAAAGAAAGGAGAGACTATTTTGTGAGTAGTCTATATACCAGAAAGAAGCTGTCCCAAAGTATTTTATTATTACTTTATTTGCTTTCAAATCTCCTTACACTGTCACTTGCAAGAATAAAAAGTTTTATAGAATTTTACACAACTTTTTAAAGAAAAATTATTTTTAACAAAAAGCAAGAAGGAAACTGCAGAAGTGCTAGACACTTTATGACAGTGGCTCCCCCAACATTGTGGGAAGGTGCTGTCCTTATGCTCAGAGGTGATGGTGGGCACAGAGCCAAACACACTCTTGTCAGCCCTCTTTGACTCCGACTCAAACCTCAGCCCCAGGAAGGGAGGGAAGGTCCATGGCAGCACCAGATGGAAGGCTGGGAGCTCAAAGAGATATGGGGCTGAGCAAGGTAGAGGGTTCTTGAAATGGGTTGGAAGGCTAGGGATTGTCTACAGGTGAATGGATGGGAAAATGTTTCCTGCATGAGGAAACAAATCAAATTGGAATAGAGGGCAGTCCAAACAAAATCCTGGATCACACAGAAAAAGCATAGTGTAATCCAGGAATCACACCTACTGTCAGAAAAGTACTGTTTCCTGAAAAGTCATGTAGCAACTGGGAGGATGTCACAACCCGGGACACAGAGGCAGAATTCAAACTCACAGGCCTGTGCTGTACAACTAGATCAGCCACCTCCTGTCAACTATGAGGTCTGCCCAGCTATGAAAGACTGTAAGTCTCAGTTTAGCCCCACTGTCCCCTAAACAGTGGTGCAGCTTCTCAGTTTTGGATAGTCAGAAGCAACAAAAAGAACCTGAAAAGTGTTCAGGCTTTGAGCAGTCCAAACTTGGTTCAAATCCTGGTTCTGCTCTTTTCTGGGTATGTAAATGAACAAGTTTCTTTGCCTAGAAAGGCCCCAGAGAAGCTTTGTGACAATCTGCATCTGCTCTCAGCCCACAGAGGACAGGCAGAGGCTCCAGCAGAAAGGAGGCAGTGACTTGGGCCAACACTTAGCCTTGTCTTCTCTGACACTCAAGCACTACACAGTAGCTTTGCCTTTGCAACAGGAACACACTGGCCACAAAAATGTCTAATCACGACCTTCATCTGGTCAGATGTTATATCTGAGTTTTGCATTAAGAAACTTGTAGTGGTGAATTCTATTTCATCAAAAGGCTATGATGCCAAGAAAGTGATCCTGGATAATCCAGGAGAATCAAGTACCTACCTACACAGTCATAAATAAGGGTTTCAAGGAAGGAACATCCTGGAGTACTGTACAAAGGTCCTTAATGTTTTACCTTTCAACTGAATGCTAGGTAAACTTGCCTTCAGCACTCAATTCAGAACAGCTATGATTACAACACACACACACACACACACACACACACACACACACACGTACACTTAACAATGGAGCTACACAACCTTGATTATGTGTTTCCTGACTCTGTCCACAGCCCCATGTGCCAAAGAAACAGGAACAGAACAAAAAAGTCACTGACTTCATGTCCATTCTCCAGGGTTACAGCATCGTGACAACGTGGTCAGCACCCATGTCCACAGCACAAACCTTCTCGCACCACCCCCCACTAAAAGTCTGCCTCCCAGGGTGCTGTGTGAGTGCTCTGGAGATGTGACCGAGGAGTTTTCAGAGGAGCAAGGCCAAGATTCACAGTCCCACCCAACCTTTCCCCATCTGCCTCCCCTCCCCAGTGACCTGTTCCTCCAAGTCTTCTCCTTACCAGCCCACCCACCTTTCCAGCTGCTAAACTCCTCACCACTCTCAACCTCCAGCTCAAGAAGTCCTTGATGTCTTCTCTATTTCACTCCATCACAGTCAAGGTGAACAATAAAAACTAGGCATTCCAACCTGCACATGGGATTCCTCCATAAAACACTCACATGAAGATCCTAAAAGGGAGGGAACCATGTCCAGTCCAGTATTCTTTTTACTACAGAAAGAAACTGGAAAGGATATACATTTTAGTTTGCTGTTCTCTCAAGACATGTGCTTCCCCATGCATATTCCTGTCCTCCATATCAAGCTCACAGCCCAGCCCAGAAGAGGAACTCCATGAACTGGACTGAGTTGGTGTTTGCTGCTGATTCAGCAGTGCCTGGCACTATCTCTGCCTCCTGTGGGGACCACAGTGGCCTAGCACTCCTCTGAGGACTCAGGCCCAGCTTTCTCTGCACACAGCTTGTCTTTAAAACAAGCCAGAACTACATCAGATAGATGAGCCCTGAGCAAGGAAAGGATCTTGTCCATGGAATAAAAAGCTTTAAAATGTTTTGACCCATTTCTGCCTTATCTGAAATTTGAGTTCTTATCCAGCTCATATAAAAGTATGAAAGCCACACGTTTCTGTTATCAGAGCCAACAGCCACCTGCAAGTCACATATTTTTATGACCTGGGGCCAAGCAGAAATTTTTTTCTAGAACTTAAAGGCAAAAAGAGCTTAAAACATCACATTAGGCAGCAGTGTGTCTTCTCAGGATAAAAAATGTGTGGAACGAAGCACAGAATCATTTCTTCCTCTACACAAAGATAACTTCATCAGACCCTGCCTGGATGCTTGCTGGTAATGAGATGACCCCAAAAGCAGTGGCAGAGAGGGTATTCTCCTTTCCCAAATATCAACGACAGGTGAAAGGTAAAAGTGTCACCACATCTGAATTTTCATGCATTTTAACAACCTAATTAACATTAAGGTGGTAACAAATATACAAAAGAATAGGGGTGAAGAAGTTCAGGATTATAAACTACTAAACTTGAAAACACTGCTTTGAATAGCCCACCCTTTACAAACTATTATTAATTTCATATTTTTTCCAGCCTGATAGTCACATCAGTTTTTCTACTAGAAAGTAAGATTTTGCAAAAGACTGTTAAACACACTTTTTTCTCCTTTTGTTAAACAAAAGAAATCAAAATGGCTTAAGTTCAAGAACACAAAATTACATATATTTTTAGTTAAGTTTACATTTATTTGAAGTTACAGCAAAATGTCCATTTTTTTCCCCATTAAGTTTATTGGTACATTTTAGGTATACAATAGAGTTACATTCATTATTGGAATCTTGTACCTTTACATGATGTATCTTGGTTCTTATTTTTTCCCCATTTCCCTGCCCTCCCTTCACCCCCTCCACCCTTCCCTATTTACAAAGACTTTGTTTCCATGTTTTTCCTTTTCTCATATTTTTTCTTTTCCTTTCTTTCCTTTCCCTACCCTTCCCACTTCCCCTGCTCCTTTAGACCTTTTCTTCCTATTTCACAATATCAATTATACATTTTGATTCTTATTTACACTTTTATTTTTTCACACCAGAGAAACTATTTGGTATTTACACATGTGTATCCTATTTATTTCACTTAAAAAAATGTCCATTGTTGTTGAGTGTAGGGGTAAGATAAACACCCTCAAACACAGCTGTGATACTGACCTGGGACTGCTTTTCTGGAAAGCAATTTGACAGCAGGTACTAAAGGACTTAAAACTGTTCATATTTTTTGACTAAGTAATTCTACCTCTGGGAATCCATCCTGAGAAGACAATCTAGAAATCGGGCAAAATCTTCCTACAGAGGTAAATAGTATTTATCACAACAGAATGTATAAAATTAGCAATAGAAAGGTAGTACTAAATATTCAGCATTTGGAAAAATATTTAGAATGTTCTAGTAACATCATATGCATCCTTTAAAATTATAGTGATGTTGAATGAAATGGGAGAATGCTTCTGGGTCAATACAGAATAAAGTCAGGATAAACTGCACTGACGACTTCCTCACCTGGAAAGAGCAGGAAAGAGCACTCACACCTTTGCACCGCCACTGACTAGCCGTGAGGTCCTGAGCCAACCACTAAACCTCTCTGATCACCCATGTCTACATATGCAAAGTAGAGAAATACCCTACAGATTGTTTTAATAAAAATCTATAATATCCATCATCAAGTAGGCACTCAAAAGTGGTGGCTGTTAAAATAATTATGCATAGAAAAGAGAATAAAAACACAAGATGATTGAGCTGGGTAGCAGAACTGTGATTTTTTTTCCTCCAGCATTTTTACATTTGTAACACCTTCTATAGAAAACATTTTCTATTGCTATAATAGAGATAAATCTCAAACGACCTAAAATTGCCCACTAAAAGATACTAAATGGATAGGGTAATAAAAATGTTATCAGTGCCTTCACTTTCATATCATCTCAACCTTCAATGGGGCCAGTGGGTTTCAATCCATACATAATGGATGCCTTTTGTGGGCAGAGGCCTTTCCTGGTTAAGAGCCTTCTGGAGTAGCCTAATGAACAATATCGCAGCCCACTGTGTGTCATGTGAGGACCTTCAAGATCTGGCCCCAATCTACCTTTCTAAAATGCTAACATGAAACCCAGAATGTATAATTTCACCACCACTCATCATGCCTGCTGAGCTGTACTCTTCTAAAATTTGTCCAAGGAAGGGACTGCTCTCTATTCACTCTCTGGGAGATTGGATTGCCCACAGCTGTCATTGGTGAGCAACATCCAGAAAAGCCTTGCCCTTCCTCAACCACATGACATGTCTGTTTGGGGCCAAATGCCTTAGAGGAGAAAGAGCAAATAACTTTTCTTCCTGTAGAGAAGTTCATCAAGTATAATTAAGTGCTAGGCAGTGAGCTAAGTGCTCACCTAGTACAGTATCTTCTTTTTCTTCCATTGCAAAGAAATCCTTGGAGCAGGCATATTATTGCTCTCCTTCTACAGACAGAAAATGATGCCTGGTAAGATGTGCATCAGGTCCTGGGTTAGGTCCCCAGCAATGCCAAAGAAAAAGAGTTCCCCTTTTTTGACATCCTTGCTGGCATCTATTATTATCAGTCATCTGTTTGTTTTTGAGACAGGGTTTCACTATGCTAACAAGGTTGGTCTTGAACTTGTGGGCTCAAGCAATCCTCTTGCTCCAGCCTCCCAAGGCCTGGTATTAAGAGACATCACCACCATACTGGGTTTATTTCTTTTCTTTCTGACAATGGCCTTTCTAACTAGAGTGAGGTGGCATCTTGCTGTAGCTTTGGGTCATATCTCCCTGATGGCTAGAGATGTTCACCATTTGAAAACAGAGAGACAAAAACAATAGCTCTTCTCTTTATTAGCAAGCAAATCCTCACTGCAGCAGTACAGGTTTCTCCTCAGGTCCCTTGCCTGCTGATATCCTGCCAAAGCCTGCTCTTCTTTCTTTCCCAGGAACACTCTCCTCACCCTGCAGCCCAATTCAAAAGCCTTTTACTCCCTAATACCTTCCCTGGCACAGTTGTAGCTTAGTGCATTGCCTCTTCCTTCTACACAAACTTCCCTATTTCGGAAACCAGAAAAATGCTAGTCCAGAGACTGTGAGGCCAGGTGCTCTTCAGGACTCGGGCCTCTTTGTACATTAAAGAGGCCCCATCACACACACACACCACATCAGGTAGCTTCTTGCAATCAGACCCACTGAGTCTCAGTGAGAGAGAGAAACAGTCCTACTAAGAAGAATTAAGATGGACTGTAGGGCCAGGGATTTAGCTCAGTGGCTCTGCCACCTGCCCCGCAAGTGCAAGGACCTGAGTTCAATCCCTGGTATAAAAAAAAAAAAAAAGAAGGACTGTAAAAGACCTCCTCCAAGTTCATGTCAGGTTTTCCCACCAAACCACTCTGGGAACCACTCCAAAAAAAGAAAAGCCTTTCTTCTCCGAACCATCTGGTTTTGGGAACAGCACAAGAAGGGCCATTGCTCTGTCCAAGCTGCCTTGGCACCTGTCTCCTCTGGAAACGGTGAGCTCCTTCAGAACAGGACACTCACCAGCCTCATCACAGACTGCTAAGCCCAGTGGAAGACCCGGCACAGAGTGTCCAGTGCTTGATGGACAAGTAGGCCCACAGACCATGAGCTCTGCACCTAGAAATGGAAGACTAGGCACTGTTCCAAGTACAACAGTGGCTGTGGGTGGCTCTGCTCACCATCAAAACATACGTGGAGTGATGAAGTTTGGAAGTCCAACTGTGCACTTCCTTATAGATACAGATTCTGCCCTGCAACATGAAAACACCCAATGATACCACATCCACATGTGACCACATGCTTCCCTTGCTCCAGACATCCCTCCTCTCTCATTAGTAGCTCCTACAAAAGACTTCTTGCTGTGGCATATACCCGCTCAGAGAACTTGGCTCTTCACACATCTTCTGCTTCAAGGGAACCCTCATCTAAAGGCAACGTTTCATTTTTTCACCTGACATCAAACAGCTGCCACCTTTTTAAAAGTATCCTCATGATCTTATCTCCACGGGCTGTGTCACCAGGTGACTCATTTCCAGTTTCCCTGGGAGACCAGAGGATTAGAGTCAATACAAATAATTCCATATTTATAGGACATCTAGGCTATGTTAAGCTTTGTGCCAGGCCCTTTGCATATTTCACCACTCACCGTGAAAATCACTATCACTCCTTTCCCAGCCCCCACAGAACAAGGTGCATCAGACCATTCCAGGTGCAGGAGAGCACACATCTGTGCTTGTTACTGTCTCCCAGATCTGAGCTCAGGCTCACCCAGATGCTTGCAACCTGGCTAACAATATAGCCACTCACAGAGGAGGCCAGCAGCCTGATGCGAGGGGGTACACATGGAACCCATTTCTGGGGCACATGAGTGGACTGGCTTCCTGTGGCATGTCTAGCTGCAGAAGCTGAATTAGTGTGACTGTTCTGGAGAGGCAAGTGCTCTCATTACAAAGAGAAAAAAAGTGTCAGGTCATAAAAAAATGAGGATCAGCCTGTAAGACCTGAGAGAAGACAGGGCATAGAAAGAAAAAGAGAAGGAACCATAAATGGGAAAGGAGAAAGCCATAAAAAGTTAAAATACTGGATTGAAGGTCATGTCTCTCCTTGATAAAAATGGAACAGTGGGGTTTATAAGAAAACACAGAGCTCCTCCCAAGCCCCATAGCTAGTAATGGCAGAGGTAGACTTAAGCCCAGGCAGCCTGCTCCTCACCACACATCTCCCTGTGGTGTGTGCCTTCTTGTCAATACTCTGTCATACCATGATAGTCTGGCTGGCTTCATCACCTCAGGGCCTAGCACTGGGCCTGACATGTATAAACACAGAGCAAGTGTATGCAGAAGGATGGATAGGTGTTACGGTTTAGATCTAAGATGCACCCAAAACCGCTCACATGTTCGGAGATGGGACTTTTGTGAGGTGAATGGATTGTGAGGGCTATAACTTCATCAGTAGAATAATCCACTGGTGAGATCTTAATTTGATGGCATTATTGGGAGGTGATAGAAATAGAGGACAGGCCTAGCTAAAAGGAGGACAATATGGGGGCATAGCCTTGGAAACTACTATGTATCTGGTCCCTGGCTCCTTCCTCTGCTGTGGCATATATATATATATATATATTCACTCTGCTTTACCCTCATGGAATGAGCAGCTTTGTTCCACCACACCCTTCCACCATGATGTCTCTGCCTCACCACAGGCCTAACATAATGGAGCCAGCCAACCATGGACTGAAACTCCTGAAACTGTGAACCAAAATAAACCTTTTCTCCCTTCAAGTTGTCATTGTCAGGTACTTTGTGACATCAACAGAAAGCTAACTAGCACAATGGGCTTTCAAAGACCCAAGTACCCCTCCTGCAGTTCCTAGGTGAGCTTGCCCAGAGGAAGGTCCTTCTTGGACCACTAACATAGGTAGACCCTCTGCTGTCCCTACTTTTTGAGCACCAAAATATTGCTACCAAGAGTTTCCTGTACAAACAAGGAGGCTTTCTCTGGGAGATGATGGAAATCTCATTATAAAGTCATGGAGAGAATTAATATTTTGAGAAATAATTAACTGCAGTGATCTAGATAAGAGCTGAGATGAAAGACAGCAAGTCAGTGAGCCCAGCAGAGACACATGGGCCTCTGAAGTCAGCTTCAAAGGGATGTGATCTGCTGTCCCACCTGCTGCGATTAAGTTACAAAAATAACAGAGAACTAAAAACTCTTCCACCCAGGACCACTTTGCCCAGCAGTTTCCTCACAACTTTCAGTGACTCCTATGGCCTGGGGACAGGGGTCCACCCCAACCATCCCTTCATGGCCTCTGCAAGCTTCTCTGCAAGCTGAAGACCCACCTCCAGCCAGCCTCAGCACAAGTCTCCACAGTCTCTTTAGTCTAGAAGCCCTCCCTTCTCCATCTAGCCAACTCCACTTGGCCAATTTCCAGGCATTCAACACAAAGCCTCTTCACCAAAATACCAATGGAAGCCACCTTATCTGAGAAAGTACTCTGCTGGTAGTCGGTATGTTGTTCCATCTAGTCTTCAATGCTCTGGATGCTATACGCATCCTTATTTATTTTACAAATGAGAAAAGTGGTATCAGAGTCTGAGTGACCTGCCTAAAAATGCACAGATAATGGTCTAAGACAGACTGATCATCTGATCCCCAAGCACCTCTTTTCCTGTATTCAACTCTTTGATGGTCAAAAGTTACTATTATCTACTTCTGGCCCAGAAGGGATGAGGAAGAGAAAATCTCTCAAAATGTGATCACCTCTGGGTGCCAGGAACAGTGCTAACTTTTTGTATTCACCTTTGATGTTTGTTTCTAGTGAAATCTAGTAAGTCCTGCTTATTTTTCTTTATTAATTCATGTTTATTTTATTTGTCAAAATAACCTATAATTTTGTGTTAAAATCTATAAAAGCTCTTATCATAAGTACATTAGATATAAGTTTTGTATTTCTCCAGAACTCAGTGATATTCTTTAATAATACAAAACAGACACATTTGGGACACTGAGAATGAACAGGAAGAAAGTGCCAGAAGATCTGCAAAACAAAAAAACTGAAAAAGGGAGAAATGTTAACATATCAGAAAGAAAAACTTTGTGTTATGAAATGGAAAGACAAAAGAGATAACTCCTTATTGTCAACTATTTATAATACAGAAATGATAGAACTTGAAAGAAGAAACAAAACTTTAAAAATTCCAACAGTGCTCAGTGATTATAAAAATTCTATGGATGGTGTTGACAGAGTTGACCAACATCTAACAAGCTCTCCTGTAATCAAAGAGCAAATATTTATGCATCTTCTGGACCAAACAATATGGAACTTACTTGTTATTTATTCAAAATAGGGGGGTTTAAAAAGTCATTTACAATTTAGATTAGGTCTAATAGACCAAATAATTGAAAAATACAGGATAGTGAAACACCAACAAGGATGTCCATCATCAATGTTTTTACCACTACTTTTAGAAGGTAGATATTTTATTGAAATTATGCCACCCACAGAAAGAAAGGAAAGGCCAACATGACAGTGCAAACTTGTTCACAGAAAGACAATAATGCAAAAAGAATTTAGAAAGGGACTAGATACTACTATCCAGATTGTAACACTGTGTTGTATATTGAGTGTTTTAAGATATACCACATAAGAAAATTTGAATAAATTTGATAAAATTATCATTTTTATATTTCCTGCTATATTATCATATAAAAATAAACAAAAAATATGCAATTTTTGGTCATCCTGTATTTAAATAATTGGACAGGTAAGTGATTAAGAAAACCTGATATCTACCAAACAATGCAGAGAGAGGAGGACCAGGATTCAGAGTTGAAAAGAGTTTTGGTTCTGCCACTGAGTAATTATCGAGTAATTTTGAAAACCCAAGCTCTGTAAACCTTATTTTTCCATACTGTTAAATGAAGTTAACACATTTACTTCATGACTACTATGAAATCAATCAGTCTACACACAGAGACACACCCTACCCAATTTTTGGCCATCCTGAGCCTTCCAAGTCCTGAATGAGGACCATTCCCTATAGTTCTCGTTCCAGCATTCTCCAACACTTCTCATCAGAGACTCTATGTGTCACACATTCCCTAGATACAGGCTGTGTTCAGGGAGTCATTGTCAGGTGCCTGGCAGGCTGAATCCTCGCCTGTGTCCCTGCCTAGTCTTGGGTGGGTAGACAATACCCAGCAGATATTCACCTGAAGTACAAGCTCCTGAAGTGTAATAGCAAGGAAAAAGGTTGTCAGTGAAGAAACTAAACTGCTCCTTTAATGCCAAACAGAATATGGAGGTGTAATCTCCTCTCAGTGGGAAGGGGTAGAAGCTGAGCCCTCAGGAAACAAGGGTGCCTGTCTAAGGTCACATCCCAGTGACTCACAGGGCTAGAATCAGAATCCCAACTGGAGTACCATGTCTAACTTCCCTGGCCCTTATTCATTCTCAGTATTCTTGCTTTCCTTCCAAAATTCCCTCTGGGGGCCATGTTTGCATGGATTACAAACTCTGGGGAAGTCCCCACTGGAACACTATAGCCATCCACATGGAGCTCCTCTTCAGTGCAACTTGTATTCCCCTAAAGAGTTAAGCATTTCAGGGAGAGCCCCACTGGGTAATCTCCACTGTTAACGACAGGCCACAGTTTGCTTGATATTCTATCTGGACCAGCGTCATCATGGAAGCCAGCTCACTGGACTACACCCACCACTCTAAACTGAGAACTGCAGAGTCCTTGAGCTGGGAGAGACCAGTGGTTCATTGCAGACTGGCTGCCTGCAAGAAGCTGCTCCCACAGTCTGGTTAGCCCCACCAGGACCACAGTGGCAGTTACCTTCCACCTTGCCAAAAGAGACACTCCAGCCTCGCTTTCAACCAACGTGTCAGTCAGCTAGTACATGTGGTGGCAGAGAAGTGTCAGGCTAGCTCCAGAGGCCATGCAGTATCACTCTATTTCTCAAACTCAATGTCCCCCTCAGGGCTCCTGCCTACCACCACTCAGGTCAGACATGACCAGAGTATTAGAATGGGACATGCCTTCGCCTTGATATCACACAGGCACTGTGACAGCCTCTCTCCCCACCCAGCATCCCCAGAAGTCAACATACCTGATAACTACCAGCAACTCAACAAGTGTGTGGGAAGAGAAGAGGTGTGCTTAAGAACAAGTGCCTTGCTCACAAGCATTTTTATCTGTTCTAGAACTGAGCCCTAGAATGGCAGGCAGACTGGCAAGGCAGCAAACTATAAAGCCTTGCTCTGGGTCTCAAGTCCAGCTCCTTCACTGCCCAGTGGGTGGCTGGGCAGTTTCCTTCATATTCTGGGTCTCTGTTCCCTCACACAAAAAAACAGGATTAGTACTATCTACCTTGTTGGTTTTCTTGAGATTATGTCACATGAGTATGTATATCACTCCTGGTATGCTTACAGCAGGTACTTGAAAATAAGACCAAAAGATGCCCATCTACAAGCTCTTTATTAAAGTAATATATGCATGAGGCAAGTCTGATTGGAGCTGTACTGCCGGAAGCTCCATCCAAAGGTCATACAATGACACAGGGTCTCTTGTTTTCAAACTCCAAACCAATGTGTGCCTGTCACAGCCACACATCTCGCTATACTACAGAGACAACAAGGACACCCTGAGATCTGAGCATCCAAGATGCAATTTGCCTTAGCTGCCTGGCTGGAGGCTTGAGCAGCTTTTCATCATGACACTGGCCATTCCTAAGAGGTAACACAGGTGAGTGAGTGAGCCGATCGTGGTGACATCCTTGTGACATGCACCTGACAGATGCTCAATGAACAGACAGAGGACCTTCTCTGGGCTGGGGAATATTACCTGTCATTAGAGCAAGCCTCTTTCAACACTCCACATGAGAATGGCTACAAATCTGATGACTGGTTGCAAGGCTGAAACAGTTCTGTACTGAACAACTACAACTTTATCAAGCAATGAATCCTGAAGACAGAGAGAGCCATGAGAGAGACAAAGGGAAGGAGAGAAGCAAGAGGAAGAAAGCTCCCCTTTCAGCCTCCAGACATGACCCTGAGAAGCCTTCTTGCCCCGTATATGTCATCAAGGAAAAACCACCACCCAAAAAACTCTCACACTTATCAGGAGGAACACTTATAAAATGCATTTATTGAAGGCACAAGGTACTAGGCACTAGGGATACAACAGTAATGCAAAGCCCTCATCCACAGAAGCTTACTTTCTAGCAAAGGGAGAAAGGCAGTAATCCACAGACATAATAAATAAGTATTATATAACATGACAAAAAGTGCAAAATGCCCTGAAACAAGAAAAAGTAGAGCAAAGAAGAGGAGCTGAATGGGGGGTACTGGGAGAGAAGAGTGACCCTAGCACATGTCTTGCTTTATCTGCAAGGCCATAGGCCAATAAAGGCTCTCAAGAGATAGGGAGCTTGCCTAATGGACATCTAGGAGAAAGGCACTTCAGGAAGAGCGAATAGCCTCTGCCACCACAACAGGATCACATTCCTCCAACCTGAACAGCTAAAATGGGCTGGGGCCGAGTGCCTGAGGGAGGAAAGGAGAGGAGGTAGGAGGCAGGGAGGTGGTGGGAGTAGGTCAAGTACAACCTTTCCCGCCATCATAAGGACCTTGGATTTTACTGTGAGTAGCTGGGAGTCACCGAAGATGAATGTAAACAGGGTTACTGGGCCAAGTACTGAAAGTGAACAGGGAGACTAGATAAAGAATACTGCAATAATCTAATAATAATCTAAAAATCTAAGGGAGTGCTGGTGGCAACCAAATCCATGAAATAAATGAGGAGTGGCTGGACTGTAGATAAATCTAAGAGACACAGAAAATAATTTACTAGTAGATTCACTATAAAGTTTAAAAAGAGTGACTCTGAGGTCTCTGGCTTGAGCAGCTGGAAGGCTGGAGCTGCTGTCCATGGACACCATTGGCAGAGCAAGTTTGCAGCAGATAATCAGTCCAATTTTAAGTACACTGAGTGTGTGATGCCCAGGAGTCACCTGGGAGAGAACCACGACCAGAAGAGTGAGCAATGGGTGTCAGACACTGTTGTTCAATCAACACAGAAGTCCCCTCATCTGGTACTAAAAGTTACGAGTTTGTGGTGAGCTCACCCAGAAAATGTAGACAATGAGGAGAGAGGAGGACCAGACAATTTTCCTAGTAAGAAATCAAGGAATGCAGCAGTAGCCACTCCTATAATCCTATTTACATGGGAGGCTGAGGTGGAAGGACAGAACATCCAAGGCCTCCAGGAGCAACTCAGTAAAGCCGTATCTCAAAAGAAATGGGTGGGAAGGCTGAGAATGTAGTTCAGTGAGAGGCCCTAGGTTCAATCTTCAGTACTGCAAGAAAAAGTAAGAGAATAAGTACTTGTAGCTCCAAGCACAAAGCCAGCTTGAGATGGCAGCCCAAACTAACAGGGGCCTCTGGACTTCTCTGGAGACAAGGTGCTCAAGACTGCCCCAAACTACTGGCGTCATGTCGCAAATGCATCTGTATCCATCTGGTAGCTTCAATGTGCCAATGTCCACAGGGAACATCTTCCCAGGCACTTGGTGCCTGGCACATCCTCCCACAGCATGGGTTCACCCAACTGGGCTATTAGCGCAGCTCCGAAGTCTCATCACCCTTAGGGTATCACTAGGGCAGTGGGGATTCCAGCCGAAGCCATCAGCAGCAGAAAGACACCCAGCTGGCTTATCAGAGTGCATCCTGGCTGGGTCACTGTCTTCAGATTAGGACACTGCTCAGGTCCTCAGTGCGTGGCCACAACCATCCACAAGGTATTGACATCAGGCTGGGTTACCAGTGCTACTGTGCCACTGTGCCACCCCTTGCAAGGTAAGGCTATCCATCCAGGTGCTAATTGTGCCACAGTCCACAGGGTAAAAGCGCCTACCTGGGTACTTGGTACAGAACCCAAACAATGCCACTGTTAGCAGAGTATGAGCACCCAAGTAGATTCTCAGTGGGAAATATCTCTGCCAAAGTCCAGAAGGTGAAGACACCTGCACAGATCCCCAGTGAGTCATAGCAGCCATCTGCAGGTAAGAACACCTGGCTAGGTTATCAGCATGCAGCTCCACTGTATCACCAGCCCAGGGTAAGGATGCCCACCCTGCTCCTGAGTGTGCATCACAGCAGCACTGCCATCCATAGGATAAGAACACCTGGGTAAGTTATCAGTGCTCGGCTCCTCTGCATCACAGCCCTCAGCACAAGGATGTCCACCCTGGTCCTCGGTCTGCAACAGCACCAATGCGCCAGTTCAGAGTAAGGACATACAGCTGTGCCATCAGTATATGGCTCATCTGCAGGGGGAAAATGCCCACTCTGGCACTGCGTTGCCAGTGCTGCTGTGACACAGTCTGCAGAGTTAGAAAATTCACCCAGCCTCCAGTGTCAGCCACGCAATGCAACTATCTGCAGGGCAAGAAGTCCCATTGGGTTATCAGTGTGCAGCCTCGCTGTACCACCTTCTATAGGATCCTAGCTGTGCCACAGACTGCAGTGTAAAAATATCTGCTGTAGGTCCTCCCACATGAATGTAGCTATTACTCAGTCGCAATTGGTGAACCAGCCCAGATCCATAGTCTGCAGCCACAGCAATGCAGTGGTTAAAAGAGTAAGGATATTCCATTGACTTAGCAGCATGTGGCTCTAGTGCACCTTCCTCTGCAAAGAACGTTACTCCAGTTCCTAGCCTTGGCTCAGTCTGCATGGTTAGAAAGCTCTCTCAGGGTCTTAGTTCACAGCCACGGAAATGTGGCTATCCTCCAGGTAAGAAGTCCCACCGGGTTGCAAGGGCACAACCCCACTCTACCACCATCCTCAGAGTAGAATATCTGCCCAGATCTTCTAACTGCAGCTGCCATAAGGTGGCCATATGCAAGATAACGATATTCCACTGGGTTATCAAAGCACAGCTCAAATGCATCACCATCTGCAGATCAGAAAGCTTGTCCAAGACCATATCCACAGCCACAACCACCAAGAGGCTGTACACAGAGAAAAGAAGCTCCACTGTGCCACCATTCCCAGGTTAAGATTATCCACCACGTCCTCAATAGCATCCAGTAATGCCAAGTTCCCTAGATTAAGGATGGTTCGGGAAGTTTGCCCAACTCCCAGCAATGCCACAGTCTCGAGGATAAAACTGCAAGCCCAGATCCTTCTTGTGTAGACGTAGTTGTGACCAATATGCAGGGTTGGGACAGCTCACCCAGATATTCCTTGTGCAACTGCCTCAATATGGCTCTCTGAAGGGTAACAATAGCCCAAAAGACCAGCGTCCCCAAGATAAGGACATCCAGCTAGCTTGGAAACGTGCCGCAGTCTGCAAAGTAACTAAAAGTGTAAATAAAAATCAAAGTGTATAATTGATATCATGAAATAGGAAGAAAAGATCTAAAGGAGTAGGGGAAGTGGGAGGGGTAGGGGAAAGGAAAGAAGGGAAAAGAAAAAATATGAGAAAAGGAAAAAAATGGAAACGAAGTCTTTGCAAATAGAGAAGGGTGGAGGGGGTGAAGGGAGGGCAAGGGAAGGGGAAAAAAATAAGAACCAAGATACATCACGTAAAGGTACAAGATCGCAATGATGAATGTAACTGTATTGTATACCTAAAATGTACCAATAAACTAAATGGGGGAAAAAATGCCTGCTCTTGGGGCGGGGATTTAGCTCAGTGGCAGTGAAAGAAAGCAAGAAAGAGAGAGAGCCTGTTCAGGTCCTTAGCGTCTGCCACCACCATCCACAGGCTTGGCAACATTCCACTGAGTTATCAGTGCACAACCTCACCCGTACCACCATCTTCCGGGTAAGAATGTCCACCTAGATCCTCGGTGCGAGCTTCAGGAGAGCGGCGGTCAACAGTGCAAGGCCGCTCTGTTGGGTTACTGAACTGCTGTGCCACTGTGTGCAGAGTAAGGAAAACCACCCAGGGGCTCCGGCCCCGGCTGCCAGAGTGTGCGGCTCTAGTATGCCACCATCCGCAGCGAAAGGGATGTTCACCCAGCTCCAAGCCAAGACGCTGTCTACAGGATAAAAATGCCTACCCAGGTCCTGGTTGGGTAGGTGCTGCTGTGACGACATCTACAGGATCAGAAAACCTGATCCGGTCTTCAGTGTGCAATAGAGGCTATGCAGCTGTCGGAGAGTAAGTATGTCTGCCAAGCTCCTCCCGCTGTGGCCGCAACAGGGCGGTAGCCTACAGGGTAAGGTCGCCTGCTGCCTTACAGGTGCACACCTTCAGTTCCACTATCCACATGACAAGGATGTCCACCCAGATTCTTGGTCCACAGCCGCAGCAGCGTGCGGCTTCACCGTGCCGCCATTCGCAGCAATGCCGCAGTCGGCAAGGTTACCAAACACACACGCCAAGTCCTTAGTGTGCAGTTGCGGCAATGCGGCCGTCGGAACTTAAGGACATCTGCCTGGGGCAGTGACTAACTGGGTAAGTACGCTCCGCTGGGATGCAGGTACGCGGCTCCATTACATGGTCCACAACGTGGGGATGTCTTCCAAGATCCTTGGTGCATGGCGGCAAGGCACCACTGTGTCGCCATCTACGAGGTAAGGGCATCCGTCCAGCTCCCAGACATGCCAGTCTGCGGGGTAAAAACGCTCGCCCAGGTCCTTCAACAGTGCCGAAATCAGCGAAGTTACAACGCCCTCCCCCCTAGTCTAGTGCGCAGTAGCGGCACTGCGGCTATCAGAGGGTAAGGATGTCTGCCCAGGGCGTCGGCTCACTGGACAAAGACACCCCGCTGGGTATCGGTGCACTCCTTCAGTGCCACGATTCACAACACAAGGTTGTCTTCCAAGGCCCCTGGTGTGTGGCAGTAGGGCGCCATTGCACCGCCATCCGCGGGGTAAGATTTCTGTCCAGCTCCCGGCCGTGCCGCAGTCTGCAGGGTAAAATCATCCACCCAAGTCCTACAGCCATGACGCAGTCTGCAGGGTTAGAAAGTCGACCTCCCCCCAGTCCTCACTGCGCAGTCACGGCAATGCCGTGGTCAGAGGCAAGGATGTCTGCCCAGAGTGGTGCCCAACAAAATGCAGACACCTCATTGGATTATCGATGCGCAGCTCCAGTGCCACGGTTTGCAAGTTAAGGATGTCTTCCAGGGTCTTTGGTGCGAAGCAGCACCAAGGACTGTGCTGCCATCCGCAGGGTAAGACATTCGGTCCAATTCCCAACCGTGCCGCATAATCCATAAAATCATCCGTCTGGTCCTGCAGTTGTGGCGCTGTCTGTAGGGTTAGAAAGTCCTCCTCCCTAGTCTTTAGTGCACAGTTGCAGCAATGCAGCTGTCAGAGTGTAAAGATGTCTGCCCAGGGCAGTAGCCCACAGGGTAAGGACGCCTCGTTGGATTATCGGTGTGCAGCTCCAATGCCACGGCTGCAGGATAAGGGTGTCTTTCAAGGTCGTTGGTGCGCAGCGGCGCAACTGTGCCACCATCCGCAGAGCAGGGACATCCGTCCAGCTCCTGGCCATGCCGCAGTCTGCAGGGTAAAAATGTCCACCTGGGTCCTGCAGCTCTGACGCAGTCTGCCGGGTTAGAAAGTCCCTATCTTTAGTGCACAGTCGTGGCTGCGGCTGTCAGAGCATGAGGCTGTCTGCCCAGCTCTGCGGGCCACGGTGCACAGGGTAGTGTCCACAGGATAAGCATGCCAGCTGGGTTATTCGTGCTCATCCCTAGTGTGCCCCGGTATGCAGGGTAACAATTTCCGCGTAGGTTCTTGTGCGCAGCCGCAACGGTGTGCAGCTCGACAGTTTCTCGGTCCACGGGGTAAATAAAGATGTCTGCCCGGCAGACTGCAGGGACAAAAACGCCTGCCCAGGACTTTAGCATGTAGCCGTGGTGATGCAGCTGTGGGAAGGTAAGGATGTCTGCACAGCTCTGTGGAGCGTGGGCAAACAAGACGGTATCTGGAGGGTAAGAATGCCTAGCTGGCTTATCCATGAGCAGCTCCAGTTGCCACTATCCGAAGGCTAAAGAGGTCTGCCGGGGTCCTTCGTGCTTGGCAGCCTAGGATAGTGGTCCAGAGTACAGATGCCCTCTGGTCTGTCAGTGCAGCCCTCACTAGGGCTCCGTCCACAGGTAACGATGTCTGCCCAATTCCTCTGAGTGTGCAGTGTGGGTGTTGGGGGGAAGCCCCCTGGCCAAGTCGGCCTCTGGGGATTTGCCTCGTGCTAGGCCCTGCCCAAAACCCTTCCCTTCCCTGGTGCCGCCTGGGGCCCCTATGGTGGCTGGATGTAGTGTGCCAGATCCGAAGTAGATGCTACATTCGAGTGCCCTTTGCTTCGGCTAGCCGCTCTGGCAGCTGAGGGCCCTAGGGATGGGAGGTCCACAGGGATGATAGTCCACTGTGAACCTGGGAACCACAGGAATCGGTGACAGATTCTGCAGCTAACCAGGTGTTCGTTTAGCTTAGCCACTAGGAATGGTATTTACATTGTGGATTTTTTGAAACCTGTAGGTGGGCCCCGAGCTAAAATACTATACCTTACCGTTCTGGCTCCTTCCAATGTTATTAACTAAAAGGCCTAGCAACAGGGTCTCCGAGCACTTCCTGTAGGATGGCTTGTGATCTCTAACTGAAAGATGAAATAAATATTCCCTTTTTAGATTGTTGCTCAAGGAGAGTTTTTAAAGCCATTTTAAATTTTCTTGTTTGTCCTTACTCTTTTAGCAACAGACCATCTTTACTCTAAAGTGAGTATTTATATTTATTTTATTTATCTGCAGTGCTAGAAATAGAACCCAGGGTTTGGGCATGCTAGACAAGCATTCTACCACTGACCGACACACCAGGCCCAAAGTGAGTACTTTAAATACATTTTTAAGTGCTTATTATTGACAAATACTTAAAAATTCTAGTTAATAAGAGTTTGGTTGGGATTTAGAGGTTTTGTGTCCCCCTCCCTTCAGTAAATTTTGCATGAAGACAGACTTGGGAACCAGGGAAAATGCTTATTTCATGACATTCTGATATATGTATAACTACTGCAATACGAAATATCTGATCCCAGTTAAATCTCAAATTAGCTCCCGAAATGCATATTTGTTTGACAGTAGTTTCCCTTTGTTCTGTGTAGTTTTATATGCTAATTAGTTGGTTTGAATTTGCCTAGTTACCCAACTTTGTAATAGAATGTGGTTAGAACTAGTGATTGGCATAACTTTCAGTGCTTTGTGAAAGACAATGAAAGTGTTTGGAATTGTTGCTACTTGTTAGTAATATAATTTACAAATATTGCTTTTCTAAAAATTTACAACACTCTGGGTTAAATTTAATTTTTAAAAATCTGTCTGATGTGTTTTCCTGACACATTTCCAAGTGAAAAATAAAAGGATGTTATAGATGCATACAAATTTAATTGGAAATCCTAGCCTGGGCTCGAGGAAAATTAAAAATCTTCTATATGTCTTGAGTCAGTATCTACCCTGGCATATTAATAGTGCCAAATAAATACTTGTTCAATAAATAAAATACCAAAAAGAAAACAGATGTGGACGACAGGAAGACACAGTTTAACTCGTCCCTCATTGGCTGTCAAACACACATGCTCCTAGTTTGGTGTGTTTTCTCTTGCCTACTTCACCACACCTGTCTGTTTCTGTCTTCTGATGGGATGGGTAGGAAAGAGAGTTGAAGGAGAAGCATTGGAGGCAACAAAGAAGGTGCTTCCAGGAAGCCAGGCTGCCATGGCGTGACAGAGGGGCGTGTGGGCTCCATGGATGCTGAAAGGTTAAATCTTACACTGATGCTATCTTGCTCCATGACTCTGGACAAATCCTTTCCATTCTCTGCCTTTCACTTTGTCTGCCTCCAGAGCAAGGACCCTGGGTTGGATAAGACTCAGTCTCCATGTCCCTGGGTTCCCATTTTAATTACCACATTGAATATTCTTAACAGCCAAGATGGTGTGTGACCTACGCAGAACATGCCCAGTACCACCAAGAATGAGATAAAGGAGAGCTGGCAATCATATTTCCCCTGGCCAAAGGAACCCCAAAAATCGTGTGCTCTACTCTTCCACAGTAGGGAAGGGAGGGCCTAGAGACCAGAAGCTAACAGCAGATGGAGAGTCTGGCCACTCCCTCCTCAGTCATATCATCTCTGTCTCCTTAGCCCTGCAGGACAATTTCTTAGGAAACTTGCTTTTTACAAAAGTGTTTTGAATGTAGCATTTTTGGGTAATTGCTCTCTTCACCTCAGTTCCCTCACCTATAAACCAAAACTAGTAAAAGGACCCCACTCCAAGAGCTGTGAGGACTCAAAGAATACTTCCCAAGAAAAGGCTCTCCTCAGGGCAATTCTGCCCTGCCCTCAGGGGATGTGTGACAATATCTGCAGGCTGACAAGTAGTCACAGCTGATTAGGGAGTAGGGCAGAAGTCCAAGATTCTGCTAAACATCCTATGACCTGTAATGCTCCACAACAGGATTATCCAGTAAAAACAAGATATGACAAGGCTGCTGAGAGATCCCGATGAGAAGTCATAAAGAAAGTGACAATAGATAAACACTGGTGGTACAAGCTGGGTATGGGGCCTCAAGTTTGTAATCCCAGCACTCTTAAGAGGCTGAGGTAGGAAGATCCCAAGTTTGAGCCTAGCTTGGGCAACTTAGTGACTTAGTGAGACCCTGTCTCAAGATTAACAAAAAAAAAAAAATTAAAAATTAAAAAGGCCTAGAGGTGTAGCTTAGTTCAAAGGCCCAGGTTTCAATCTCCAGTACTGGAAAATAATTAGTGGCATGATATTATTAATGATAGTATCATGATTACAAAGCACAGTTGCCATCGCAGTTAATCATGACAGTCTTTTGAGATAGCTACTTTTGAGATTATCTTTTTTATAGATATCTACTTTTGAGATCTTTTTTCACAGATGAAAGTCCTGAGGTTCCAAGAAGCAAAGTGCTGGGCCAGGTCATCCAGTTGGTAAGTAACAGAGCCAGGTCTTGAACCTGGAAGGCCACACTCCAGAATTTCTGTGCTTTCTACTGCTCCAAATTTCCATCCAGGATAAAAGTTCCTTAGTTACATACGTACATGGTTTTGAATATATAAATAAAGGTATCCAAATAAGTAGTTTCCTAACATGTATCTCTAACTTCAGACACTGGACAATCCCTTTGCTTCCTATGTTAATTCATTCACTCAGCATTTGCTGAGTGCTTATACTATGTACCAGGCACAATACTATATTCCAGGCTGGAGGGTCAGAGATAAAACAGTTGACTGGGAGAGCAGATCTACAAACAAGAAGGGCAGTAAGGATAATGCAAGTGCTGCAATGTATCAAAGGATGTGCTTGAGTAGACCCAGGAAGATTTCCCCTGGGAAGAGGAGGGGTTTTAAAGAATGATACATTTTCCAGGGAGATAAAGAGAAAGGAAATTCTAGGAAGGAAAAACATGAAGAAGCTGAAAAGATGGCACAGACCCTGAGATCCTTGAGAGTCCCATGGGCAAGTGTGGTAGACAAAAACTGGACACTCATGATGGTTTATAAGACTAACAGGTAGTGGGATGGCAGATGGGGGGAGATAAGACCAAAGTATGGACCCCTCCATTCTCAGCCTTGGTGACAGAAATACAGTGGCTCTGAGGCAGGCAAGTGACAGCTGCAGCTCCTGGGATGCTACGCTCCAGGTGCCTGACCCATCCCCTCCCAGAGAACCCTGTGCCCCTCAGCCCAAGCACCAGGACCCAAGCCAGTTATAGTTGCCCGGCTAGCAGATGAACCACTGGAACTGACATGGACATTTCTTAAAATGTTCTCGTTAAAACTGAAACATTTTCCAGAAAGGCTCTTCTAGCCCTTTTAAGAACAGTGTTAAATAGCAAGTTCAAGTGCCTTGGGCTGACTCTGCACTGACTTGTCCCCTGCTAGTCTGGGCCATATCCGGAGAAGAATCCAACTCATTAAGCATCAAATTCAGTGGCGTGGTTTCACAGGCAGCCCACTTCAGTCAGCCACCGTCTTTGCAGCAAGAGGAGGCTGTGCAGCTGGCCAACCCCACACCCCAGGCGGACTCCCTTTACATGCAGCAGGAAACATAGCCCCTTCCTATTCCCTCTCTTTCCCTTACCTAGTTCCTATCCCTCCCCTGGCCTCCTCCTTTCCAACCAAGATAATATCAAGCGCCTATTTCCTCACTGTGATTCAGTAGCATCTCATTATAATTAGCAACATCACCCACAGGCTTCATCTCCAGGGAAATGGCGGCTGTACTCAAAACAGTGCCTGACAAGTAATAAACACTCTATAAACATATGGTAAATTGACAAATGAATTGGTAATTTATTCTCAACAGTCAGCTCTTCTCTTGAGACCTGAACTAATGCTGTTGAATCTGTCTCCCCACTGGTTATTAGGTGTAAGTCCAAGGGCTGATCTGACAATCCTTCCAGCTTGAAGTATAGTGTCTTCCTTCTCTGGAACTATTAGACCTCTCCTATCTTACAAAAAAGATACTATATTCATACAGATACAAGCTTCATAAAGAAAATAGCCCATGAGTAGGACTACTCCTAGTGTGCCCTGCATTTTGATGTGTCCCTCCATTAGAACATCCAGGCCTCCTTCCTGGAATAAGTTCTTCCTCCTTTCTCTCAACTGCCTCGCAGATCTCCTTCCAGACTTTCCTTCCACAGAACCTCTACTGTGAGGGCTCCTCTCAGCCCTCTCTCTCCAGGCACCCCTGTCCCTCAGCCACATCTCAGTGACAGCCCACTATGTGGAGAGAGCCATGAAGGAGACTGCACACGGAGAGCTAATGACAGAGCCAGCACAGATGGCCAGCATTGGCCACTACATTGCATTAGCCTCAAGTGGCAGGAAGGTCACCTCCGGCTTGTCCTTAGCAAAGAGCAGTGAAAGCATGAAGCTTACCCAAAGAGTTAAATTGTTAAGTTAACTGTAGATTTTATAACAATGACTTTTTTTTTAAAGGTCTGGGGCTTACATCAAAAAGAAACACAAATGACAAAGTGCTGGCTGATGAATCACACTGGGCTCAGTTCAACCTTCAGAACAAAATGCAAGGTTAGTGCTGCCTCAATGAGAGCCTCTCTGTCATCTCTCTTAGCTCCTCCACAGAGGCCATTGCCCCACCAGAGCCAAGGCCTGGGTCCCCAAAAAGGAACACCAGACTTGTAGTTTGGGAATCACACAGTGGTTTACCAAAAAAGCCAGAAAAGTTGCTGATAACCAGGTGCCTGGGAAATGAATTTTGACCCAAGATTTGGATTTCCCACTTGTTAGAGTTATCTGAAAAGTGGACACTATGCTTGCGAAGAGGTCCTGGCTGCTGGACATTCTCATGCAGCGGCTGTCCCTCCCTACAAACAGCATGTCCAGCCGACCTCCCCTGGTGAGAGGCCTAGGACCAAGCTGATGCCAAGGCTGATGAGGCTGCCAGAGGGTTTGTCAAAGCAGCTGTATGTAGGAAGAGCCAGAGAGCAAAAGTAAGCTGTATTCTTGGAAAGTGAAGGGTAGAAAGAGAAACCTAAGCTTTGGGACCCAGTGTCCTCCTACGAAAGGGGAAGGAGACACTATCTACTTCCTAAGCATTGTTATGAGAAGATAACCTACATAAAGGGCTTGAAGAGTGCTGAGCTCCACACAGATGTGCAAAAAATAGATCCCTGTCCTCTTTCCTTCCTTGAGTGGTACTTATCTTTACATCCCTGCCAACTAGCAAAGTATCTGGCACATGGTACAGTCTTAATAAGCATTTGCAAAATCTGTCACAACGGACACTCTGTGCAAAGTAGGAGTTCTCATCCTGAGTTCCATGTGCTCTGGGGAGGGTAAGATCCTCTGAACATCACAGCATAGCATCTATGGGAATAGCTCGTGGCTGCCATTGGATTCAGAGGAGCCCCTGGCCAACACCACAGTGATGGGCACTGAACTAAGGCACAGGTCACCACCAGGCATATTCTGCTCCTCCCTTCTGCTCAGCCTTTAAGCCCAGTTTAATTCTAGTCCCTCCTCTGAAGTCTTAGAGCCATTACTATCTGCAAAAGCTAGTAATATTTACGGAATCCCAGGCCCGTGGGAAAACAGATATGTCCTCCCTACAGTCATTCCTTTCTTTATCCATTATCGGATATTCAGTTCATCTCCTGCAATGGACCAGGCACAGTGCTATATGCTGATCCCAGAATAGGACATAAAAGGGAACAGCACCTGTCCTCAAGGTGATTGGAAAGATACAACCAAGATACAGCCCAGTGCAGAGCAGTAAATAAGCCCAGGTGAGAGAAATGGGATTCATTTCATTCTGGCCTGGCCATAGGGCACTCATGTGAAAACATGAAGCTGGCCAGGTTAGGAGAAGCAGGTAGGCCTGAGAAAACAGGTGTACTTTGTGCTGAGAGAAATGGGGAGGTATGGAATTGTGGGACTGGCAATGCACAGCTCACTCTGATTTAGTCTCAAAGAGATAGCATTTACACTAAATATGTATACAGTAGAGATGAGTAAGATGTAAAAAGTTCCAAGGTCTTCATCTTGCCCACAGTCTAGGAAAAGATGGTTAGACATATATACACATATATGGATATACACATATATACACATGTGTGTTCACGTAATACATATGTATCATCATATGACACATCATGTATCATCATGTATACATCATTATCATCATATGTATCATAATACATATGTTCATATAGTACATATGAATCATCTATAAACTGTATATGAAGAACACATCCTCTAAGTAATACCTGAACTTAAAATTCACTGATTCATAAATCTTTGAAGGATGAATTGGAAAGGGAAAGGTCAAGAACTTAACCCACTCCAATCCTCTATTTCCAAATGAGGAAACTGAGTCCCAGAGAAAGTTAATAGCCCACTCCATAATTACCAAGTACGCTGCCTGGTTACATGGAAAACCATAAGGAAAAGCCAGACTGCAGATTCCCAGCACTGAGCCCTGGGGTACTTTGGGCCAGCCTTCTGTGATGCACCTCAGACCCCTGACAGCCTCCCACACAGGTTGGGGCATCTGCTCTCTCTGCCTGAGCACACTGGTCTTTCCGCCCTCACCTAATCACATAGCCACACCATCACTGCCTATGATGGCTGGTACAGTGCCTGGTACAAAGAAGGTGCTGAAGCAAATGCGTCTGTTTGGCCCTCTGGCTTTTTCCACATCACACTGGCACTGCACCAGTTGCCTAGAACACAGCTCCTGCCCACAGTCCCAAAGCCCTGCTCCAGTCTCTCTCACTCCCTGGGTATGTCTGGCCAGGAAGAGGAATGAAAAGGATAAAGTCTTTTCAAACAATGGTTCCCAGCCTCTTCCCACTTAGAGTCTTCCTGGCAGTTTTTTGCCTGCCTTGTTCTCTGTGGTCTCTTCAGTGCCTGGACAATGCCTGGCACAGGGGAGACCCACAGCCACCACGCACAGGGCTACCTGCTGACTGTTCCCCGTAAACACCATGGCCGCTGCTTTCCTTCCACCACAGCAGCCCAGCATTCCTCTTTTTGGTACTTAAGGGTTCTAAGAAGGTTTTGCTTGACCAAACACCGTACAGGTAAGAATGAATTTAAAATGGCTATCCAGAGAATAGCTAATTTCTTCTTTTCCTTCTTCCAAGAAATCTTTTTACTTACTGAAAAACAGTGCAATATACCTGGAGTTTCCAAAAAACAAAACAGGTGATTTATAACTACCCCAAATACTTTGCTTTTCCTTTCCAATTCTGAAGCAAATGTGATTCCTAAAGGCCTCTTGGTACATGTTCAGATTTATAAAACTTACATAATGAAAGTGACACTGCACAGGCAAAGATGAGGCATGGTCAGCAGAAGTCTCTCCCTGAGCCAGAGCCCAGCCCAGAGGCAGGCAAGGTGGGGGCCCTCACCTGCAGAGTGCCAGGAGCCAGGTGGGGACACCCAAGTGACTCTGGGACATTTATGAAACTAAGGGGGCACTAACAATACTCCATAGCAAATGCAGACAGGGGCTATCTTGGACAAGCTGAGGTGTGTGGTCATTCTAGTAATAACTAGAAGGAGGCCATTAAATGCACAGTCACCCCAAGTTAGAACAGGCGAGGACCATCTGGGAAGGCAACCAGGCAAGCCGTACCTGAACAGGGTTGCCACTCAGAAGGTACTAAAGAGAAAACAGGGTTAAGGATTCAACAACATGAGCATAGTGTAGACCAGTGATGGTGAACCTTTCAGAAACCGAGTGCCCAAACTGCAACCCAAAACCCACTTACTTTATTTTCAAAACCCACTTATTTATCACAGAGTGCCAACACTCCAATTAAACCTGAATATTGGGTATTAGTTTAAATTTTACAAAAAAACTGTTACCCGGTGCTCAGCTATTGGGGTGACTTGGCTCATGTCCTGACAGAGAGGGCTCTTGTTTACCCACTGCAGTATGAGTGCCATAGGTTCGCCACCACTGGTCTAGACCATACTCTATGTACACAGAGTGGTGATGGATATACTGAGAAGGAACTGAGAATCCTGGGAGCCAGCTCCACCCCTGTGAGGTGCCAGACAAGGTACTAAACCTCTCAGAATATCCACTCCCTCTCCTGCCAGCCTATAACCTCTCCCCTAGACAGCACCAAAACAGATGACAGGCACAGCCTTGTATTCACCCTGGGACACTGGACCATTTTCCTCAGCTGATGAACACTAAGGAGGTCATCAAAGACAGACAACTCAGCATGGCAGCTGTATGAAGATTAATTACACTAAAATCCTTTATGCTGAACATGCTCTATATGTGGCTCCTGAACTGCTTCTACCCTGCAACATATTCCAAGAAGAGGGCCCAGGTGACAGTAACCACAGGGCCCTGCACCCTGGGCTTCTGGCTAGCTCAAATGTAGGCATACCAGGAGATGGGAGAGCAGAGAGGGAAGAGGACTATTCCACAGACCAGGACACTGACACCCTTCCTGTTGGCCCACCATTCTCTGTGCTTCCCAAAGACAGCACCAGCCCCTTCTGTGCATCTCTAGTCCCTCCACCTAGAAGGCCCCAGGCTGCTACACCACAGCTCCTGGCCTTCTCCTCCTTCCTCCCCTCTCCAAGCCTTTGGAAAGCCTCTTTTATTCAGCTGTCTTCAACTGCCTTTCTGGTTTTGCTGCCTGTCTCCTATGGGGACCTTGTGGGCCATGTTCGTGAAAAGCCCAGTTCCTCAGTTTGAGCCTTGGGCCTCGCATGTGAGTACCATGTGGCAGGTGCTGTACACAGAAGTCAGCTTCATGCTGCCCACTGGTCCATGAGGCTCAGGGGCTCAGACTCTGCTCTGCCTGTCTGCTTAGGCTGTGCTCAGCACCTTGGCCCCTGGCTCCACCAACCACACCCCATGCTGAAGGCCTCAGTTACCTGTGTGTAGCTTGGCCTAGAACTCAGGAGGCCCTGGAGCACAGAGAGGATTGTCCCCCAAACCCCACCCCCAAATAGCCACTGGAAGGGGACAGACACTCAGGATTAGTGGACCACACTCACTAGAAGATAAAACGCCCAGATCACATACTGTATTCCTCAGGTACTAAACCCGATCATACAGACATTTCCTCAGGTGACAGGAATTCTTCAGAGTCCCAGTATGCGGGTGAGTACAGTGAAGAACCTTACTTCAAAAGTGAGGCAAAATACAAAAGGAAAGAAACTGACAGTAATATTTGAGACTCCCTGGTAAGAACGAGACAAGATACTCTGTTCTGAAAAAGTGATCAGTGTGACAGATTAATATACAGAAAACAGTGGGCAGATAAAACTCCTTAAAATATTTATGACTTTCAAGTGATTTTGAAAAGAAGCAAGCTCTCCTGCACATGCTGGCACACTCCATCAAAGGGGACACTTTAATAAGGTGACTCCGGCAAGAGGCTCAGCACGGGTGTCACTGGGGGACATGGTGGTATGTTTCATGATATATTCACAGTTCTCTCTAGAAAGAACATTTTTGGGTAGCCCTTCTTTACCAACTTGGCCATTTTCATAAGCAGAGAAGTAATAAGAAAGCCGATGCACCAACAGGAAGCACTGGCTTGCTTTGCCTTGAAGTAGAGGGAAGGTGATGGAGAATTCCAGGTGTGATAATAGCTGCCATATATTGAGTCTTACATCACATCCAGCCATGGGCTACATCCTGTGCTGCATGATTTTTAGTCCTCTCGGCAGCTTTCAGTAGAAGGTCAGGACTGGTGGGAGGTAGCAATTTTCTACAAGTCTCACGATGTCCTGTTGCAAAGCCTGGACATTCACAGGTGAAGAGTTCCTCCCCAGGGGCCCATTTTCAGTAGATGACCTTGCAGATCACAACCTGCAGCTCTGACCAGGTCTGTCTGACTTGAAGGCTCATGTCTTTTCTACACTGTATCCTAGATACTGCTTCAGGTTTTAAATTTCTCATTTCTTGGGGCTGGAGATGGAGCTCAGTGGCAGAACACTTGCCTAGCATATGTGAGGGCCTGGGTTCTATCTCCAGCCCTAAATGAATTAATTATTCTTTTCTTGACATTCAAAAAATTAAAACTCTTCCACATTTTCTCTGCTTTGCCTGTTTATTACTTACTAGTCATTAATTAGTTTGCTATTTCCTGAGAATCCATATGTCAGAGATTGTTCGGGATTGGTTCCCATCCAGGATTACTTGGACAACAGAGAGATGGGTAAAGAGAAGTAAGGAGATGGGACACAGACCCTTGCCAGAAGGAGCTTCAGTTTTGGAAGGATGAGATAAAGCACCATGCTGGACAGTGAGCAGTGCAGAGAATAAGGCTGATCCCTGCTCTCAGGCTAACAGGAGACTGGGCATTTCTACCATAACATCACAAAAGTATCAGGACATAGGAGGCACAGAAGGTGGACCTTTAGAATAAATGGGGCTGCAACAATCATGTTTTGTGGAGTAGCAGAAGCAAGGACGACATAATCCTAGGTATGCCACTGGGTAAGTAGGAAGCCTGGTATCAGGATATCCTACATGTTTCCTTCTGGCTGGAACACACAGAAGTGTGGCCCAGATTCCCTTGCATGGAATTCAAAAGGACACAAATGTTTTACCATCACTTACTATGGCAGTATGAACTGTTTCAAAACAGTAAAAATGTTGGGTCGTTATTTCAGTGTAAGGATCGGAGATGAGCTGGCTTTTTCTCTAGGTTTTCTCTTCTCACCAGAGCAAGCCCAGGCTCCCTGGAATGAATGGCCTGGTCACATGCTCAGAGGGGAGCCCTGAGGGGCTCAGCATAGGATGGGTCTGTCAATAGGAAGCATCTTCCATTTTCTGGGCCACATGTCACACAGAGGCAGGCTCCGTGGAGGAAGCCTCGAGTTTTCAGGGATAGACTCAACTCAGTGGCATCTCCAAGTCCACCTGACTAGTAGAACCAAGCCAAATTCCTCACTGTTGACCTAATTAGTAAGGCTCGTAATACTTTTACTTTCTGACTGATGTCTGCTGTTCTCAGACTAAACTCTGAAGGTCCTCTGTGTGCATCCTCATAGGACCATCCTGCCACCTAGTCTGAAGCTATATTCATACTTGCCAGCAGACAAGACAGGGAGGTCAGGCCCAATCCTCAGCAGAATCTGGGGCTCATCTGCAAACTGCCTGATTTTGGCTTAGGCACCACTTCTCATGAGAGTTCCCTTAAGATCTCTGACCAAAATCATGATCACTTCCCTTAGCTCTCTCCCTGTGTTAGATGGTCTCTGAATACTTTGGTAGCACCCAACATATTCCTCCATTAGCATTGTTATTAACTCCCTGAATCCCTATAGAACACATGCTGCTCTTGAATAGGTACTGTGTTATTTCTGTTTCTAACTAACCTCATCACCTGGCCTAGTACCTTTGGGTCAGGATTTACTCCTTACAATGTAGAGTAACTGAAAGCTACCCTCAGGTCATGCATCCACTCAATGCTGAATGCCCTCATGTACCTAAGAAAAAGTTAATAAGGATGAAGATATTTTTAAAATACACACATACAATTTAACCCCAAAGAAGTTAATCCTAGCTGCAACTGCTAACATTACAAAAGACTCATGGTACTATAGGGATACGTTATGGTTTTTGTCTAGATGTCCCCCCAAAATCTCATGTAGTCATAAGGAGGGCTTTTTCAGAGGTGGCTGGAGGTAGAGTATGTGACTTCATGGTGTAATGATGAGATCAAGAGTGCTAGGCTTAAGGGTATGAGTGCTACTCGCCCTAACTATGTAGCCTGGATAAAATATAAGGGATAGAAAGAGTTGTGGTCGAGCCTTGTTGGTTTACTACCTTCTGCCTGCCGTGAACTGTTTCTCCTCTGTGATGCTACCCTGTGTTGGAGTCAGCCAATTAGGGACTGAAACCTCTTACAAACCATGAGCTAAATAAAGCTTTCCTCCCTTAACTTGTGGGTATTTTGTCTCAGCAATGAGAAAAGTAACTAAGGCCATGTGGCCTAAAGTACAAATTTGTAATCATAATGTCATTAGTTTGACTGTTCTCATCCACAAAAATTTGAGTTAAGCTTGATAAAAAAGATGACATTAATGTAGCTATCCTCAGCACTTCATGGTAAGATCTTTAATCCCAGACAGGATGGAATCATAATGGGACCATCCATCACTGATACAATCATCTTATAATTGCTTTTAGGCCCCGAGTCATTACATCCAAGACTTAAAAGAAAAAAGGAAGAAAGAGGTGAAGTGCCAGTGACTAGAAGAGCAAGTAAGTGGCCAAGGAGGGAAGGCAGACAGGATGGGGAGGGGAGTGCCAGTTCTCACAAAGCTTTGGTGGAAACTAAGTCTTCTGGAAGAGGAAGGAAGTAAAAGAACTAGAGACAAGATGAGGGAAGGAACTGCTGATGACTCAGAAACAATGCTGTTTCCAGGCTCTGCGAGTAGCAATATAAGACTCAAAGAAAAGATGTAATATCCACAGAATGTAATATCCATTCAATCACATTTTCCAAAGCTTCTGACCACCTCCAGAGCTAGATTTTGCTAGACCATGGAAGGAAGGAGAAGGATCAAAAAGGGTAGTTTTCTACTGGAAGGAAGCCCACACTCTTACTAGAGAAAGCAGATCTGCAGGTAGTAAATTATGATGCAGCATGCTAATTACAGCAATAAAAAGTACAGTGAGGGCAAGGGGAGGGAATAATAGTCTGTGGTCCTGGTGAAGCAGCCCAGAGAAAGGACACCATGGACTTTGAGTCGCACTTGAGTTTATAAAAATCTCTCTCATTGTGGGCTGTGGGTCTCTGCCTCCCCCCACACACACACACATACACATACTTTAGAGGCCTTCAAGAACCATGAGGACTGCAAATAGCAGCACACCTGTCATGGGTTCGGTGCTGAGCATGAGTATCACTGGGGGGAAAGAACAGCACAGAGAGCATGGTGTTGCAAGAGCCTCTGAAGGAGCACAGGTGGCACAAAAGACAAGGAAGGCTGCTCCCAGCAGAGGGGCAAAGGATTCTAGCAAGTCCAAAACACAGTCTGGGTTCTGCATCTGCTGGGGAGAAGAGAGGCAGGGGCAGAGGTTAAATGTTCGGGGCAGAGGTTAAATCTTCAGGGCAGAGGTTGTGGGCTTCCATTCTAAGAATAATAAGAGGCTTACAGTAGGGAGAGATACAATAGCACCTGCAGTTTACAAAGAACATGCTGGCAGCTATAGGGAAGATGGTTTACTTGCATCTGTTGGAACAAATCCTGGCAAATTTTCAGGAGCAGGAAACTGGTGCCGAAAAGGATCCTTGGAGGCAGATGATTTCTACATACGCATTCTCTCCTTGCAAAGGTCTTAGAACAAGCCAGTGAAGCAATCAACCAAACAATCATTTTCCCCCTTTGAGAGGAGGTGGGAATCATAAAGAACCTAAGGAAAGCTGGTGAGTCATTTGTTTGGCATTGTCATTATTTTACTGATGCTGATGCCTGCAATTTACAAATTTGGAGGAGCCCTTATACAGTCACATACATCTCTGGAACACTAAAATTGATTCAAAATGTCATGCTTGTTAAAGACAATAAACGCCTGCTTGGCCGTGAATGTAGGCTCCCCCAGGCTGTGCTCAGTGTGGGGTGCACCCCCTGGCACCAGCTGACTAGCACAGGGCAAGGAATGGATCTCTGACTTCCAACTAAGTCCACGGGCTCCCAGAAGGTGGGGTACAGGCAAGGAGAGCTGAGCAGGCAAGGGGCAGGCTCTTGGGCAACTGATAGCAGTGGAGGGCTGCACATGAACAGAAGGGGACATGGCTTTTGCCCAAAGCCTTAACCCTCTCCGTGCAGTGCTATGGGAAGGAAACGATCTCTGGAGTCTGAGAATCTTAATTACATAACTTGCGCAAGTCATGTTTACCTACTAAGAATCACTTTTTTTTGTATGTAAACTGGAGATAACTTATTCTTTGTACAATAAAGATTAAAATGATAGGATGCAAGTGAAGTACCCGGCACATAACAGGCATGTTAGTTCATTTTGTGCTGCTCTAAGAAATTACCTGGAACTAAATAATTTCTAAGAAACAGACATGAAATGTCTCACTACTGTGTTGGCTGGTAAGTCCAAGACCAAGGCGCTGGCAGGTTGGGACCTGGTTCCTCGACTTCCAAGATGTTGCTCACACACTGCCTCCTTCAGATGGGAGGAGAATACTGGGACCCTGGTGGGAGGAAGGTTACCCGTGAGTGTGAGGGCTCACGGCCTAAGTACCTCTCAGAGGTCGCACCTCTTACTTCTTACCTTGTAAAACTGTTGCAATGACAATTTAATTCCAACATGAGTTGGAGAAGATGAACACTCAAACCCCAACAAAAGTTACAACGACAGTTTTTATTTAGTGTGGAGTGCTAAAAACAATAAACCTGCAGGAAGAGAACAAGCCTCTACCAGTAACCAAACTCAGCAAGTAGCAAAAGTAAGCTTGATCCTTTTTTCTCTTAAATAGAATTTAGGAAATAAATTCTGATTCAGCACTATATTTGTGTTACAAGATACAGCATCAAATACACATTGTCTAGAAATTTAAAGAAAGGTTCTTCCTGAGCTTCAGAACTGCAGAAACCAACAGTTCACTTGTACTGCATCTCTCACAACTGAGCTATGCTAGTTACCCGCAGCCTCTGAATGCAAAGTCATGTCTATGCAAAGCTCACACAAATACATTCTCTCATAAAATTTGATTAAAAACCTGGGAGGGCCAGGGATTTAGCTCAGTGGTTCCGGCACCTGCCTCACAAGTGCAAGGTCCCGAGTTCAAGCCCTGGTACAAAAAAAAAAAAAAAAAAAAACCTCTGGGAGAGGGTCCTATTAATCCAGTTTTACAAAGTGAGGACCAAGATCTCTCCAGGTGAAGTGCTGTGTGGTGCACTTAGGCATCTCCCACACCAAGCAGTGAGGGCCCCAATGGATACCATGCCTACAAAACACCTAGTAGCCAAGAATGGGAATTAGGCAGTAAATTCAGGTCCAACCAAATACCTTCAGTAAAGGTAAAGCTGGATTTCTACCAGGCTCCTATAGAGCAACTGCAGAAATACACACAACTCTCCCTCAGAATCCAGCTAGCACCTGCCACTGCAGGTAATTAATAAATGCTGAATGAGTTCATATCCCACTGTTATGACCTGCAAAGCCAGAGATCCCAGTTAGTAGTCAAAGGATTCCATTGCCCCTGTGCACCCTAACAGACATATTCTGAAGTCTCTGCCCAGCCCACAGTGGCCTCTCCTGTAGAAAATGTCCTCTGTCAGGAAAGGCACCAGTGGTGATATATTATCACCAATGGGCTTGGGTCACACTGGCCCCAGGTGACAGGAAAGACACAAAACAAGGCTGAGGCAAGAAGATGCCTTGTGGAAGTCTGGAGCTGGTGCTGAGGATCTAGTTGGTCAGGACTGTTGATTTTGCCTGTAATGATGTGGGCTAAGGACTGAAGTAGCATGGAGGGGGGGACATGCTTTGAAGAAACAGGGGAACTAGAAAGGAGAGAGGGACCAGAAACCAGGGAGAAACAGACAGAGATAGAGAGAGATGGAGAGAGAGACTCAGAGACACAGACAGAGAGAGATGGAGAGAGACAGAGACAGAGAGAGAGCATGCGAGCATGAGTGAGGCCTGGAGCTGCAAGCGTCACAGGCTGGCTCTGGGGACTTTGCAGCCCATGGCCCCACATGCAGCCTGGCTCTCCCACAGATGGGTACCTGAGCTTCTCCCTAACACATTCCCTCTTTTTTTCATTTTTTTTTTTGTTGTTGTTGTTTTGGTACCGAGGTCCTTCCTCTTGCGAAGCAGGCGGCGGAATCACTGAGCTAAATCCCCAGACCTCACATTCCCTCTTTTTCTTAATATTGCTTGAAAGTGATTGTGTTAACTATAGTCAAGAATCTTAATTTACACAAGCCCCTTCCAAATACAGTCTAATGTCATACCAAAGATCCTGGAAGTATAATACTCTGCAGGAGACTCAGGTGGGCACAGCTATGTTACAGAAAGACAAGGCAAGGACAGGAGTTAGGGGCTAGGGTAAAAAGGAGGCCAGTGGAAGGATCCTAGGCAGTGTCATTCTGCAGCCAACAAGCACACTGGCTGGAGGGTTGTCATTTGGAATGAGTTCAGGAAATGCAAGCTAATTTTAGCCACAGCCTAAGAAAACTGTGATCAGGGTGATGAATTGCTGAACAAAAAAATGCAATGCATGATAAAGCAAAACAGGAGCCCCCAAATGGTTCCTCTCAATCACCTTCCCACACACACTGCCAGAACAGGGCTGAGCAGGAGAGTTTCAGTCCACATCCTATGCAATGCATTTCCTTCTTCCGCATAGTGCCACTGTCCTCCTTGGGCTAGTCCCAGCACAGTCCCTGAAGGCTCTTCCGTACACTGGTCACCACACTGACCTTGGAAGATACTAATATTCCAATGCTAAAGGCTAAAAAACCAAGATAAGACAAAATAAGGCAATGGGTCCAGAGTGGGAGGGTGGAGATGCACAGCAGGGTAGTGAGGCAAGTCCCTTAACTCCAGATCCCTCCACTTCATACCATGGAGCCTACCAAATGCCAACTTCTCTACTAAAATCTTCCAACCCTCCTCTTTCAAGTCAGAAAAGAACCCACTCCCTCAACCGAGGTCCCACAGAACTGTTAATGTGCTTCACGGAGTACTGGCCTCTGCCTTCTTCTACAGGCACCTCTTTCTGTATTTATATTGGCCCCTGGGAGACTGCATTCTTGGGCTCCAAGTCTTATTCAAACTCCTGGATGTCAAAGTTGCACAAAATTGGTGGTTAGTAAATGTTCAGGAAGTAGATGAAGACAAGTTTGATGCAGAGCACTGTTTAGAATTTACTTCCCCGGCTAACTCACAGGGTTTAGTATGGATCCTCACCTCAGGTCTAGGCACTATGGCAGATTCCAAAAGAGGTGGAAATGTAGCCCCAGCCTTGAGTTAAGTAATATCTAAGCATGCATCCAGAAAATAGAAATTAAGGCAACTCTGGACTCCAAATAAAAATTCCTTCAATTCAAACTATGGCATAATTTCATTTCTTTATTTACCAGAAAACAAGCACAGCCAGACTTGAGCTGAAAATGATGAATGAAGAGGGTACTATGCCAGCTCCTTTCTTCAGCAACTGGAAAGAGATCATTAGCATTTCTCTGATTTGCAAGCTTCTGAGTTAATTAATAAAATATAGTGTGCTTCTCCCAGAAAGGAATTTTAAATAGATTTTCCTTTTAACATGTTCAGTTCCACAGAGCTTCATTACAGTCCCCTCATTCACTCATCCCTCCATTTACCCATCTACCCATCCACACATTCATCCAACCCATCAAAATGTATGCAGTACATGCTATCTGTGAGAATACAGAGGTGAACATCAAAAACAGGTCAAAGAACAAAATTACTATTCCAGATGTCGAGCTCTGTAAGAGGGACCTAAATGACACCACTCTGTAAACCACAAGGAAGGTGGGCCTTTTCTGAGGGCATGAGGGATACATGCCTGCACTGTGTGGTCACCTGTGGATCAATCCTGGAAGGAGAAGTAGAAATATACAGTGTCACATATCTAGGTAGGAAAGCAAGTGAGGAAGGGGGTAAAGGCATACATCAGTGGGTGCAAGGGCATGAGGTTGAGGCAGGAAGGAGTGATGCTGTCGGCACTGTTGCACCTGGAGATGTGAGAGGGATGGTATCAAAGACAGGGCTGGAGAAGGAGAAACAGAGAGTACCATGGAGGGCTAGGTACAACCAAGGAGCCTGGGGTTTTTTCCCAAGCCATGGGTTAAGAACAGGCAGATTTTCCTGAGAAGGAAACTATGGCAGCAAGGAAGGACAGCCAGCCAGGTCTGGCCGAGCCAGAAAGGCTGCAATGACCCTGGGAGAAATGGTAGGACCAGGCTTGGTGGAAGCAGGACAGCAGCACCAGATGAGGCAGAATAGATGTAAGGGATTTCTTGCCAATGTTACAATGACAGAAACATTGTGAAGTCATCAACAAAGGCAAAATTATGTGCCTATCCCACTGTAGATTATAAGATCTCTGCTGGAAAAAAACATGGCATAAATTTCACCATCATTTATTGTAGGCTTCCTCTGCAGAGCTCTGGCTCTGAATGACAGGGGCAAAAGTGATAAATGAGATATAGTCCTATGTCCATATGGCAAAGTCTCTTAAGGAGGCTCTCAGAATAATACATTGTGGTGTTCATACTCCTGGGTGGTCCGCTCCTATTGATTCTAGGTGAATTGCTTCTAACCAACAAAACATGGTAGAGGTAACAGGTTGTATGTGACTGTAAAAAGTGCCCATCTTTCTGCAGTATCTCTCTCTCTCTCTCTCTCTCTCTCTCTCTCTCTCTCTCTCTCTCTCTCTCTCTGTCTTTCCAGAAGCAAGCAGCCATCTTGGGAAACCCCACGTGGCAAGGCCATCCAGGCAGCCTGCATATTGAGGGTATGAGGGTCATCCTCAGCCAAAAGCCAGATAGAAGTTAAAGCTCTTACTCCTGAGACTGCAAGAAAATGAATTCTTCAAAAAACTGAGCTCAGGAAAATATACATCCCCAGCCAAGCCTCAGATAAGCCATGGCCCTGGCCAATACTTTGGCTGCAGGGTAGTAAAATCCTGGAGAGTGGACTCAGGTAAGTCCTGTGCCTCTACACAACTTTGTTCCTATTGCTTTCCTTACATTCTTTATTTTTTTATCACCATTCCCTCCTTTCCCTTCCCCCTTCCATTTTCCCTTTCCCATCTGAACATTTTCTTCCTACTTCCCAATATCTATCGTTCATTTTGGTCCTTATTTATTTACCCTTTGGGTTTCTCACACAAGAGAAGCAATATATTTAAACATGTGTGCCTAATTTACTTCACTTAAAATTATGTTCTCAAGGTGCATCCATTTACCTAAAAATGTCTCAAGCCTACCCTTTATGACAGTGTAGAATTCCACTGGAAATATAAACCACATATACTTTATCCATTTATCAGTTGATGGGCACCTGGGCCGTTTCCAAAATTAAGCTGTACAAACTATGCTGCTATAAATATTATGTGTGCATGTATCATTGTGGTATGATGCTTTTAATTTTTCTGAGAAGATACCTACAAAGGAAAATAGCTGGGTCAAATGGAACCTCTAGTTTTATTTTTTTGAGGAATCTCTATTCTGATTTCCATCTAGTCTGTACCAATTTATACTCCCACCAATGGTGAAGAAGGGTTTCTATTTCCCCACAGCCTTGCCAGTATTTCTTACTGCTTGATTTCTTGATAGACATTCTTTCTGGAGTGTGATGAAATCTCAGTGTTATTTTAATTTGCATCTTTCAAATGACCAGTTATGTTGAATATTTTTACATTTTTTTTCATTGTTTGTACTTCTTTATCTGAGAAGTGTCCATTCATTTCAGATGCCTATTTTTGGACTGGGTCTTTAAATCTGGGGGAGCTGATTTTTTCTGAGTTCTTTATATGTTCTAGATATTAGTCCTTTGTCTAAGAAATACTCAGTAAAAATTTTTTCCCATTCTGTGGGTTGCCTCTTCACTATATTGGAGGCTTCTTTTGCTATGCAAAAGCTTTTTAATATGATGTGATCCCAGTTGTTGATACATTGTAGTATTTCCTGTGTGAATAGGGTTTTGTTCATACTGTCTTTTCCCACACCTATATCTTCCAGAATTTTACTTATTCTATCTCCCAGCAGACTAAGTGTTTCTGTTTTAAATTTTAGATCTTTAATCCATTTTTATTTTAGTTTAGTACATGGTGAGATATATGGGCCTAGCTTTAATCTTTGGCACCATTTATTAAAATGGTTTTCCCAGCACCATTTATTAAAATGGCTATCCAGTGAACATGTTTGGCACCTCTGTCAAAATAAGGTAGCTGGGTGTGTTTGGAGTTGTTTCTGTATCTTCTATTCTGTTCCACTGATACTCAGGCCTTTTTTTTCTTTTTTTTTTTTTTTGCCAATCCCCTGCTCTTTTTATCATGGTAGCTTTGTAATATAATTTCAGGTTAGGGATTCTGATGCCCTCTGCCTTGCCTTTGTTGTCCAGAATTGCTTTTGCTATTCTAGGTCTGTTCTGGTTCCAAATAAATTTTAGCATTGTTTTCTCTAGTTCTATGAGGTATGCTATTGTGTTTCTGTTTTTTTGTGGGGTTTTTGGGGGGAGGTTGGTACTGGGGATTGAACTCTGGGCCTTGCGCTTGCAAGGCAGGCGGTAGAACCACTGAGCTAAATCCCTGGGCCTGCTATTGGTATTCTGATCAAGATGGCATTAAATCTGAATAACAGTTTTGGAAGTATAGCCATTTCCACTACATTGGTTCTGCCAATCCAAAACAAAGGATATTTTTTTGAGTGTTTGATGTCTTCATCTATCTCCTTTTTCACTGTACTATGGTTTTCAATGTAAAGGTCTTTTACTTCCTTATTAGATTGATTCCTAAGTATTTCACTTTTCTTGATGCTAATGTGAAAGGTGTTATTTCCCTAATTTCTCTCGCAGTGAGTTTGTTATTTGTGTATAGGAATGCTATTGATTTTTCAGTGTTAACTTCATATCTTGCTATGCTACTGAATTTGGTTATTAAATCTAGAAGTCCTTTGGTGGAGTTTTTGGGGTCTTCTATGTAGAGTATCATGTCATCTGCAAATAATGATAATTTAACTTCTTCCTTTTATATTTTTATTCCTTTTATTTCTCTCTCTTCTCTAATTTCTCTAGCTAAGGTTTCCAGAACTACACTGAATAGGAGTGATGATAGTGGGCATCCTTGTCTTGTTCCTGATTTTGAGTGAAAGCTTTCAGGTTTTGACCATTTAGTATGATACTGGCTGTTGGTTTGTCATACGTAGCTTTTTTCAGATTGAGATAAAGACCTTCTATTTTTGTAGAGATTTTATCATGAATGGGTGTTGGATTTTGTCAAATGCTTTTTCTGTGTCTACTGAGGTAATCATGTGGTTTTTCTCCTTGGTTCTGTTAATATGGTATATTACACTTATTGATTTGCATATGTCAAACCATCCCTGCATTCCTGGGATAAATCCTACTTGGTTCTTGATGATTTGCTGCATTCTGTTTGCCGGTATCTTATTGAGGATTTTTGCATCTATGTTCATTAAAGAGATTGGCCTGTAGTTCTCTTTTTTGGTTGGACTCTTCTCTGGTTTTAGTGTCAGGGTAATGCTTGCTTCTAGGAATGAGTTTGAGAGTATTGCTTCTCTTTCAATTTCCTTAAAGAGTTTGAGAAGTAGGTAGCATTAGATCTTCTCTAAGGTTCTGGTAGAATTCAGCAGTGAATCTATCATGACCTGGGCTTTTCTTTGTTATAGTTTTTTAATTACTTCTTCAATTTCACTGACTGGTATTGGGTTATTTAGAATTTTTATAGCTTCTTGATTCAGTTTTAGTAATTCAAATGTATCTCAGAAACTATCGGTTTCTTCTGAGTTTTCTATCTTTTAGAGTACAGGTTCTCAAAGTAGGAATTGACAATATTCTGGATTTCTGCAGGATCCATTGTGATTTCACCCTTTTCATTCCTAATTGATTGGATTTGAGTCTTTTCTTCCCTTTTTTGAGAAGATTGGCTAAGGGTTTGTCAATTTTATTTAATCTTTCAAAGAACCAACTCGTGATTCATTGATTCTTTGTATTGTTTTCTTGGTCTCAATTGCATTAATTTCTGCTTTCATCTTATAATTTCCTTCCTTCTACATACTTTGGTTTTAACTTGCTCTTTTTTTATTCCTAGAAGCTTGAGGTTCTGGACCAGGGATGTACTCAGTGGCACAGCACCTATCTGGCAAGCATGAGGTCCCGAGTT
>NW_004624735.1:16288881-16307787 GCF_000247695.1 Heterocephalus glaber | reverse complement strand
AGCAGCAGAAGCAGAAGCAGCAGCAGCTTGAGGTTCCACATTAAATTATTTATTAGAGCTCACTCATTTTTCTGACGTGGAAATTGACCACTATAAATATCCCTCACAGGATTGCTTTCACTGTATCCCCTAAGTTCTAGTATGTCATATTGGCATTATCATTTAATTACAGAAACTGTAATTTCTTCTTTAATTCTGCCTGTGACTCATTGGTTGTTCAGGAGGGTTTTTTTTTTTTTAATAAGGAATATAGGTTCTTCAAATCAGAAATACCACCACCAGGACCACCACTCTTTATTATTATAAGAATCATCAATTGCCAAGTTTGGACTGCTAACTCTCACAGCATTCAGCAGCCTCTGAGCTTCCTTATCAAATGTATCTTGAGGAGGGTGTTTTTGATTTCTATGTTTTTATGTAGTTTTTGTGGTTTCTTTTGCCACTGATTTCCAACTTAATTGCATTATGATCTGAATCTAAGTATGGGGTAATTTTATTCCTTTGTATTTACCTAAGCATGTTCTATGAGCTAATGTATGGTTCATTTTGGAGAAAGTCCTGTGTGTGGCTCAGAAGAATGGGCATTCTGTTGTTGTTGGGTGGAATATTCTGTAGACATCTACTAAGTCCATTTGTTCAGGGGTTTGGTTCAGCTCTGATATTTCTTCACTATTTTTTTTTCTAGTTGATCTATTTGTGACAGTGGGGTACTGAAGTCTTCCATTACAACTGTATTAGTACTTATCTGATTTTTCATATCCACTAATGTTTGTTTTATATGGTTGGGTGTGCTGGTATTTGGTGCATGTACATTTATGATTGTTATCTCTTCCTCTTAGATTGTTCCCTTAGCAGGTAGTGAGTGACTTTCTTTGTCTCTTGTGGTCAGTCTTGGCTTGAAATCCACTTTGTCTGCAAAAAGAATCACCATTCCTACTTCTTTTCCAGATTCCTGTCATATAGGGTGTTATTTTCCATTCTTTCAGTCTGTGCACTTCTATTTGAGTTAAATGTGTTTCTTGTATGCAGCATATTGTTGGATTTTATTTCTTGATCCATTCTGCCAATCTGTTTCTTTTGATTGGTAAGTTAAGACCATTTATGGCTTGCCTTGTCCTGTGGCTTCATTCTATTAGGATTCATGGAATGGATGTCTTTTTGTAGAATATCCTTCAGAACTTTTTTTCAGTGGTGGTTTAGTAGACATGAATTTCTTCAGGTGTTCTTTATAATGGAAATATCTTATTTCTCCATCAATTTAAAATATAATTTTGTGGGGTATATCAATCTGGGTTGGAGGTTATTTTCTTTTAGGGCTTGAAATACTTCATTCCAAACTCTCCTTGACTTAAGGGTTTGGATTGAGAAGTCCGCTGTAATTCTGATAGGCTTTCTTTTATAGGCTATTTGTTTCTTTTCCCTAACAGTTTTCAATATTCTGTTCTCGTGTTGTATTTCTAGAATCTTGACTATTATATGCCTTGGTATAGTTTCTTTTTTTTTCTGATCATGGCTAATTGGAATTCTATATGTCTCACTTATCTGTATGTCAAATTCTTTATCTATGCTTGGGAAGTTTTCTGTTATTACTTCTATGAACAGGTTTTTTTATGTCCTTTGTGCTATTTTCTGATTTTTCATGGATTTCAATTAATCTTATGTTTTCTTTGCCTCATCTAACAGCTGTTAGATTGATTTTTTGTGGTCCCTTGCTATATATAAGAAGTCTTTCATTTGATGATCAGTAACTGCAAACCTGTCTTCTAGATTTGATCTTCTATCTTCATGTTTGTTCATTCTGCTGTATATACTTTCAAAAGAATTTTTAATCTCCTGGATGTCTGAACCTGTTTTATGAAATCCAGTTCTTTCCTATGTTGGGCATTTATTGTTTCCACAATTTCCCTAAGTTCCTCTATTTTTATCTGTATCCACTCTATATTCATTAACCATGTCCTTTATTATGGTCATCATCTCTTTAGTTATCTGTGTAATTATTTCTGATTTTTTTTTTTTTTTTGCAGTACCAGGGATCAAACTCAGGACCTTGCACTTGCAAGGCAGGCTCAGTGCCACTGACCCAAATCCCCAGCCCTCTGATTTTTTTTCTAGAGACTTATTCATCTGCTTTGTTACTTCCACTGCCACCATTTCAGAAAGTTCAGTTGGATGGCTTTTGGTTTCTTCCCCCCAATGCCCCTTGGACTTGCCTTCTATGAGCTAGAGGTCTCAGGCTGCATCTGGTTCCCATGGTTTCTCATCTTCTATTTTTAAAATTTTGTTTTCTACATTGATGCTTGTAAATTGCTTGTGGTAGATAGCTTTATTACTAGCGTTGAGACTGCTTTAGTAAATGACTACTTTTCAGAGATGTCTTCTAGGCATAGCAGGTTTTTGAGTCTGTCCCAAGATCTTGGCTCTTTAATGTATTCTGAACGAGAAGCTGCTACTTATTTAGCCTATCACCCAGTTCTTTGGTACTGGACTATGGTATTGTTTATGATGGGGGCTTGAGTTGTTCAGCCTACAATACTCTGGGTGTCACTTGCTGCCCTGGTTTCTGTTCCCTGACCCTGGACATCTCCCATGGTTGTCCCTCACCCAATCACTTTGGGATTTCAACACTGGGAACCCTGAGATGAAGCCAACCCATGGTTGCTCTCAGTCACAGGTTCTGTTGGCCCCTACCTAAAATGGCATCTGGTCAAGTATCTTCTCCAGGAGACACAGCAGTCACTTGGATGGGAGTTACTCATCAGCTGTTGTAATACACAGCATCCAGTGCTCTGTTTCACTGGTGTGTTTCTTCCTGGAGGCCTCTGGAGTCACCCACTTTCACTGTGTCCCTGTAGACTTGACCCTCCTCTCTCAATCCACAAGCTGGGAGCTGAGGAGAAGGTGTAGTTTGCCACCTTCTTTTCCTATGTTGTGGTCTATTCATTTTTTCTGTGGTCTCCAATTTTCTCTTCCTGGGTCTTGGGGATCCACCTCCCTCCTTCTTTTCTTCCCAAAAATGTTATATTCAGTGTCTGGATTCAGAATTCAGAGGTTGATTTGTTGTTATTTATCAATTTACCATCTTCCTGGAAGTCCCCTTAGCTAAGTCTTGCCTAGATCTTGCCCCTCCCACCCTACTCCTGAGACTGTGTGATAAAAAGTGTGTATTATTCTGAACCACAAAATTTGTGGTAAGATGTGACAAAGCAATAGATAGCTCATACATTTAGTATGCATGAACAAAAGTCTTAGAATAGAGAGAAATAATCAGTTCCTAGACCTGCTACTTATTAGCTCTGTAACTTGAAATAAAATACAAAACCCCTCCAACCCTTTGTTTTCCCTTTCTAGGAGAAATAATGCCTGCATCCTGGAGTTTCCAGGAAAACTACATTTTTTAAAAGTGTATAATTAGATTCAACCCCAAGAGGAACTCAATGACTCTTCTTTATCTCAAAAGACCTGGTAATGAGCAGGGAGAGACAAGACAGAATAAAGCCTCCATGCTCCATGGAGGGTGCCCCCACAGTGCAGGTACAGAAAAGCAAGCCTTCCTGACAGAAGCTCATTGAGTCTCCCTTGAGAAGAGGCACCAGATCAGGATGCAAAGACAGGAACACCCCTGAGAGGCTGAGGTTAGAAACACAGGCTCTACAGCCAAGCTGACCACCATGCCATTTATTATTTATATATATATATATACACACACACACACACACACACACACACACACTGAGTGTCTTCCCAATGTGGACATCAAAACGTTTTCCTGAGCCCTCTAAATTTTTACTTTTATTTTATGTATTGAGCATGACTCATCCACACAACTGGCAATTTGACATTTCTCCTGGGATGTCACACAAGAACCTCAAAGCTAAAAGCTAATGCCTCCACCACTGAATTTCTTACTTTCTCTTTATACCTGACTCCCAATTCTCCAACTCAGGAAATGCCCCCACCATCTACCTTGTTGGTCACTGACCCTCACCACAGCAAATCTAGCTATTTGTCCTCTGAAAATGTACTTTAAAACTACAATGGCCAAGGGAAAAAAGTCTATTACCACAACAACAGCAGAGACCCTCATCTCTCGCCTGAAATCATTATTGCCACGCATGGTTTTCCTCGGCCACATCTGCCCTCTTCAATTCATTCTCTACACTCCAGCCGAAACAGCTATTTTCTTAAATAAAATTGCAATTTTTATTCCTACTTAAAACCTTCTCTGGCATCCAATGACTCTAGATTAAATGTAGACCTTTGACCATAGGAAGACCTTGTGTAAGCCAGTCCTGCAGATCTGGATGGGCTGCATCCACTCACCCCATCCTCCCCTAGCACACAGCCACAGCCACTGTGTGGCCTCTCAGCTTCAGCATCACTTCTGTGAGGAGCCCTCCCTGCCCACCCCACCATACTGTTCCTTTTCTTACTGCACCTCATGTACTGCTGGCATATTCCTCACCAGTAATTATAACTACATATTCATTTGTTATTTTTTTCTCCCCAGTAAGTTTATAAGTGCCACAGGATTAAAAATGATTGGTGTCTACTTGCTACCTATTGTATAACAGGGCTAACATGGAATTTGATCACCCAATGGCACTGATGCATATCTACTGAAATCATTCAGTTCCTGTAGACAAGACTCCACAGGAAAAGTTGTACTCAGATGTGACACCTGCAACCCACAGACCTTGCTTCTTCCCTTGGACAGGGCTAGTGGACATCAGCCTTCACTCTAGCCTGGCTGACATGGCTGGCTGGCCCTGTACAGCATGTTACTCCCCTCAGGCTGGAGGTGAAAGAAAGATGGCTGAGCCCATGATGGCTCTTTAAACTTCTGTTCAGACAAGACCAATCTTGACATCAACAGGGGCAGGAGCCCAGCCCCCTCACAAGGAGGCCCCTCAATGCCTCCACTAAGTGTGAAGTCACTGTGGTGGGGTGGTGCAATCACCACCATGGAAGGGTAGTAAATGTTTGGTGACAATAATACATCTAACACCATGGGCTGATCACTTGGAGAATAGAGTCTCATTCTTGGATTAAGGGATCTGTGGTTCTGTGCTTTGTGGCACTCGAGAGTAGACATCCAATGCCCTGGGGTTAAAATCTTCCATGTTTCATGGGAATGCCCTTGAGAAAGGTGTAGAGCCTCACTGCATTCCAGCTGGGTGGTCTTGGAGAAATCTTGGACACTATTTTGTACGCGTTAAAAATGGAGAAAACAGTAATCCTTTTTTCACTCCCTCAAGTAGGTGGGGAAGGAAAGTGGACAGACAGGGAGAATACAGCAGTGGGCATAAGCAGGCAGCAGACTACCCAAGTTAGAAACCTATTGGAGGGTTCTGAGAGGGAACCACCAGGCCAGGCAGTGCCTGGGGAAGATCCTCCTGGAATCTGGGGAAGGCACAAGAAGGAGAGCAGCTGGAGTCAGCAGCCCTACACAAAAGATGACCACAGTTTCCCAGGAAGAGACACAAGATCTTGCCTGACAGGAATGGATACAGAAAATCCATGACACACCGGGATCAAAGGTATTGAAAAGGCAGCATTGCTCATTTACAAGGAACTGGGATGAAAATGAGTCTTCACTCATATTTCAGGAAGCCTGAGGGCATTTTTCAGGGAATGGGAGTGAAAGAAGAATGAGGAGCAATGGGGCAAGAGTGTGAGGGAGCCTGCGAGAGGAAAGCAACACCTGCCTTGGTGATGGTAATAATGCCCATGGGTGTCATAAGTATCAAACCTCACCTTCTATACAATGAAAGTAGGGATATTTTACTGTATGTGAACTATACCTTTGTAAGGGGTATATGAAGAGATTGCCATGGGGGCTTGATGGCATAGCTGAAGAGGGGGAGGGAATGAGAGAAACAGGAACTTCTCCCATTTTTCTCTGGCTCCTAGATGGGAAATAAGTAAAAGAAAAGGATCAGCTTAGAAAAAGGGAAATGGTGGGTTCTATGGAAGATGTTCTGAATGGAAACAGTCTGTGGCCACCAAACAAATGGAAACTTACAGATTCACTTCAGAACTGGACTTACCAAGCACCAGGTTCCAAACAAGCAAATGAACCAGTTAACTGTCATCAGCACGCACGTCAAGGAGTCCTCTCAGAGAACACCAGCACAAGGGACTTCAAACACCCCATCACGACACTTAAAGAACGTAATATTTTATAATGTATAAAAGCTTTGATATAGGGCCCAATTTAGTCTGGTTGAATACAAGAAGCACAATGATCCTAAAATTAAATGACATCATCTGTCAAAACAGCAGCTTTCTAATTTGAATTACAGCACTGTAGAATTTTAAATGAAAAAGAAACATTTAATTAAGACAGTGTATTTATCCAGAGTATAAGTAGTGAGATGCAGCGCTCAGCTTGGCCAACTGCACAGAGCTCACCTCCAGAACTGGGAGCTGGGACGCAGAGGGGAAGCTGGCAGCCCTGAAGGGTGCACTTGGATTTGGGGGGATGCTGTGACCCACCCTGTTTGGGTGACACTGAACACATCATGGATTCTGTGTCTACCATTGAAGGCTGAGTCCTAATCCTCACACAAGCCCTTCCCAGATGTGGCTGGTACTAGTCCAGGATCAGGGCAGGGGCCAAGTGGATCTGGATCTTAAGTCCACCTATCTTCAGCATCCATGTCCATGCCTAACGTATGCATTTGGAGTCACTGTTTTTTTATTTGTAAATAAAGAGAGGGAAAAACACTCTTCCTACTGTGCTGAGAATTAAAATGATGATGTGCAAACAGGCATTAATATGGTACCTAGCCCAAAATAGGTGTTTGTCAGTTTTTTCTCTAAAACATATAGGTTAAGAAGAAACAAAGATCTAGACAGAAACCCCATGAGGTATGTACCAGTTCTTGGCTCACCAGTGGTAGACTGGGGCTCAGTACATATTTATTTGTTCAATGGACAAACAAATGAACAAACTCATGAACATACATATACATGACCAAGTATGTTACTGTGGAAAGAAACTCAAGAAATAAAATTAAGTTTATTGTCAGTTACATACTGAAAGGAAAAACTAAATCCCATAATCATGTATATTACTTTTCACCCTATAGAACGCAGCACCACACAGCCTACTCCAGTCAGGCACTATGCACCTTGAAGGCTGTGGCCATGTATCATGCATGATGCATTATCATGCATGATAATCTCTCCAGCAGTATGGTTTGCACATCCAGTGTATAGAAGGAATTCAATAACACTTCATGAGTAAAAGATGCTGAAATATCTTGGCCTCCTTCATTGAAAGAATCATTTTAAGGATGTGGGGTTTTTGTAAAGCCCAGATTTCATTCAATATAACACATACATACATACATACATACATACATACATAAATACACACACTCCATAAATCATTTCATTTTTCAATGAACATGTAATAGAAGGATGTTCTTGGTTGTAAAAGCATTCCCATCACAGGAAAAAATCTACTGCAATGGTAGAAGTGGTGTTTCTATACATAAACTAGGAAGAACCTAAAACTGATAATAAATAAAAACTGAAATTTACAAATCCTTGTTTGTTGCTCTACCACTTCTTGCCAAAAATGAGGCTCCAAGAAAATATGAGCTAAGGTACTTTTACTGGGTTAATCTAAAGTCATAAATTCTAAAGCCATATTTACCTTTATTATAAAAGTATAAGTAATATAACTTTTGCAAGGTGAGTTATAAACCAACAAGCAAAGATAGCATCTACTTAACTCACCAAAATGATTCACAGAGAAGAGCTAAATTGGCTTTTCAGCCAAGAACAAAGACAGGACAAACAATGGCATATACAACAGTTAGAATTTACAATTTGTTTAATTTGTTGTTATGAACACAAAAAGCAAGAAACATTCACATTACTTTCCTATGGCTCTTTAGTCTCTGCTTAATTTGGATCACTATAGTATAGTTCAGTCGAGATTGTGCTTGATCCAGAGACAGCCTAAGTGTGCTTCTTTTACTTTGGAGAAAAGAAGGAAAAAAATATATAGATAGATAGATAGATAACTATACACACATACACATAAATGCACATTCTTTCATGGAAACCAATCACAGCTCCTACATAAGCAAGCTACCCACAGGTGATGTGTAGTCTTTGCAGAGATCACACTGGGGTCCCTGCCACCTGTGCCCAGACAAGACACAATGAATAGGGAGCTGAGGCTGCTGTGCAGGCTAATGAGCAAAGGCTCAGCTAATAAACTGTTCCCAATTTTTTTTCTGAGAAGTCTAGGTGAGGCAAATTCACTTTCTTTAAGAGAAGTAAAAGGACTTAGCACTAATTGAATGCCAGCTATGCTCTCTGTACTGCAGATCCTTAAAACAATCCTGTGAGGCAGGGATTAACAGTGCTACATTTTACACAAGAGAAAATTGAGGCTCAAGAAGCATGTGAATTGCCCAAGGGGTCAATGTGATTTCGCCAGTAAATGGCAGAGCTTAGATTTGGAGCCAGGCCCGCCCAGCTGCAAAGCCACTGCTCTTTCCACCTAGGCGTTCTGCCTCTGCTACGTCCTTCTGATAATGAGTCAGTCCATCCTATGAAAAGGTCAGCACACAGGGGGATACTGAAACTGATTCCTTTCAAAAGAAGGCAACTTCACAGTCCTTTAAGCTCCCCATTAGGAAGACTCCTCTTCTGAAGATCTTTGTTGCTCTTCCAAGGAGGTTGATTTTCATGGGGATTTTTACTTAGCAGAAGGCAAAGTCCTTCTTTCTAAGCTTCAAGTTACCTCTAAAGCATACGCTAATTCCCTTCTAAATCTGTTTAAGAACTTGGTATCCCTTCTTGAACCATTTGGTCTGAATGTTACCAGGTAAAGCAGTGAGGTATATCCATGAGGAGGGGAGGTGGCCAGTGAGGTGTGTCAGGACCCAAGCAAAGTGAAGTGTGCAGTGCCTGCTTGTTGAGGGGCATCTCACTAGGAGCCAAACCCAAAAGGGATGAGGAGGATTCCACCTGTGGGACCTCAGAACCAGAGGATCAAGATAAAGGGTGGTCTGGCATGACAGGTAGTGCCCAGGAAGCCCAGTTGAAGAGCCCCAGTGGGGAGAAAAGAGGATCCTAGTGAAGGGCCAAGCTGACTTGAGACATGTGAATTCAGTTGGAGAACCAAGGGCACCTTCCAAACATGGGGTGAGCCACAATGAGGTTTTCATTGAACAATGAAAGGGGTGCCCACACACGGACAGGGACAGTAGTGGAAACAGGAGACTGGTTACACACAGGAAGGCTGAATGAGCAAGTAAATATGTAAGCACAAGAGAACCAGGCTTCTCTCTGAGAGAAAAGGGGTTGTAAATATGGAGAGAAAATTAGGATAAACCAGTGATGCTGAATTGAGAAAGGAGATATTGCTATGAACTCATACTTTTCAGTATTTAGAGGCAGATAAAGAATACAGATGTAAATGAGCGCGCGTGTGTGTGTGTGTGTGTGTGTGTGTGTGTGCAGGTGTACACACATATATTACCCATCGATTGAGAGGATCTGAAGAGTCACACTCCCATGACTGTGAACATACTCTGAGCCTCAATTTTGGCTTCTAAGGAACTAAGACCCTCTGGAAGAATGAGTTGTTGCAGGGCTAGAGTAGGAAAGTACAATGTTTGGCTGGAGCATCTTATGACATAAAGCAAGGAATTACTCAGAGAATAATACCCAAATGTGGCAATTAAAATAACAGCTGGAAGGGGCTCCAACTAAAAAACATTTGAGACAATGTGAGCATCAAAATAAACAATGCTAATGGATTACAATCCACTAAGTAAAATGAGAACATGAGTCCTAAAGCCATGAATAAATGAAACCCTGATAAGAAACGATATCCTTACATAGTTTTGCAGAACCTTCGTATAAATTCATTCCAGAGCAGCTTTGCAGGGGAAAAGTCTGGTAGACACCACCTTATTCACAGGGCTGTAGTGACAGCATCAGAATTGGGACAAACAGAAAGTACCACCCATCTGACAGGTACAATGGGAATCCTGCACCATTTCTGTGATATTCCTGCCCAAAATACAGAATCTGAATTGAATCATAAAGAAAAGTCAAACCCAAACTGAGGGGCATCCTACAAAGTAAATGAATTATAATCTTTAAAATCACCAAGGTCATGGAAATCAAAGAAGACCTGAGACACAAGTGCAGCAAAGACTCAAAGGGTTGTGAATAAACAAATGATTCTGATCAGACTCTTTTGCCACCAAGACTACTACTAGACTTGGGGACAAAAAGAGACAGCATGAGGACTAGGACATAGCTTCCTTGTTTGAGTGGTCACACGGTGAATTCTTGGTGTGTGGGAAGTACACAGTAAAGAATCTGAGGATTTGGCGTCAAAGTTTACTCTTCACTGAGAGTAGGTAAAGAATTCTTTCCACTGTACTTGAAACTTCTGTAAATGTATGACTATTCTAAACTTTTTAAAAAATTGGTAGGCATAGTAAATATTCATCATAAAAAATTCAGGATATAGGACAGAAAATTAAAATAATCTATTATTTCATCACTGAGGTAACTGACATTAATTCTGCATACAGCCCTCCAGTCCCTTTCCTATAAACAGATTTTTAATAAGCTGAAATTATACTATAAAAATATTTTATAATGCACTTTTTAAACTTTCTCAATGACTACACATTATTCCATTGTAAATGTGTTCAATAATTCAATTAATCAATCCCTTATTGTTTCACATTTAAAATGTTTCCAATTTGTTCTTTGTTACAAATAACATTGCAATACTTCTCTTTGCATACAAATCTTTGAGCACGTTGGGTTTTTTTTTTCCTTAGGGTGTATTAGTAGAAGTGAAATCAAGAAATAATATAGCATAGACTTCTTAAAGGTTCTGAGCACACAGGGGACTGCTGCATTTCACTGTGGAGACATTACCCTAACTGGAGCTATGATAGTATCTGCTAAAAACTGCTTCAAAGTTCAGCACAATCATCATCTGCCCTGTGCCAGCAACTTACAAGACTCTCTCGTAGACATAGCTCACATTGCCTCCCTATTCACCCCCCGAGGAAGGAAAGAAATTCGACCAAATCTCAGACTGCCCGTGTAGAAAGCCAAGCTCAAGGGCTAAAGGATCTAGTCCAGGCCTAAAGCTTGCAAGGATGGAGCTCATGGTGCAGGCCACATGCCCTTCTCCTAGATACCTCTGCCTCCGATGAATGGAACACTGACTTCTCCCCAAGGAAGCAAATTCCAGACTTTACCTTCTCAGGAAAGCTTAAGAAATGAACTCTTAGGGCTAAGTCACCCCAAACCCATTACTCAGGTGGTCCCTTCTACACATAACTGCCTACACTCACACATGTTCGGTAGAATTTGGCTAACTCTATGGTTCAGCAGAAAGACTACCCAAACTCTTCATAATCCAGTCAAAACTACTCTTCAGTCAATGTAGCCATGACCTTTCACAGCTGACTTCTCTGGAAGTGCTTCTCTCACTCCCCAACACAGAAATTCCCTCCAAGCCACTCAGTCCCAGCCCTTCAGGCCCTCCTTGGCCACACCTTCAGTGTCACTGCCCACTCTATGACTGGAGAGCTTTCCATCACTTCCCTGCAGCTACACTATGGTGGTGACCAGTAGGATTTTTTTTATCTTTGCATCAAGGGCCCAGCACTGCTCCGTGCACACAGCAACACACTCAGCCAAAGTACCATTCCCAAAGGCACAAGAACTGATGCCTCCAAACCAGGTACTATTTAGATTCTCTTTTTCAGAAGTGTTCATTCTCAGAAGAGGAAAAAGGCCATTAAAAAGGGATGGAAAGCAGAAAAAGCTTTATTTCTAATCTTGAAACTCAAGGATTTTTTATTTGCCAGCAATGTTTTTTAACAGTATAACCTTCTCTCATATTATTTTATTATCACCCAAACTTCAGTCTCAAGAGCTTACATCATCTTCCTTGTTTATGCTGTGAGTCACTGAGAAATGAGATTAGGGCTTCACTGTGGCCACTGCAGCATGACTTCAGCAAGCCCACCACTGCAAAGGGTGACACAGGGACAGAAAACACAGCAGTCTCCATGCACACAGGGCACCCAGCTGTCCTCTCCAGTAAGCACTTACTGAGTGACTCCTGTATTCCTGGAGTTCCAGGCACTAAGATGAACAAGAGAGACCTTAGCCCTGACAGCTTGGTCTAGAGAGCAAGGCAGACAGGTCACAGGACAATCACAGGATACTGACCATCACAGAGGACATGCAAAGAGCCTGGGAAGCAAGAGTCAGAATACACTTCCAAGATGAGGCCAATCATGAGAAGAAGGTGGAGCTAGGTGTAGGACACAGCAGGATATGCTAAGGCTCTAAGGCCCAGAGACAGAGGCATTCAAGGAAACCTATAGAGCCAGTTATCAAAAACCTCCCAGTTATGCTAAGCTGTGGGACAAAAAGCTTCACTAGTGAGTTCAACCAAGATCAATCCCTCTCAACCCACTCCAATGTAAGTGGAAGAGAAGACTTTCTAACTCATTCTATGAAGCCAGTATTACCTTGATATCAAAGACATAAAAAAGGAAGATACATGCCAATGTACCTGATGAATACAGATGTAAAAATACTAGGAAGACAAATCAAACAGCATACTACTGAAAAGATTATACACCACGATCAAGTGGGATCCTAGACTGTAATGATGATTCAATAGTTTTTTTTTAAATCAATGTAATGCTGGGCGTGGTGGTCCATGGCTGTAATCTCAGCACTCCGGAGGCTGAGGCAGAAGGATTACAACAAATTCAAGGCCAGCCTGGGCTACATAGTGAGTTCAAGACCAGCCTGAACTACAGAGAAAGACTTTGTCTCAAAAAAAAACAAAAAACAAAAAACAAAAATTAAATCAATGTAATATAATATACTAATACAATAAAGAAAAACCCACATGATCATTTTAATTGATGCAGGAAAAGCATTTTTAAAAATTCAAAGCCATTTCATAATTTAAAAAAACACTTATCAAAATAGAAATAGAAGGACACTTCCTCAACATGATAAAGGGTATTTTTGAAAAATCCACAACTAACATTTTATTGAATAGAAGAAAAACTGAAAACTTCCCCCCTAAGATAAGGAACAAGAGAGTTTGCCTACTTTCCTCACTGCTATTCAGCACTGTCCTTGAAATTCTAGCCAAAGCAATTAGATAAGAAAAAGAAATAAAAGGGATTCAAATTGGAAAGAAGTAAAATTATTTGTATTCATAGATGATACAATCCTAAACATAGAATATCCCCCCCAAAAAAAATAAGAAACCTGCTAGAGCTAATAAATTCAGCAAAGTTGCAAGAATACAAGACCAGCACACAAAAATCAGTGATATTTCTATACACTGGCAGTAAACAATTTGAAAGGAAAATTAAGAAAGCAATACCATTTACAATAGCATATGCACAAACAAAATACAAAATACTAGGTAGCTAAATCAAATAGCATACTAAAAATCACATAAATTTAAACAAAGAGATAAGATTTATATACTAAGAATTATAAAACATTGTTAACAAAATTAAAGGCCTAAATAAGTGGAAAGACAATTCGTGTTCATGGACTAGAATTAAGATAGCAATGATACCCAATTAAATATAAAGCTTCAATTCCTATCAAAATCACAACAGTATTTTTTTCAGAAGTATAATTACAAGGGACCAAATACCAAAATACCAAAAACAATACTGAAAAAAAGCACAATGTTGGAGGACTCCTATTTCAAACTTTCAAAAATAACCACGTAGCTACTGTAAGCAAAACAAGACAGTTCTCGCATAATAATAGACATATAGACCAATTAAACAGGATTGAAACTCAATAAATAAATCCACACACCTATTGTTTATTTTGAGTGAAAGTACCAAATTCATAAAATGTGGAAAGAATAGTCTCATTAATAAGTGAAAGACCTTTACAACGAAAACTATAGTACTCTGAAAAAGGAGATTGAAGAGAACATCCAAAAATGGAAAGATGTTCCCTGCTCATGGATAGGCAGAATCAATATTGTCAAAATGGCCATATTCCCCAAACTATTATTTAGATTCAATGCAGTTCCAATAAAAATACCAACAGGATATTTTACAGATCTAGAAAAAACAATCCTAAAATTTATATGGAAGAAGAAGAGACCCAGAATAGCAAAAGCAATTTTGCTCAACAAGAGCAAAGCAGGGGGCATAACAACACTTGACTTCAAGCTATACTACAAAGCAGCAGTGATAAAAACAGCACGGTACTGGAACAAAAAACACATACATGGATCAATGGAAGGGAGGATATAGAAACTTCCCCAGACACATTCACTTATTTGATCTTTGACAAAGAAACTAAAAGCATATGTTGGAGGAAAGACAGACTATTCAACAAGTGGTGCTGGGGAAACTTGTTATCTGTGATCAGAACAACAACTGGACCCATATCTCTCACCATATACTAACTTAAAATCAAAATAGATCAAAGATCCAAACATTAAAACAGAAACATGAGACCTACTGGAAGATAAAATAGGTAAAACACTTCAAGACATGGGTGTAGGAAAAGATTCTAAACAGAACCTTAATTGCACAAGAAATAACAGCAAGAGTCAACAAATGGGATTATATCAGACTAAAAAGCTTCTGTACAGCAAAAGAATCAATCGGTAGAGTGAAGAGACAACCTACAGAATGGGAAAAATATTTTGCTAGCTACTCCTCAGACACAAGACTAAAATCTAAAATACACAAAAAACTCAAAAGAATTAAACCTTCTAAAATTAAAGATCCAGTCAATAAATGGGCAAGAGAAATGAACAGACACTTCACAGAGGAAGAAACACAAATGATCAACAAATATATGAAAAAATGCTCAACATCTCTGGCCAGTAGAGAAATGTAAATCAAAACAATGCTTAAGATTCCATATTACTCCAGAAAGAATGGCAATCATTAAGAAATTGAACAATAGGGCCAGGGATTTAGCTCAGTAGTTCCGCCGCCTGCCTTGCAAGCACAAGGTTCTGAGTTCGATCCCCAGTACCACCCCCAAAAAAAGAAAGAAAAAAATTGAACAATAACAAATGCTGGCAAGGCTGTGGTGAAAAAGAAACCCTTCTTCATTGCTGGTGGGAATATAAACTAGTATAACCATTATGGAAATCAGTATGGAGATTTCTCAAAGAACTGAAATTAGAAATTCCATTTAACCCAGCAATCGACCTGCTAGGCATCTTCTCCAAAGAGCTTAAGATATCATACTACAGTGATACATGTATACCAAGGTTTATAGCACCACAACTCAGAATAGCTAAATCCTAGAAATAGCCTGTATTCACATCAACAGATGACTGGATTTTAAAATGCAGTATCTATATACAATAGAATACTACTCTACTGTAAAGAATGACAGATTTAAGGCATTTGTAGGAAAACGGATTCACCTAGAAATTATAATGTTGAGTGGAATAAGCCAAACACACAAGCTTCAATACCATATGGTATCTCTCATTTGAGTGAGGCAAAGTACAAATAAAGAAAAAAATAAAGGGTGGAAAGAAGGGGAATAGGAGATGAATCTCTTGCAATAAGGAAGTGGTCCAAGGGGAAAAGGGAAAAGGGTCAGAGGAGGGAAGGGGAAATAAGTAGAATTTAAAAATGCCATGTACAAGAACCTAATAGCCTAAATAATATAAAAATTATATGCCATAATATAAGCTGAGATTGATAATATCAACAAGAATGAAAAATGGGATGGGGGAACTGGATGAGAGAGGAAGAGGGAAAGGAGATTTTTAAAAAGAAGAAAGCAAGCAAGCCTTGGTACATCCATGTAACCAATTCCCAAGGTGACTGTAAACCGTATGAACTGCAAACATGTACTAGTAAAATTAAAAATAAAATTAAAATCCGACGCTCCTCAAGCTGCGACCTGCCAGGTGAAACAAGCAGATTGAAGCTCTGCAGCCATCCTGGGCCCTGCCAATGACACAGTGAGGTCCCAGGGGCCTCTTGCAGCCCCACCCCCATCCGACGCTCCCCAAGCTGCTCCAGGCCAGGTGAGACAAGCAGCTTGAAGCTCCCTGCCCGTCCTAGGCCCCGCCCACGCCACAGTGAGGTCCTTTTAGCCGCCTGGGTGCCTCCAAGGCCCAGTCCTGGACTTCTGGCTTTTCTGCTACGTGGCCGCACACTACAGAGGCAAAGGAGATTATAAAGACCCTTGTCCAGAGCACCACAAGATAGAGCAGAAGTTAGTAACACAAAGAGGGCTTCTCAGGCTCCTCGATGAAAACTAAACAGCAGCGGAAAAGTAAAGAGAATCTCTACAATAAAGGCACATCAGACAACTGTACTTGGTCTGCTGCTGGCTTACTGAGACTCATTGACTCATATATGCACACGGATTCCTACGTTGCCTACTGTGACAGCAGAGACATACCCTGAAGGAGGCCCATAATTTTTATTGCTATTTGCAAAAAAGAAAAAAAAATTCTTTTCCTCTGATTTTTAATTCTTAATTTTTACTTTTCTTTAACTCTTCAAATTTTTACTTTTCTTTCTTTTCTTTCTTTTATCTCTTCTTTTTCTCTCTCTCTCTCTCACTCATTCACTGTCCCACATTGCTCCTCATCTCCCCTTTTGTTCCTTTCTGCACTGAATTCGGATTTCTCCCTTATTGTTTTGTTCTTCACTTTTTCTTTCTCTTGATTATCATTAGATTTAAAGGAAAGTAAATTTGGTATCTAGCCTCCCTGTTGCTGTTAGGTGATTCTATTCACATCTTTGTTCTTTCATTCTGCATTTTTCTCTTGCCTTTAACAACTTCTTAGAGTTTGTGTGATCTTTCTGTGTCTTCTGGCCTTACCGCTAATCTTACCTGTTCTTTCGACCTGTCCCTCCCTCCCCAACTCCTTTTAACTCCGCACCCCGAAGGGGAAAGATGCTATATTGAAGAGTTTATTCATTATAAACTTATGTTGAGTTGGTCCTTGGTTTTAATTTAACTCACATAGTTAAATGTGATAGATTAATAACTACCACAAATTGTCACGTTTTTAAGCTGTGCTTGATGCTATGGTATTGCTGACTATGTCATGTGGGCTAACATGTTGAGATTGATCTAATTAGTTTTCCTTCCAGGTATAAGGAAAATAAAATAGCCTCAGAGTCATTAGAGTCTCAAAACCCAAACACAAGCTATATCTGAAAAATGCCTCTGAAAAGCAGTCATTCCACAAGGGCTTGAAACACAAGCAACAAAGATACCTACATTAAGCAATTTTGAAATAACAACCCAGGAATTAAACCAAGGACAGTACTAAAAATAAAAATGAGAAGACACTTAAGCAAGGTGCAAACACAGGCTTCCATGTCACAACAAGGAAATTCTCGGGGAAATGAAGTGGAAAAGTCTGATAAGCAACCACTTGGACACCTTGAACTGATAGCACAGAAAGTAACAAAGCAGATGAATGAGGCTCTAGAAAAATTCAAAACAAAAATAATCTCCCAGATAAATACAGACATGGTGAGCAGAGTGAAAGACATGATTAGAAGCTCTAGAGCAGAAACAGATAAGAAAATAGATGAGATCAAAAACATGCTGGAAGCCATGAATGCCCAGCATAAGAAAGAAATGGAATCCAAACAGATATTCAGGAGATTAAAAACTCCATTGAAAGCATGCAGAGCAGACTAAGAGAATGTGAAGGCAGAATATCAGATATAGAAGACAGGATTGTGACTAAGGACCATGAAAACAGAGATTTCTTAGAGATAGTAAGGGATCATGAGAAATCAATCCAACAGCTGCTAGATAATGCAAAGAAAAATAACATAAGACTCATAGGAATCCACGAAAAAACAGGAGAAAGTACAATTGACATAAAAAACTGTTCACAGAAGTAATAGTAGAAAATTTCCCAAACAGAGGTAGAGAATTGGACATACAGATAAGTGAAGCATATAGAACTCCAACTAGCCATGACAAAAAAAATCTACACCTAGACATATAATAGTCAAGATCCCAGAAACCCAACAGAAGAACAAAATTCTACAGGCAGTTAAAGAAACAAAACAAATCACCTACAAAGAAAAGCCCATCAGAATTATGGCAGATTTCTCAACACAAACCCTCAAATTAAGGAGAGCCTGGAGTGAAGGATTTCAAGCCCTAAAAGAAAATAACTTCCAACCTAGACTATTGTATTCGTCAAAATTATCTTTCAAAATGGATGGGGAAATTAGATACTTTCACGACAAAGAACACCTGAGAAATTTCGTGAAGACCAAACCAGCACTCCAAAAAATTTTAAGCAATATCCTAGAAAAAGACAATGAAGGTCACAACTCCATGAGGCCCAGCAGAGAGAAGGCAACATGCAAGGTAAGACACTAAAGCGAAAGGGGGGAAAATAAGAAATAAAAGAGCTAACAATAGTAAAACATCATGACAAGGATAAGTCAGTATCTCTCGATTATAACTATCAATGTTAATGGCCTCAATTCACCAATCAAAAGAAACAGACTGACAGAATGGATTAAGAAGCTAAACCCAGCAATATGCTGTATACAAGAAACACACCTAACTCAAAAGGAAATCCATAGACTGAAAGTAAAAGGATGGAAAACAGTTCTCCATTTGACAGGAACCCGAAAAAAGAAGGCGTAGCAATCTTATTTGCAGACAAAGTAGATTTCAAACCAAAACTAATTAAGAGAGACAAAGATGGTCACTACATACTTGTGAAGGGAACAATCCAAGAGGAAAAGATGACAATCCTAAATATATATGCACCAAATACAAATGCCCCCAACTATACAAAACAAATATTAATGGACATGAAAAACCAAATAAGCACTAACACAATTGTAGTGGGGGACCTCAACA
>NW_004624735.1:16246096-16281382 GCF_000247695.1 Heterocephalus glaber | reverse complement strand
GCAACAGAGACATGGCTGGGGGTATCACAATCCTCAACTTGAAACTATACTACAAAGCTACTGTGATAAAAACAGCATGGTACTGGCAAATAAACAGACCTGAAGATCAGCAGACTACATTAGAAGATGCAGAAACAACTCCAGACATACTCAGCCACGTCATCTTTGACAAAGGAGCCAATCACCCTCATTGGAGGAAAGATAGCCTATTTAATAAATGGTGTTGGAAAAATTGGATTTAAACCTGCCAAGGATTAAAACTAGACCCATACCTATAACTGCCCACTAAACTAACATCAAAGTGGATTAAAGATCTAAATATTAAGACAGAAACACTAAACTTTCTGGAAGATAAGTTACATAGAACTCTTGATGACATTGGCATAGGAAAAGACTTTATGAACAAATCTTCAATAGCACGGGAGCTAGCACAAAGAATCAACAACTGGGATCTCATCATATTAAAAAGCTTCTGCACTGCAAGATAAACTACCAACAGAGCTAAGAGACAACCTACAATGTGGGAAGAAATTGTTAGCAGCTGTACCTCAGACAAAGGACTACTATCGAAAATATATAAAGAACTGAACAGGCCGGGGATTTGGCTCAGTGGTTCCACCGCCTGCCTCACAAGCTAAGGACCTGAGTTCAATCCCCGGTACCAAAAAAATAAAAATAAAAATAAAAAATAAAATAGAACTGAAAAAAATCAGACCCCCAAATTCAAAGACCCAATTCAAAAATGGGTATCTGAGATAAACAGACATTTCTCAGACAAAGAAGTAAAAACAGCAAATAAATATATGAAAAAATGTTCAACATCACTGGTGATTCGAGCGATGCAGATGAAAACAACACTGAGATTCCACCTCACCCCACAAAGAATGGCTGCTAACAAGAAATCAACAAATAACAAATGCTGACATGGGTGTGGAGAGAAAGGAACCCTTCTTCATTGTTGGTGGGAGTGCAGACTGGTGCAACCACTGTGGAAGTCAGTATGGAGATACCTCAAAGAACTAGGACTACAGGTCTCATCTGACCCAGCTATTCTCCTACTGGGAATCTTCCCCAAAGAATTAAAAGAATCATACCACAGCGATATATGTGCATCTATGTTTATAGTGGCACAGTTTGTAACAGCTAAAGCTTGGAATCAGCCCAAGTGCCCACTGACTGGAAACTGGATAAAGAAGATGTGGTTTTTTAATAAAATGGAGTACTACTCAGCCATAAAGAATGAGAAGCTAGAGACATTTATAACTAAATGGATGCATATTGAGGCCATACTCTTAAGTGAAATAAATAGGACACACATTGTAAATACTGAATAGTTTCTCTAGTGTGAGAAACTGAAAGTGTAAATAAGGATGAAAATGATTAAAATGAATAATTAATAATTTGAAATAGGAAAAGGTCCAAGGTTTTGGGGATGGTGGGAGGGGAACGAGAAAGGGAAGAAGGGAAAGGAAAAATTATGAGAAAGAAAAAAAAATGGAATTAAACTCTTTGTAAATAGGGAAGAGTGGAGGGGCTGAAGGGTGCACAGGTAATGGGAGAAAAAATAAGGACTAAGATACATCATGTTCTGGTACAAACACCCAATGATAAATGTAAATGTATTTTATAACTAAAATGTACCAATAAATATATACATATAAAAAATAAATAAAAATAAAAATAAATTTAAAAAAGAATATTCTCTTTAACAAATGGTATTAGAACAATTACATTTCTCCATGCAAAGAAATGAAATTGACACATATCTTATGCTATATTTATAAATTAACTCAAAGGAACCAATGCCCTACATTCCAGGGCTAAAATATAAAACTTTTGTTATAAAACATAAAAATAAATCTTCACAATCTTGAGCGTGGCAATATATTCTTAAATATGACACAAAAAACACCAGCAAAAGAATATAGTATCTAAAAACCAGAAATATTGGACTTCATCAAAATTAAAAGCTTTTGTGCTTTTAATCAAAGGATATTATCAAGAAAGAGAAAAAATCTACAGAATGGGATAATTTGTAAATCATGTATCTGATAAGGGTTTCATATTTGAAATATACAAAGAACTATAACTGAGAAACAAGAAGATAAACAACCCAATTTTACAATGGCCCTAAGATGAATAGACTTTTCTTAGAAGATATACAAACGATCAATCAACAGGTAAAAAGAACTCAACATTACTAGTCATTAGGGAAATACCAATCAAAAACACAGTGAGACGATAGCATTGAAAAAATGAAATACTTTGGAATCAAGCTAATGAAAGATATAAAAGATCTTTACATTGAAAACTACAGTACTCTGAAAAAAAGACATGGGAAAGGATATCAAAAACTGGAAAGAAGTTTCTTGTTTGTGGTTAGGAAGAACCAATACAGCGAAAATGGCCATACTTCCAAAATAATTATACAAATTCAATGCAATCCCAGTCAAAATACAAAGAGCATATCTCACACAAATAGAGAAAATGATCCTAAAGTTCATCTGGAACCAGAGGAGACCTAGCATAGCAAAAGCAATTCTGCGTAACAAAGGCAAGGCAGGAGGCATCATAATCCCTGACTTGAAATTATATTACAAAACTACCAAGATAAAAACTGCATGGTACTGGCAAAAATACAGACCTGAGGATCAATGGAAAAGATTAAAAGATACAGAAACAACTCCAAACATACTCAGCCACCTTATCTTTGAAAAAGGCACCAAACACTGTCACTGGAAGAAAAATAGCCTCTTTAATAAATGTTGCTTGCAAAACTGGCTTTTCACATGCTGAAGATTAAACCTAGACCCACATCTGTCACTATGCACTAAACTAAAATTGAAATGGATCAAAGACTTAAATATTAAAACAGCAACCCTAAATCTATTGGAAGGTAGAATAGGTAGAACTCTTGAAAATATACGTGCAGACTAAGACTTTATGAACAAACCCTGATCACACAGGAAATAATACAATCAACAAATAGGATCTCATCTTAATAAAAAGCTTTTGCACCAGCAAAAGAAACCACCAACAGCATGAAGAGAAAACTTATAGAATGGGAAAAAAATTTTGCCAGCTATTCCACAGATAAAGGACTAACATCTAAAATATATAAAGAACTCAAAAGAAACCAGTCTCCCCCAAATTTAAGGACCCAATCCAAAAATGGGCATCTGAAATGAAAAAACACTTCTCAGATGAAGTACAAATAACAAATATATATATGTAAAAATGTTCAACATCACTAGTCATCCAAGAGATGCAAATTAAAACAACACTGAGATTCCATCTCCCTCCAAAAAGAATGGCTATTACCAAGAAATCAAACAATAACGAATTCTGGAAGGGCTGTGGGGAAAAAAGAACCCTTCTCCATTGTTGGTGGGAGTGTAAACTGGTGCAACCACTGTGGAAATCAGTGCGGAGCTACCTCAAAAAACTAAAATTAGAGGTTCCATGTGACCCAGCTATTCCCCCTTTTGGAATCTTCCTGAAAGATTAAAAAACATCATACCACAGCAGTATGTGCACACCCATGTTTATAGCAGCACAATTTGTAATAGCTAAATCTTGGAAACAGCCCAAATGCCCACCAACCATTGAATGGATAAAGAAGATGTGTTTTTTTTATACAATGCAGTACTACTCTGCCATAAAGGATAAACTTGAGGCATTTATAGGTACATGGATATACTCTGAGATCATTCTTTTAAGTGAAATAAATCAGACACATATGTTCAACTCTCACATTGTTTCTCTGGTGTGAGAAATCAAAAGTGTAAAAAAGACCAAAATGTATAATAAATATTGGGAAATGGAAAGAAAGTGTTCAAATGAGAGGAGACAAAAGAAGAGGAAGGGGTAAAAGAAGGAAGGGAAAAGAAAAAAAGGAGAATAGAAGGAAAAAATGGAAACAAAACTTTTGTCCTAAAGGAGGGTCAGAGTTGAAGTGAGGGGAGGGGACTGGCTGAAGAAAACAGAAGGATCAAAATATATCATTTACAGGTACAAATTCCCTATGATGAATGTGATCACTATATATATCTAAAATGTACCAATAAAATTAACAAAACAAAAGGAGATCCAATAAAATCAATTTTAAAATAAAATAAATAAATATGCTGTTATGCTATTCTTCCTCCTCTGGCAAAAGATAGTCATTTCCATCAAAAAATTAAAATAACTCCATTTCATAAAATTAAAAAAACAACCATAGTGAGATACCATTTCCTGCTTGTAAGGATAGCTGTAATCAGAAAAACAGTGTGCAAAAGTTTAGTGGTTCCTCAAAAAAGGCTAACTATAGAATCACTATTCCTAGCAATTCCATTCCTAGGTATATACTCCCAAAAACTGAAGAGGAGGGCCCGGGATTTAGCTCAGTGGTTCCACCATCTGAGTCGCAAGCGCAGGGTCCCGAGTTCGATCTCTGGTACCAAAAAAAAATTGAAGAAGGACTCAGATACCTATACCCCAATGTTTACTGCAGCACTATTCACAGTAGAAAGAAAGGTTGAAATATCTCTATCAACAGATGAATCGATGCACGAAATATGCTGCATATATGCAGTGGGATATTATTCAGCCAGAAAAATAAATGAAATGTCACATGACAAAACACAAATGAACCTTAAAGACATTATGCTAAGTAAAGTAAGTCATACACAAAAGGATTAATATTGTACGATTCCACATATAGGGAATATCTAGAATAGGCAATACATTAGTAGATTAGAGGTTTCCAAGGGGAGGGAAGATGTGCAAATGTAGAGTTCTTGTTTAATGGGAACAGTTTCTATTTGGGTGATAAAAAAACTTTTAAAAAATAGTAATAATTGCACATTTTGAATATCATGCCACTGAATTGCACACATAAAAACATTTAAAATGTCTTATATGTGTCACAATAAACATTTTAAGAGAGAGCAGGGTCTTGAGGTAGCTGCTACAGCACTGCAGAGAAGTGGGGCTGTGTATGAGGCTGGCAAGTGGCTGCATTTGAGCTAGGTCAGACTCAGGCAGCAGAGATAGAAGGAGCATAGTACGCTGCAGCTAGCATAGGGAGGTGGTTGGGCATGGGGCTCCCCAGTCCGGGGTGCGGGTCTAGGCTCATGCTGTACCTATGTGAGCATGCTGATCACAGAGGGGGCCGGAGGCAGAGGGACAGGAGGAGGAGTGCACTGACCCTAGGCTCCCAGCAAAACCGGCTTCCCAACTCAGAAAAACTGGCTTCTTAGGAGAGTTTAAACCTGAGATCTTTAAGAGAATGCAGAGACAGGGCAGCAAAGAAGACAGAGCCTCAGGAAGAAAAGGGACAGAAGAAGGGAGGGACAGCGCTCCTGCTGCGGACTGTGACAAACCACCCCTGCCGGGGGTGACAGGTATAACTTGCAGTACAGAATCTCAGGCAGCCAAGGACTGAGCTGAGTGGGCACTGGTTGGGGAGAGTGGGGGCCTTTCAGGTGCTCTCTCTTTCTTGGGGTCCTCTAGGCTGTGAGCAATTGCAGAGCAGAAACCACAGGCTGCCGTCCCCACCTCAGCCTGGCACAGGGCTTTAAGTCAGTTCTGCCTCATTAATTAATGCTGAATGCTGTCTTCCAGTGAGTAATCCCAGACTCCAGAGGAAGCGGGCCTTGCCCCAGCTCACTATAGTGTGGACAACTAATGGGCCAGGGGCATTTCTTGAGTATAGTCACTACAGCCTGCTGTCACCCAGGCTGCTTGCTCAGTGTGCTCTCTCGGAGTCACCAACACTGCCCTCACCAAAGACCTGCTGGGTCAGAACCTGTATCTTGAAGGCCTCTCAGACAGCTCCTGTGCTCTTGAATACTAGAGAAGCAGGAATGCCCACTTAAGCAGTTCACTGGGAACACCATGATGCAGACACTAGCATCTCCCTCTTATGCAGGATGTGAGAGCCTGACACTTGATGACTATGTGCTTTTTGTCCAAGATAGCAACTACATTCCCATTCAAATCCAGGTATCTCCACCCTGTAACCCACACAATTATCTTTGTCAACAAGGTAAAATAAATTAGAAAACAACAATCTAGTATGCCTGATTCTGGAATTGGTGCTTGTAAGCATATCATGTGGTATTACCAAATTTCCATGCGATACCAGCAAATATCACGTGGCAATTTTACTGTCACATTATTAAGGCAGTAATTAAAATAGCCAACACTTGGGGAGCACTAGCTATGTGTAGGGGACTGTATGTTTTCACACTGCATCTCGCCACCTTCTGCATGAGTCAAGAAGGGACAGAGGGAGGCAGAAAGTTACCTGTGCCCCCGACCCCCTTTAGTCTAAAGCAGCATCTTTGCCACTCATGGGAGTGCTCAGCTGAGGCCCAATTGATCACAGAGGCCAAGACCAGATCCTCTTCTTGGCAGTGCCACCCTGCGCAGCACAGCAGCCCAAACAGCAGGCACACTCTGCCTTGTCTGCTCAGCATGGACACAGTGTGACAGGAAAGTGTCTGCTGTGCTTGGCCTCGGGGAGGAAACGCAGGCGGCAAGCTAACAAACAAACAGGTTGGTGCCAGGAGTTTTGTTCCAAAAGGAATAAACAGTGGAGGAGGAGGGGACCTGCTGTCAGCTGGCGAGGGGCGGGGCCACTGACTGAGGGTGCAGGGCTGGGCCACCACAGTAGACAGCAGTGTCTAGCCAGCACCCAGGACTCTGCCTGAGGCCAGCATGCACGGTGCTCTGAAACACTGAGGGGTATGCACAGAAGTCCACGCAGGGCCATTCTAGAAAGAGGGGCTAGGGGAGGGGTTTCAGAGTGAAGGACAGCACTACAAAGGGCTCCAGAACTCAGGAGTCCAGGGGTGCAGAAGCCGGTGCCTGTGACTCCTATGCTCTCTGCCCTGGGCCCACCCTTCCTTTTGCTCGTCACACTAAATAGCCTCTTTGGATTCAGTCAAACTCTCCTTAACACTTCCCTGGGATAGTTAGGTGCTCCTCCTTCTTTGTACTCACCTCACCTTCCTACACTCTGCTATGAGGATTTTCTCAGAAAGATAGCTATAGAGCTTAGTCTTGGTCATTTCCACTCTGAGGGCCAGTAGGAAAACAGAAACATGTGTACCAGAAAGACACACACAACAACATCCATCCATCCATTATTCTTACATGATAGCCACAAATGGGAGGTAACACAAAGGTCCATAAAGAGGGAAATGAATAAATTGTGGTACATTCATGCAATGGAATATTATACTCCCATGAAAAATGAGTAACTTCCTGTCATATGCAAAAACATGGACTCTCGTTATCTCAGCTTTGCTGACACAGTGAAGACATACATGTAGATGCTTGTGTGAATGAAAACAACCATGACTCTGGGTCCCAAGCCCAGGGACTCTGGGCAATAACCCAGAGCCCTGAAACATCTTTCAAGTTTGTAGCAGTCTCAGCTCATGGGTTCCTGCTTGTTCCAAAGTGGATAGCCTTCCTTTAGAATACACTTTCAACTAATTCAAAACCTGAGACTACTTTCTCCCTTCTGAAGTTTTATAGGCCAGAGAAGCCCCACCCACTAGGTGGGGCTTGCAGCCAGATACGTGGAAAGGCAAGGCCTTGTTCAGGCCCCCAGGTGATCTCCTGTGAGTTACCACTTTAACAAGAGTTGAACCCAAAAGTACTCTCCATGGATGGCACACACACTTATTTAAAAACTCACCCTGAAAAGGTGAACAAGCTGACACAAAAATGGTCATGATCTCAACTGCAGCCTTTGACTGTATCCTCCAACCACTCTTTCCATGCTTATAAATTATATTGTACATTCAACTTGTCAGACAGACTATTCATTCCAGAGATGCATATCTTCCAATTAAGTGAGAGGTTCTAAAGAGTAAGAATTGTCTGTCTTCCCACTGGTGTGTGTATTTGTGCCTACCCACTTAATACCCTGCTTCCCCCAGCAGGCCTGGCATTATATCTGGCATTTAACAAGAGCATAAAAATGTCTCCTGTATGTATCAACCAATGAATGAAAGATAATTCAATTCAAAGAACCACCTTCCTACATACCAATTAAGAAAGAAAAATTCTATGCATTTCAGATTCCACTAAGAAATACCCCACATTCCATTGTCTTTCTGCTTGCCATATCTTGCCACCTTATTCACATAGCTAATTTCATAAAACAGACGTCAGATCACATCAACTCTTCTCAAAAATCCTTGGTGGCTCCTTAGTAAATAGCAACTCCTTGGCATGGTGTTCTCCACTGTCCACAGACAGAGATCCACTCAGGCCCCAGCCACTGCCTCAAAAGATACTTTTCTACTTTCTCTATCTACAGGATCCTCATTAATCCTTGAGGATTACTGCAAATGGCCATTTTTCTACATTCTGTAGAACATTTTTATAATAGTTTGCTCTTTATGCTACAATATTTAATTCCTCTTCCAACTGTAAGCTGCCTGTGGGTAGGAGAACTAAACACATTTTTTATATTGCATATCTCATGGTGGAGGTTCACTCAAAGTGCAGGGAATTAAGAAGTCTATCTATTGGACCATGTCTCTCTATTTGTTTTGAATCCTGACCCATGAGCCCTTCCAGATAAGTCAGGAATTAACCATGACCTCAGGGATCCTGATTCCAGAGCTTGATATAGCGGAGTTCCAGGAAATGAATGAATATTAAAAATAAATACTTAGATGTTAAAAATCACTAAGTTGCTAAATTAGAGAAATCATAGGTAGTGAAGCAGGACCAATGTATCTTAAGGGACTGAGTCTTCTTTCTCATGCCTTTGTCTATGTTCAAATTCAAAAGATGTTTTATCTTGTCCATGCTCAGCAGCATCTACAAAGCCACCTTAACTGTACATTTTTTAAGGGCAAGAGGGGCAAACTTCTACTAATATTAATTATTAGTGATGCTCATTCATTTATAGTTTATTCATTAGTTCAGCATAAAATGCACTCAAATTTTATTTCTATTTCAGAGTACACTTTTGCTTTCAAATGCTACTGAGCACCCTAGGGGAACAAAGCATCCGACGGATAGACACTTCCAAAGCAAAAGGGTTAATGGTAACCATGGCAACTGCCTCCAAGAATAGCATCATCTGCAGCAGCATTCATGCTGGGGCCGTCGACAGAATGGTTATAAATATACCTATTAGCAGCCTGAGCTGAATCTTTAAACAGCACTGCTGGGAGGAAGGGTACCTAAAAATAGCTCCCCACACTTGCGTTTGAAGACATGTCCTCAGAAATACCACATCTTGTGCACACACTCGTGCACACACACAGAGGAAGATTTTTAAATTTCTTTTTTCCTAGTGCCAAGAATTAAACATTGGAGGTACACGATAGACAATGTGACATTTTATGGCCTTCTTTCACTGCAATATTCCAGAAAGAAGCCCCCCCCAAACAAACAAATTGGACAGTTGGCTGGAGACAGCAGGTACTTGTGGCCCCAGCACCTGGGCAACTGTGTGCCTGCAGGCTCCACCTGTCATGCTCACTGGGAAGGCTGTTCCTGCAGTGACCCCACATTGAGCACAACGGCAGGTTCTAGCAAGGTAGTGGCCAGTCTGCACCCTCATATCACAGCCCTGCACACAGGCCACTTCTCTGTAGTCCTCCTGTCCCCCTCACTCCTGTGTTCCTGATCCTTGATCCACATACCCCGTATACAAAGGTTATTTTCTCCCTATCACAGGGGGCTGGCAGCCAGACAGAGGCAGGTTAACCATGTGCATAAATAAATTACCATCTCCAAATCTCCATTCCTTCACTGGTAAGGCAGGATAGTTACATGGCTAACGGAAACGGCTATTATAGGGCATAAATCAGAGAGTGAAGATCCATGGCTAAGCCCAGGCAGTGTGCAGCCTGCGAGTGCTCTTCCTCTGTTCTCCATTCCCTTCCTTGTCACATACATATATCCCTCTCAGGGCAGGGGCTGCAGTACCCAAACTACAGATCCACAGATCATGAGGCCCCAAACAAAAGCCACTGTCAGGGGAGCAAGTGAATGAGTGAAAAAAATATAGTATGGGACAAAACAGGAAGTAAAGAGACCCGCAACTTTCAAGTGTGCCAGCAGGTCTTCATCTGAATTATACTTAAAAGAGCATTATTATAAATATTTTATCACCAGGTGGGATACAGGCAGTGGTCAAGCCTACCAAGGCCAGACAGAAGCACCCACATGGCCAGGCCAGGGACTTGGCGACATGTCCCAGCCCTGGTTCACTCAGGCTTCCTTCTAGACAGTGATGGTGAACCTTTTAGAGACAGTGCCCAAACTGAAGTCCCAAACCCACTTATTTATCACAAAGTGCCAACACTGCAATTGAACCTGAATTCTGAGGTTTTAGCTTAGAAAATACAACTCATCCACTTGGCTCCCATGCCAACAGCAAGGACTCTGCATGCCTGCTGTGGCACACGTGCCATAGGTTTGCCACCACTGTTTTAGGGAGAGGCCTGCTCAGCTCTGCCACCTGTTTCACTAGCTCCTCTTCCTGATCTGTGTATTAGTGGAATCAGTCTAGACCCCAGTGTTTAGTTGAGTGTGTTCGCCACATCTCTCTTTACAAGGATTCTCTCCCTCTCTCTAACTTTGCTTTAGTTGAGATTTATCACATACCAGAAAGATACATAGCATATAATGCACACGTAACTTACCTTTTCCATTTTGCAGAGAATTGTAAAAGATGAATGCCATCAAACTAATTAGTCTTTTCCTTCTCGGTTGTGCTTACCTACCATGCTTAAGAAACCTTTCCTTGCCCCCAAAGTCTTTAAGATGGTCTCCTATGTATTATTCTCTCAAAATTACAAATTTTTCTTACCTGATGGTCATTTTGTAGGTCGTATTCCAATTCTACATTTATAACCAAATGTGCAGCAGCATTTATGAAAAAGTTCTTATTTTCTCCCTGACCTATAACACCCCTGCCATTCCATAGTCCATCAGTCCTAACATTATTATCTGAAGGTTTTCATAAAACCATGTGAGGTCTGCCACCTGGCTGATGCCAATTATAAGACACTACAAATGATAAGATGAACTTATGTTTCAGAGATAAAACAAAGGTGCTTCTTAGAGTTAATGAAATAGGCATGTCAAATTTCACTATGCTTATGGATCTGATTTGGGGCTTTCTATTGTCTTCCACCTGTCTGTCTCTGTACATTTATCAGATTGTTTTAATTACTATTGCTTCATAAGTCTCAATATCTGATAGAGTAACACTCTTATCAGAGTGTTCAACTCAGTCACATCATGTGGTTTATCTTAGCTGTTCTTGGCCTCTTCTACATGAATGCTAAGATTTGCTTTTCAGGTTGATTTTTAAATTCTTGTTGGACTTTTCATAGATCAATCTAGGAGTAAGTTAACATATCCACAATGTTGCATATTCCCATCCACGAATATATTTTCCTATTTCATCAGGTCTACTTTTATGTTTATATGTTTATTGTTTGTAGTACTCTTCATAAAGGTCTTGTATAAATCACTAAGTTTTTGCTTTCAAGGTACTTTAGAATGTGGATAGCTTGGGAATGGGAATATTTTAAATTGTACTTTCTAACTGGTTTTTATTGATAGAGAGGAATGTTACTAATTTTTTATCTTGAACCAAGGAAATTTGAACTCTCACTAATTCTAACAGTTTGTTCATAGCTTCTCTTGAATGTTCCATATAAAATCTTCGAATCTGTAAATAATGTCAGCTTTGGTTATTTCATTCTAATTTATATACATCATGTGTTTTTATCTTTTCTTATTACATTAGCTAGAACTGGGAAAACTTCAAGTAGAAGAAATGACAGCAAACTTTCTTGTCATGCTCATGTCTTAAAAGGTAAAGTATCTAAAATTTCACCATTAAGTATGATGTTTCTGAAAGATTCTTGACAGACATCTGTTATTAAGCTAATCATGTTCCCTTGCAGCACTGGTTTACAAATAGCTCTTATTGTGCAACTTACTGTTTATGCACAGTAAGTTTTAGGAATTATTCTTTAACTATTTAAATTACTGTGTTTTTTCCTCAACCTACTAGTGTATGTAACATTAAAAGTCTGATGATATAGAATCATCTGTATTTCTAAGATAAACTTTACTTGGTAATGGCATGTTATTCATTTTATTTCTTGTCAATTTTGACTTGCTAATATTTTATGTAGTTTGTTATTATTATTGTTATCTTTGCATTGTGCTAAAATCCTGGCTACCAATTAAACTTGTAGGCTCAGAACCCAGCTAACTGTTTCATATTGTACTGTATTTCTATCTCATGAAGTGTTAACCTTATTTTTTAACTCATTGAGGGATTTTAGTTTTCTCCTTTAATTCTTCTGTGATTGCCTAAGCCCTTTTGCTATCGAGGACAGATCAAAGTATGACCTCACTGGGTCATCTTCAGTGGAATTCCAAGCCAACCCCCTTTGTATAATCCTATTCTTATAGTCTCTTCTTTTCTCAAACCTTCATCTGAACTCAGTACTTTCTCCCTACATAAGAATGGATATGAAAATTCCAGGTAGAACAACTGGCATACAGTTGATTCAATGCAATTAACACATTGCTCAACATTCAATACAATGGTTGAATTTTCAAAAGCAAGATTTTTCAAGGATAAAGGTTTGAAAATGTGATATAATTGTTTAAAGAGTTTATGAGGATATATTTAGTAAAATTTTCACCAGCTACTGAATTCATGTCCTATTGTAATGCATCACACAATGCTATATTCATGCTAGCAGCTGTGTGGGCCACAGAGGCATCTGTGCTGGTGGCCACAGCAGACTACTGTCTGCCCACTCAAGCCAGAGAAGGATCTAAGTAGGGGTGATGAGGAGCCGATTCCTGCACTTCAAGCTGAAGGACTGTGTGTTCCAGGTGTGCATGTGTGCAGGCCTCAGGCAGGAAGATGCACTTTATTACATGCATGTGCACACTTCTAAACTCAACTTGTATTCAATCCAGTATAAGTATCTCCATTTTTAAAAAACATGCCCTTGGAAACTAACTCTATTTTTGAAAGATTCAAAAAACTATGATATTTTTTAATTGAGCCAATGTTACTTCCACCTTAATTATATGGCTCTTGGCTGTCTCTCTCCTATTTACTATGCCACTTAGACTTTGTAATGAGTGTTAACTCCTTAGCTTCTTACAGCTTCCCTCAGACTGTATCAGGCCCTGAAACCACTTGCTCTGTCATTTCTAAACTCAATAATCTTGGGCACATTACTCAATATCTACAAGCCTGTTTTCTTACAAAAAATATGGAGATAAGTGCATTTATTTTGCAGTATGATTTTGTTAACTAGATATAATCAAGCATGCAAAAGTACTAATTACACGAGTGTTCAATAAAGATTAGTTTCCTTCCACTTTTGTCCAAATTATCAATTTTTTTCTTTAGTTTCCCTATTACTGTCTTCTCTTCTGTCATTTCTTAATCCCATGTTTTACTCTACCCTGCAATATTAAACAGTTCATTTACATTTCTGCCAGTTTCTGTTTCTTTTATACTATTTTTGCCTTCCTATTATACACTCTTTAACATGAACTTATGCAGAAAGCCCAGTAGAGCATGATGCCTCCATGGGCAAGAACATCTTTTTATGTCTGAATCCCTGTCCAATGTCAGTAAGATCATGTTACCTCTTATTAATACTATTTAAATGAATTGTTTCAGTCAGTGTGAGCAGCGCATATGCTCTTAGTATGCAGGCAGAACTCCGTGTCTCATAAATGCCTAGCTATCTCCACAGATGTCTTATATTCTTGGCAAGAACCAGCAAGGCATAATCAATAGTCATAGGAGACACTGAGTTGTGCTGGCTAACACCATTCAGATAAGTTGTCTGTGTCAGATAAGAAGCCCAGTTTCAATTTCTTTGTCATAAAGTAGTAATAACATTTATTAATAAATTGATAATTTCAGGGCAAGAAGATGAGAAATCAAAGACTAAATCAGAACTTACTAACATTATTAGGATTATTTTTCTCTTAAGTGTGAACATCCCTCCAAGCTAAAGGACCATAATTACAATGATAGACAGACAGACACAGCTTAATCACAACACCTCCCCGTGGTTTTAAAGGCACTTTCATGGTTATCATTTGACTTGATTCTCAGAATAAACCACAGGAAAAAAATAAAAGGATACTGAAGCAAAGGTAATGGCCACAGCAAAGTGGCTCAGCATCATCTTGGCACATGAAGGCAGTACCCAGACCACGGCCCCAGGGCAGGCACACCTGTGGCAGGTGCCCTTTAGGGTTAAGCACATACAGCCCCCCCCCACACACACACACACATACACCCTGAGAACATGAGCAGAGAGGGAAGGCAGCTGGGCAGTTATTCTTCTGCTCAAGACTAACAACACAGCCCTGCCCTGTGCATATGCTCAGTGGTCACACAAACCAGCAACACCAAGAGAATGAAGCATGTGCTCCGGACAAGGTGAGCGTGCAGAGCAAGGCAGACACTCAGCACACTGGAAGAAGTCAGGCCTATTCTGATCATTTAATGTTTGTACCCCTGGCTCCTTTTCACAAGAATGACTTCCTTCATTACATATTGCACTTTCAGAGTCTGCTTCCATTCACCATTCATAGGAATAAACGACACTTGACTTTACATCCACATTCTGGACTCAGCTTCCTTATGCTGAACTCTTTTTCATGCTAGTCTTTCTGTTGTCAGAGAAAAGAAAAATCCTTACTGTCCTTCATGGAGTCACCATCTGAAAAGAAGCTTAAGAACTATCGGGCCCGCGATTTAGCTCAGTGGTTCTGCCACCTTCCTCTCAAGCGAAACATCCTGAGTTCGATCCCTGGTACCCCCCCACCCCAAATCTTTATGGGCCGGGGATTTAGATCAGTGGTTTCGCTGCCTGCTAAGCAAGCGCAAGGACCAGAGTTCAATACCCAGTACCAAAAAAAAAGAAGAACTACCCACTTGTGCTCCCATTCTTACTTCCCAGAGCCGATTTAATGCACCCCAGTGCTGTAAAGAGTCCACAGCAGGGCCGGGGATTTAGCTCAGTGGTGCCACCACCTGCCCCACAAGCACAAGGACCTGAGTTCGATCCCTGGTACCAAAAAAAAAAAAAGAGTCCACAGCAAAGCTAGCACAGGCAGGTCCCTCAGAAGTGCACCCTAGCATCCCATCATTGCAACTCGTCTCATCAGAGCCTCAAAGTGCTGCCAAAAGGCTTTCTCTTCAGGTGTATGTCTTCTGGCTACCTTGCTGCAATTCAGAGAAAACTCCAGGTAATTCGTGTGGAGTCCTATGCACACTGCTTGCATTCACCTTGCAACAGAAGGCACGGAAAATGTTCTTGGAACTGGTTCATTCACAGTTCTCAGCACAAGATGAATGATATAATGAACAACTTGGATGTAGTCATTCGCATTTTTGTGCTTGGTTTTTCTATTTATTGCTGCAATCTGTTCATACTTTATTGGGATTGCAAATTGTTAATTTATAGACACTCTTTATAGTCATGCTCTATTGATTACATTTCCTGAAGGAACTAACCCATTTGGGGGTAGTTTTCTTGTTAAGCATACTGTATCTACAACAGAAAAAGAGCACAGGTATGTCTTTCATGTTTCCAACCTGTAATTTTCTGGGCCAATCCAGTTTTTTTTGTGAAGCTAAGATAATATATATGGAAACGCTTTTTCCAGGTGCAGGACTAGTATACAAGGGAGCATCGATGCCACCCCTCTGATCCCATTCCACTGCTGTAGTCTCCCTGCAGGTAACAACAGGTCCCAACAGCATGGTCAATGGCAGGCTCCTTGGGCTCACAGATAGCATGAAAGTGACCCTAGAATTAGAGGCAGGGCTTCAATTTTTCATCTGTGAAACAGAGATCAAGATAATACACAGGGGTGCTGTGCTGATTAAAATGTATATGTCATCTTCCATGCCATTTGGCAAATATTTATTAATTATCTACTCATTTCCTCCAAGTTTTTACTCAGCTTGACCCAGTATATGAGATACAAATATGATGCCTGAGGGATGGAGATGACTCCATTAACACTATATGCATGCACACTCACACACACGTGCATGTATGTGTTTATGTACACACTGCACTATTTAAAAGCCACAACCTGCCAGATAGGCTTTAGGAAGCCAGAGCCCTAACAGGTGAGAGTCAGATGTTGGTAGGCTTCCAATCCAATGAGGAAGCTGTGAGCAAGCAGGCAGGTTGTTTCTGATGAGAAGTGTGTGCCACAAGACAGTGATAGTGGGTGCCAAGGTTGTGACAATGGTGAACACACACTGAAGGCTCAGCATTTGCCAGGCACTACTGCCAAGTTCTCTGCTCATTTCATCTCACTTAATTATCACAAAGGCTGCATGCGTATGTAAGGTTATCTCTAATTTCCACATGAGGAATCTGAAGCCCAAGAGCTCACTGAGTTAGGTATTATCTTGATGAAAGGAATCCACCCAAAGAGGCACTGACAGCAGCAGCAGAAACTGGGGCCAGAAGAAATCAGACCACAAAGACAGAGAAGGAAGGATATAAAGATCAAGTTGGCGACAACCAAGCCCCAGGAAACATCTACAATCAAGACCAGGGGGAGAAAAGGGGTCCAGAAAGAAGTAGGGAAGTGAGACAAGCAGGACTTCTAGAGATCTAGAACCTTCAGCCATGGAGAGAAGCCAGCACACTGCAGCGCCATGGTGGGCTCTGCCCTTTGGGGCTGTCCCTTTGGCACTGTCCCTTACAGTGACTTAAATAAGCCAGACTGAATTCGGTGGATGCCACAGGTCAGTAGGGAAATCTCTGTGGAAAGACAGCAGAACTGAAATGATAAGTACCTTCTACTAGCAGATACAGAGAACCAAAACCAACAAGATGCTATTTACCAGGGACTTGTCTAGCTCCCACATTTAGGATTGAAAAAAAAGAACAAATACGAGAAGGGTAAAACTGACAGCAGAGGAAGGAGACAGAACAAGGAGGGGTATTTGACACTCCAGGCCTGCTCAAGGAGGGCAGGAGTATGACTGGGGCAGAGGTCATGGCCTCCAGCCATGTCATCACTCCTGTAGCCCTTGCAGAAGCTGTGATCTCAGGATCTATAGCGGACTCAGACCTCCCAGATCGGTCTGGGTTCCATTCCCTGGTGCATCTCACACTGTTGATCTTTCCTTCCTCTCAGTATTGGTTTGCTAGGGCTGCCATAAATAAAGGACCACAAAACAACAACAGATTTATTGTCATGCAGTGCTGGAGCCAAGAAGTCTGAGATCAAGGTGTCAGTGGGGCCGGTTCCTCTGGAGCATTCTTTCTTTGGCTTACAGACGGCTGTCCTTCATATTCATCTGGCATTATGCCCGTATGTGTATTTCCATCTAAAATTTTCTCTTTTGTTTGAAGATACCTAATGACCTCACTTTAACTGGATTACCTCTATAAATACTATGTCCAAGTTAGATCACATTCTGAGGTACTAGGGTCTAGGAGTTCACATCTGTTTTGGGGGAGTGCAAGAGAAATAGTTCAAATCTAGTCCCCATGACCAAAAAATGTCCCTCATCAGTTAACTATATTGGGGCCCCCTCCCCACCATGATGAGGACACCTGCCTTCGGGTCAGTGATGCTCAAGCCTCTGCCACATGCCCAGTTCTTGCCTTAGTTTTGTACATGAGGCCAGCTGCCTGCTAAGTATATCTGGGTGTCAGAGATCTCATACTCAGTGTGACCACATGGCTCCTGCAGCCTCTGTTGCACTAGGGAGGAAGCAGTGTTCCATGGGGTTAAGACCATGGATGAGCCAAGATGACAGATTGGAATCCTGGTTACCCTGCTTCCCAGTTGGGTGACCATAGGCTGGTTAATTCCCATTTCCTTACCTATCAATGTAATTTATAGGCTTCTGATAAAGATTAATTAGTTAACTCATATAAAAAGATTAAAGCAAAGCAAAGCCTTGGATAGCATTATGTCTTATACATATCAACTAGTTATTAAGTCAGCTATAGCTGGATAAAACCATTCTCCCTACAGCTCATACAAAAAAAAAAAAAAGAATTTTAGCATCAGCTTGTAAATTTGCACAAAAAAGTCAGCTAAGATTTTGACAGAGAATGTCCTGAATCTATAAATCCATTTGAGTAGTATTGCCACCCTAATAATATTAAATCATCCAAGCCATGATCATGGTATATCTTTCCATTTACCAAAGTCTTCTTTAAGTTTTTTCAGTAATGTCTTATAGTGGTCAGTACACAAGTCTTGCACTTCCATTGAGTTTATTCCTAATTACTGTGTTACTTTTGATACTATTATAAAAATAATTATTTTCTTAACTTCATTTCCTGGCTCTTCATTATAAATGAACAAAGAGACAACTGGTTTTTGTATTTAGATGTTGTATCCAGCAACCTTGCAGAACTTGTCTATTGGTTCTAATAATATTTCAGTGAATTCTTAGGTTTTTCTATATACAAAGTCATGTCATATGCAATTAGAAGTAGTTTTGCTTCTTCCTTTCCAACCTTCATGCTTTACATTTCATTTTCTGGTCCAATTACTTTGATAGAATGTTTTGTGTAACACTGAATAGAAACAGCAAGTGTGGACATCCTTGTCTTATTCATGATATCAAGAGGAAAGTTTTCAGTCTTTTGCCATAAAGTATGATATTGGCTTGGGATTTTTCTTAGACACCTTTTTGTCCATTTCACTATCCCTCATTTATTCCTAATGAGGTTATGGTTTCATTTGGTTTCTAGTTTTACATTTTTCATTTTGTTTCCTGTTTTGTCATTAAGGGATTCTCAGTCTCTTCCATGCAAAGCCATTCTCCTTACAGTTGCAAAGTGCAAAGCTATCCATGACAAAGCGTTTTTCTTCGACTTCAGGACACTGTCCAAGCTCAGAGCCCTCCTCACTTCACCAACCTCACTTTTCACTTTTGCTTTGCTCTGTCTTCCAGTAACATAGTGATTGGAGATCTCCTAACATACTCTGCTACTTCTTCCCTCCACGATTTTGATCTTCCTGTCCCGTCCGTGTGGGATGCAATTCCTATGGTCACACTCTTGCCCCTACAATTCACTTAAAACTTTGTATGATTTCATCTTAGGAACTTCACTTAAACACAGTCCAGGTGTGCTTCCTCCTTTCTGCTGTGCTACCAATACCTGTGCATATGTGCATCGTTTAACTGCCATATTGCATTCTACTGTCATGTTTATGGGTCTGTCTTCCCCACCCAGACAGCTAGTTCATCCAAGGTACTGTCTATGTGTTACGGACCTTTGTTTTATGGTATTTAACACATGGCCTCTCATACTGCATATGGCATTGTTGAATAAATGAATGAATGAATGGCTCATCAGATCAATCCTTCATTACTGGCAAAGTGATTTTTCTGAAGTGCAAGTTTGATTATAACACTCATTTATTAAAAACCCTTCAGGAGCTAAAAACACCCTTAAGAACAAAAACCAAATTTCTTAAGAGGCTCCAGAGATTCTCCACAAGCTGCCTAGGCCCTGTGTCTCTCTATTTGCTTCTTCTGTAACACACCCACACTCCACACCCTGAAAACCACACACAACCCCTGAGCTCACGTGGGCTCTCTTCAAGCTCTAACATTTGCTCTCTGCTAACCCCTCTTGTCTGCCTGGAAACCACCTGATTATCTTCCCAAGATCCACTCACACTCAACCTTTGAGTTCTGCATCTATTAGTACAACTGACTCCTTTGTACTCCTTTGTATGCCTCCTTTTCAGGAGTGCCCCAAACTCCCAAATTTAAGACTGAAGTCTTGATAATCTTGACCCAACCCTTCTGCTCCCCACAAGACCACCTTCCCTTCTCCCTATGTCTAGCCCAATAACAACTCCATTGTCCATTGAAATGAGAGATCTACAAGCCAATCATGGCTCATCACCTCTCTATATCCTCCATCACCAAGAGTCACCTTTTGTTGCTCCCAAGCATCTCTGAAATCCACCCACTTCTATGTCACCATGGTACCACCTTAGTCCTACCCATTACTGCTTTTATCTTGGTCTGGAACAGCAGCCCCTCTTTGACCCTCTGTCTCCACACTAGCCTCCCCACACTGTAGGTGGGGTCAGATTCATCAGTTGTTCCTTCTGGGCCTCCCCACCCACAGTATCCCATTGGCTCCCACTGCTCTGGTGGCAGACACCATGTGTGTAGGTCCTCCGGCCCACAGAATTGTACTGCTTTGAACACTCTGTCTTTCTTCCCTTTACCTAGCTAGCACTCACTCATCCTCTGAGCTCAGCTCCTCAGACAGTCCCAGCTGACACTCTTGTCTAGGCAGGTCCCTACCTTCACAAACCCACATCCCTTTTCTTAAGAGCTCAGCTCAGTTTGTAGTCAACCCTCAATCAAACTGGATGATTTCAGTCCCTGTGGGAGAAGGTGCCATAGCATCATGCCCCTGACACCTGGCACCAGGCTGCAAGGGGAAGGCACTGAGTCAAGTGTGTGTCAAGTGAACCCTTTTCTCACTGCATTCCTCAAGTAGAAATGACCCACATTGCCGGTTTGGTGTCCTGGCATAGCACTGAACTTGTCTCCCTTAAGGAGCTGTGAGACTGTGTGTTCAGGAGGCTTTCATTTCAGTCCTGACACTCGTCAGAGACTCAGGAAATATCCCAGAGTTGAAGGGCTGGCTCACTCAGTGGATATGTGCTTCCTAAGAGCTGTCATGTAAAAGAACAAAACTTTCCACTGGCCAATTGAGGTGTTAGGAGACCCAGAGAGCTCTAGCCTGTGGCTAAGGCTATTTAGCTCAAAGACACCCAGTTGTAAAAGAGATGGGCACCCCCTCACGCTGAGGAGTCACCAATGTAAACTTGACAAGGCTACACAAGGCAAGGCCTCACATCACGGAGCAGAACCTACAGTGTGGTCACTAGGGAAGAATCTGGACCTCCATCACTGGATATGACCAAGTGGAGGCCACTGTCACTGCTCCATGCTGTAGAAAGAATCCTTGGGTCTGGTAGAGACTAGAAACAAGGTAAATAGATACAAAGAGAAGTCTGCAGATGACCATGCAGATTCCTTCAAAACCCTGGAGTCTAAGAAATCACTTTAATAAATTAAAAGGACAACCTCATTTAGTTTAATACATAACCTCTGGGCCAAAACAGATAAATTTTTCTGGTTCTACTGATGTGTGACACCTCCACAGCTGTCAATCAATGCCCAAAAAACCAGCAGAGCTAAATCAATTGAATGTATAAGTTGGCCCTTGCAATAACTGCTAAATTAATAACTGATGATGCCTAATGGGAAAGCCATTATGTTTTAACAACAAGAAAAAAAGAACATCTCCCATCTTCAGAGATACTTGCAAACCTCTAAAATAGCTCCTCTAACCACCACCACCAGTGTTCAGGGGTATACTTTGTTCAAGTGACTATAGTCACCAATACTCTACCCATGACCACAAGGAACACATGGAGTGAGGGGGAAGTTGAGGGGTTTAGAATCAGAGAGCTCTGGGTTACAACTATGCCAGCTGTATGATTAAGGACAACTTTCTTTACTTCTCTGGGAAGCTCAATCATTGCTAAACATAAAGAGTAAAATTCAATGCAGACAAGATTGCTGAGAGAATTAAAATGATAAGCTCTGATATATAGGAGGCTCTGAACATGCATTCCACATACACCTGTGTTATGGCTTATGCTTAGATGTCTCCCCCAAAGTCTCATGTGAATGAGGTGGGGCTTTTTTGGAAGTGGCTGGATCCAGAGTGTGTGATCCTGGAATTGATTCATGGTGCAATGCTAGGCTCAAGGGCACTAGGATTAAGGGTGTGCTACCTGTCCTAAGTAGTCTGGATAAGATAAAAGGGGCAGGAAGACACAGTTAAGGTCTCTTGTTGCCTTTGCTGTGTTCTGCTGCCATGAACTGTTGCCCTTCTGCTATGTGCCACCCTGCCTCAGAGCCAGCCAATTACGGCCCGAAACCTCTACAAACTGTGAGCTAAATAAACCTTTCCCCCTATAACTTTGGGTGTCGAGTATTTTGTCTCAGCAATGAGAGAAAGCAACTAAGGCACCCTGTTATGTGTCACACGATCTCACTAACTACAAGAACAAACACACAGACATCTGCCAGCACTGGGCTGGGACCATGGAGACCAGGTATTTAATCTATTTCAGATGCTCTCCAGCTAAGTGGCTTCAATGCAACTGTTTAACATTTTAGAGCCTCAATGCCTGGCTGTGCCACGGAGAAAGGAAAAAAAAGCCCTGTGTGGCTTGACCACAGGGTCCCAGGGAGCCTCTAGTGAAAGATGAGTGCACAAGAGCTGTGGGAAGCGCCTGTTCTTACCACTGTGAGCAAAAATACCACCAAATTATCCCTTAATTACAAATGTATTTTCTTTTTCCAAGAAAAAGACGACATGATTTCTGATAGAAATCTGACAACAACCTGCATGTGCATCAAGATCCCAGGACAGTTCCAGATGAGAGAGAACCAGAGAGACCAGGAGTGCCAGCCTGGCTCCCTTGGTCCCACTGAGGTTACGGGAGCAGGAGCAGCCTCAGCTGAGAAGGAGGAAGTGATCTGTTTTTAAGTTACAGCCATGAAGAAGAAGCATGGCTGCTGATACGATATGAGGACTGCCACCCATCTCTAGATAGAAGGTGCAGCAAAGAAAACATGTAAAAATAAAAAGGCGTGAGAGCAGAGTAACAACAAAAAATAATAGAAGGAGGGGAGGGCTTCAGAAGTGCAGGTCAAAATGAAACAAACATAAAGCCATCATGCTGCAGCAAGGATTGGAAAAGCATTTCTTTTCCATCTCGAGCCTGCCTTTCCTTCTCGCGGAGGACAGGTGCAGAAGGAGGGCAGGGAAGGTAAGGAGCCCACACAGTGGACAGCTAAGTGAGCTGTGTCTGGGAAGATCTGAGAGCAGGAGCTGGAGACTATGCAGCACTTGGAAGCAGGGAGCAAGGACTGCATCCAACTGGGGGCTGAGGGCTTGATTCAAAGAAAAACCCAATTCTCTTCAATGAGGGCAGCTCACAGATGCCAGTTCTGCATAGGGTCATAAATGTTCTTTTCCACTGAATTTAGTTGTCTTTCTTCTTTAAAAAAGGAGGGGGTTCTTTTTATAAGACTCATGTATTTTCACTGTCAAAACATTAGGAAACAATGAGAAGCAAAAAGAAGAAAAATTGCCTATAATCCCACAACGTGGAAATAACCCTCACTGATGCCTTGTGTATGTTCCCCTAGACTTTCTTCAATGAATACTTACAAAGGCAGTTTTATAAGATAGGATTCTATCCTTCATTCCAATTTGACTTGCCCTTTACTTCTTAAGTCAGAGATATCTTTCCATGTTAATATATGTCCTTCTAAATCTTCATTTTTATGGTCATAAATCAAATGGATGTATCATCATTTATTTAATTCCCTATTACTGGACATTTACGTTGCCTCTAATTATTCTGGTATTATAAATAATGCTATGACAAAGGACCTAGCACACACATCTTTGAGTATCAGTCATTTTTTCCTTGAGGTGAACAAAATATGGCATTGTTGAATCAAAAGATTTATACTTCATGGTAAACCAGATACTCCCCCCATAACCACATCTTGACCCCTAGAACCTGTGAATATGAGACTTCACATTCAAAAGGAACTTGGCAGGTGTCACCAAGTGAAAGCCTTTGAGATGAGGAAAAACCTTGTTTTTCCCCCATGAAACATCCAACCTCCAGAACCATAAGATAATAAATGTTTATTGTTTTAGGCCACTGAGTTCATAGTATTTGTTACAGCAGCAATAGGAAACAGACACCGTTTTAGTAAATTTAAATGTTTATTTTAAAATATATTACTTCTAAGGTAAACATCCAACTCTCCCACTCTGGTTCCAGCAGCTGATCAGGGTTTCTTCTCCAGAGCCAGGTAAATGTCATTTGCTTGGGATGGGCAGCACATTGTCCCCAGGAAGATGGGTGGACATCGTCTTGAGCATCTACTGCTCAAGCACTGAGATGATCTCATCTTTTCTCCTAAGCCTATAAAAGGACTTGACGTAATTTTACAGCTTAGCACACTGTAACTCAGAAGGTCAAATGCCTGACCCCAGACACATTCATTCATTCGTTCATTCGTTCACTTATTCAGGCACCTGACAAGCACTGGAGGAGCATCTGTGATCACCCAGGCCATGAAGTTGTCAGCACTAAGGGTACAGCATCAATAAAGAGTCCCGGCTCGGGGGGGGGGGTAGCTTCCATCCCAGAGACACCACCACGAAGTGGGGAACCAGACTGAGAGCCTGACTTGCCCCCATCTGCCAGTCTCCCTGTCCCTGCTCCACTGTTTTCTCTTGTCCCCTAATACCTACAATCCCACTTAGGTAAATGCAGATTTAAAATGTCTAAATCTACTTATCACTATATTTACAGTAGAAAATAGGCTTGATGACACCAAGGACCTCTACCTGTTGTTCACTGATGAGTCTACACACCTAAAGTACTGCCTTACACATCAGGCCCAAAACAGGTATCTGCTGAATTACTGTCCAAAACCATAGCTTTTCCCATGTCCCACTACTCTTCTACTCCTTAGAAAATGTAAAGTTTTGCCCCTCCCTCAAGTCATGCCCACAAATAAAGCATATTAGTGAAGAGAAAGAAGAGGACAGCTGTTATGGTTTGGATCTAGATGTTCCCCCATAGCCTCATGCAGTCATAGAATCAGAGATGGCTGAATCTCGAGTGTGTGATGCTGGAATTAAGGGTGTATGACTACTAAATCAGTCCACTGATTTGTTCGGCACTGCCCTAATCCCAAGTAGTCTGGATAAGATAAAAGGGCCAGAAAGACATTGTTAAGGTTCCTTTGTTGCTTTTGCTACCATGAACTATTTCTCCTCTCCAATGCCCCTCTGCCATGTGTCACTCTGCCCTGGAGCCAAGCAATTATGGACTGAAACCTCTACAAACTGTGAGTTAAATAAACCTTTCCCCTTTTAACTTTGGGTGCCAGGTATTTTGTCTCAGCAACGAGAAAAGCAACTAAGAAAACTGTATTTTAAATAAACTGCATCTCATAGCTAATGCCAGAATTTCTTTGGATTCTCACCCAAACCATTTAGATATAGTATGGAAGGGAGTCAGGTCTCTCACTCTGCAAACTCAAAGGAAATCAACCATTGCATGTAAAAGAGGAGTGAAAAAAAAAAAAAAATCAAATGATTGATCTGCTTTCTGAACAAGCCGGCTTGAAGGTGCCCACAGACTGTGATGCAGCTAAATATTCTGTGAGGAAGGGCAGCCCTGTGTGGCAGAACAGATGAACTGCAGCACATTTATTAACCAACTGCCACAGGCCCTGGGACCTCCTCCTCAAGCCAGAGAAAACAGGATCAGGAGTCAGTTTGCCAGCCCCTGTTCTACAAGTTTCTATCCTATTAGTCAATGAGGTAGACAGATACAGACACAGTAAAGCAGGCTATCCTGAATTTTGGAATAAGAGCAAGAAAAAATATTATTGTTACTACAAACATAAGTAATGAGCACCCACCATCCGTTACTGAGCACTCTGTGTGTGTCCTGTAATGTGTCCAGTGCTTAAATTAGCAGCTGTCTTAGTCAAAAGTGGCTACTGCTATCCCTAATTTGCAATGAGTAAGTCAAGGCTAGGAGGGGTTGATAGTTTGCTGCAATGTCTCACAATCTCTAACAGGCCCCAGAGTGCACCAAGCGGGTATACTTCATCAGCAAAAACTCAGAACACCCTCCACATTCTTTCCCTTCAGGACAAGAGGATAAAATGTCATCTGCAACATTTGCTGGGCACACATTGTGTTCTAGGCACCTTACATAAATTACCTCCACTCACACAGCACCCAAGGTAAATCTTAGCCCAGTTTAACAGATGTAGAAACTGCAGCTCAAAGAGACTGCTTGGTTTGCCCCAGATGACACAGCTAGAAGTAGCAGACAAGCTCCATCCCCTGGTCCTGCTGCCCAAATGTAACTGTTCATTCAACTGTATCATGCAGCCACAACAGAGACATGGCAATGTCCATGCCTGGGAGGCACAAGGTGTCAGAAAGGCAGAGGGAGAGGGGAAGAGAGAGAGAGGCAGGCAGATGCAATCATCTCCTGAAAGGCCACCAAGATGGCCAGAACAAGTACACAGCACAGAGATGCTGACAAAGGAAGTTGGCTTTGTGACATACTGCAGGCTCCTGAGGCCAAGTCTGACAGTGAAGCATCCAGATAAAATATTCCTTGTATCATCCCATTTTGCCTTCTCTGGAAAGTTATGCCCCCTTAGCCCTAACAGACCTCTGTTAGGACACCAGCCTCATTGCATGACATCATCTGTCAGCCTTGAGCTTAAGGTCCACCACTCTGTTAGTGTTCATGGCACTACGTTATATCGACAGAATGCAGGTAATATGGAGAATGACTGAAACACGCAGTTTCTTGTTTTAAGGAAAAAAACAAGCAAAATCTATAGAGACAACTGCAGCCTTCCATCTGTTTTCCTACCAACCCACCTTTCTGCCTGCCTTCAACTCGTGCCCCAGACCCTAGCCGCATTGAACTAGCTGCTCCAGCCCTCCATGATTTCCTGCCTGCTGTTGCTGGAAGACTCTCCCTAGTACAGAATTGGATTTTCATTGCTGTGCCCCTAAGGAGAGGCTGAGTTTCTTAAAGATACTACCTATCTCATTCGGGCTGAATTCCCAGTATAGAGTCCAGTGCTTAACACATAGGCATTCAATAAATATTTGATGAATGAATTAAGAATAATCAAACTCTATGCAGCCTGCCACCACTTCAAAATAATTAAATTGGGAGGAAAAAGGTGGACTCCAAAGCATGCAGTCCTACGGGGGGACAGTGAAGACTGCACAACACAATGAGTGCACTTAATGCCACTCAAAAATTGTTACTGTGGTAAATTTTGTGTTATTATTTAAACAATTTTGTGTTATTTAAATAATTTTTTTAAACCACAATGCATCCTCTTTCAAAGACCTGCAGAACTGTCTCCTTCTTACAGCCAGGTGGCACAGGGAAAAGCAGAAGGCATGCCACTGGCAAGCCCAGCCCAGCCCAGCCAAAGTACAGCTGCCACCCCTTCACACCTCCGGCAAGGCAGGAGCACACCAGCCTGGGCGACCTCACAGTGCCCACCAAAGCCAAGTCACTCAGGTTTCTAACTTGGACTGTAAGCTCCTTAAAGAGAATGACCACCCTCCTCCAATGTCCTGGGGATCCAGGCCCAGAGCTGCACCAGGGAGGCACCCAGAAATATAGAGTGGTGGCTGCCAGCAGTGGAACAGAGGTTATATTTCAGCTTCTCTGAGTTTGGCATCTACCACCAGCAAACCCATGCCTGATGCTATCTCGGGGCTGAAACGACCAACAAATGAGTGGACAATGTCAGCAAGAAGAAAGAGGGACAGGTGCATATCTAAAATAATGGGAAAAGCCAAGCTCAAGTCTTAAAGGGAAGCCCACCACTGGGGAAACATCTGAGTCCTGAAACCAGATCAGTCTGGCTATCCTTGAAGAATATATCCAAATTTTCCATTGGCTATTATAGTCTCTGTTTCAATAAATAGCCTTTTAAAGGAAAAGCCAAGAGGCGGGGGAGAGAGGATACTAAGAATATAATTACCAATTCAGATCTCAAAAGATAAAGAACGTCAACCAAAAAGTTTATTAACTCTAGGTGCAAGAAGAGAATGGTAAAAAGAGAACTGACTTAGAAATTATATTTTAAAAAGAAGTTTTTTGGGCCGGGGATTTAGCTCAGTGGTTTCGCCACCTGCTGTGCAAGCACAAGGACCCGAGTTCGATCCCCAGTACCAAAAAAAAAGAAGTTTTTAGATTAACAAACGGAAAGAAAGGAATTTTGAGAAAGGAAAAATACCTCACCTGATAAAAGAACTACTAACTTAAATCCTTAATGAACTCAAGATATGAAGAGTTGAAAAAGAGTAAAGGCTGTGTGTCTTCAAAGTACACGGCCACCAAGCAGGGAGAAGTCACCTGGCACATACTCCCCACAGCAGACGTGGCCATGCACCTACCACAGGCCAGGACAATAGCAGGCAGTGGGGAAACAGATGCACAAGCAGTGCTGACTCACTAACCCAAACTTCATAAAAGTAACTACGCTTTGTGATTACTTCCCACATCCCAGTGATTCCTCAATACATCACGTGGTCTCTGCCCTCTTATGCTATAGGAACTTCAGGAGAAGAAAGGACAAAGAGGGAAAAATAATGGGGTGTATACAAGCAAGTACATCTTATTCATGTATAAAAATGCCACAATGAAACCCCTTCTTGGGGTGACAGGTACTAAGGATTGAACCCAGGACCTTCCAACTGAGCTACATCCTCAGCCCCTGTGAGACAGGGTCTTACTAAATTGTCCAGGCTGGGCTCAAACTTGCAATCCTCCTGCCTTGGCCTCCTAGAGTGCTGGGATTACAGGTGTGTACCACCATGCCTGGCTTAAATCCATTACTTTATATAATTAATATGCATTAATAGTTGTAATTTTTAATTTTTGGAAAGACACTCCACAGAGGTCCCTGGTCCTTTCTGCCACCCATGCACATAGCTGGAAGGCACACTGTGACTCAAGGAGTAGCCCTCACCCAACACCAACTTTCAGCACCTTTCTCATGAACTTCCCAACCTCCAAACTGTGAGAAATAAACATTTGTTATTTTTATAAAATAAAAAAGAAAACTTCTAGGAGCTTAATAATATAGCCATCAACTACCACACTGCCAAATTCAACTGCCATTTTGCACAGTTTTCCTGTTGGATCTGCCTGCTATGAATCTGAATAATCCTTGGGTTTCTCTGACCGACCTTTCTTCCCTTGGACCTTTTTCATTTCTAACCCTCAGAAACTGAGGCTGCAGAACTCTAGCCCCACGGCTTCTCCCATGGGATCACTACCTGAGTGACTCCCCTTTCCCCTCAGCTGAGGCTAACTGCCATGTCTCCATCTGGGCCCAGACTCATTTAGACAACCAGCTACTGCCCTCAAGGCCTGCGTGGCACTGTAGCCACAGACTCAGCTTGGCCAAGTAGAGCTCAGCATCCACCTGCTGTCCCCTCTGTCCAGAGCCACACAGTCAGAAACTAAAATCAACCCTCTCGCATCCTAACAACCATTGAGGCTTGTCGATCTGGTTTTTTGAATGCATCCTCTCCTTCTCATTACTAGTACCAAAATCAAGTTCACATCACCCCTCAGCTCTACTACCAGCAGCCACCTGTCTCCTCCCTGGGCAATACTTTAAATGTAAGTAAACACAGCACTTACTGTACATTAGGAATTGTGTCAAGTGTAATCAGAGATACTGATTCAATCTTGACATCTACTTTCTGAAATGGATCCAACCATTATCCTCATTTGGCAGAGGAAGAACCTGAGTCCACAGGTAACTTAGGCTGCACACATGTTAGTAATGGAGCCAAAACTCAAAACAAAGCAATCTCCCCAGTGCCTGTGTTATCAGACACCCTGTCATAGCACCTCTGCCCACCTCCCCAATCTTATCACTGCTCACTACCCAAAACAGATGATCTGGTGAAACCAAATTTCTTTCTCCTCTGCACCTTTCTTCACTCTCACTGCTTCTCTGCTTGAATGCTGCCTCCCCAATGCCTAGACCACCAATTTGTCCTCTTGAGGATCTCTACTGTCCACACCTTCCACTCCCTCCTTCAGGAGCTCTTCTGGTATGAGCACTTCAGACCAGCTGGTGTGGGATGGAAACATCAGAGGGGTGACATGAATAGTGACACTCAACAGGAAAGACAGAAAGCTAGCCAGAATCAACCACTATGTTCATCAGGCCTGATGGCTCCCTATCCAAGGGGGGTGGCAGATCATCAACAAGGAGTGTCATTACCTCAATTTCCAGGTATAAACTTAGAACAACTCAGAACAACTTTCTAGTTGAAAGGTAATCTTTCTCCAGCCCAAATCTGCTGGTATCGCAACTGTAACACTGATTTTAAAGTCCTTCCTCTGTTTCCCCTTGACTTATTTGCACCCAGGGACAAGGCACAGGGTCAAAAACAGAGCATGTAATGTCAGACATTTGAGGAAGCACTTTAGCCTCACCTAGGGTGTCAGGGTTATAAGCAATCACAGGAAAACATGGTCAGTGTTCTCACAGGGTAGCTGCTGGAGCACACAACAAAGATGAGTTCTGCAAGGAATGTTCCTAGGGAAATAGTACCTGGCCATGTTACTTTCTGGCAACATATGAGACAACTCCAATTGTGGGAGTGACAGGCATGGATGGCCTAGATGGCCCCATGCAGTAAGAAGGAAAAAGACATGCAGGGACAGCGCTGGTTCTCAATCCTTGCATTTAGGGCTGAGCCAACTCACCTGTCAGCCTTCAGTTCTCAAGATGTTAAAGGCTCCTGATCCAGTGAGAGGATAGCAGGCCTCCTACATGAGCCCTAGGCTGGGCTGGAGCCTGCTATGCTTCACCAGATCTCTGCCCACTCAGTCAGGGACTCACATTACCTCCACAAAACAGAAGGAAGGAAAACAATTTACCCTAATCCTCCTAGCTAGAATAACTGCTAGTTAGTTTTGTCTGAATCCAAAAGCCACAATCTTTCTGTCATACTAAATACAAAAACCAGGTAGCTGAATCAACCCAACATAAGTCTTGACTGTCAGACACTTTTATTTTCACAATAATACCAGGTCACACAAGACAGTGGCCCTGGGTTCAATCTTCAGCACCCTTCAGCAAATTATAATCAGATTGAAATCAGAGTATGCAAAATTAATATCAGCAGCAATGTCATACAGAGTATATGCATAAAGCAAACAGATAAGTGTGTTGGGACATAATAGTAACACTGACAATTAGGTGAAGGATTGATGGTTGTGCCATAGATAGTTTTATAAGAAGATTTCAAAAATAAGAGTGAAGTGGTTTAGGAATTGAAATAAGAAAGAACAAAGATTAATAGTTTGCACATATGCCACATGCCCAAAGCACTTTATCTTATTTAATCATTACCACAGATTGAGACAGGCAGCCTCGCCGCCATTTCGCAAGTGGGGAAACTGAGACTAACCAAGACAACACCGGTGAAAAGCAGCGGCAATGGATCTCAGACCTAAATTGGCCTGGTTGATACGCAGTGTTCAGTTTGGTCTCACTGAGTTTATAGGGTCTTGAAAGGATCTAAGTGGAGATATCTTTGGATACTCAGGAGTAAGAAAACAGAGAGGACGAGCCTAAAGTTGCTAACACTTCATAAGCATGAATATATATCTTTCTCTTCACTTCAAAACCAAAGGGCCTCAAGAATCCAATTCAGTATTTCTACAAAGAAACAACTTGCAATTATCTGAAAACATCTCTATTTCTTGATGGGTCACTGGATGGAAGGTTTCCTACTCAAAAGTGTGCTCAGAACACACCCACTCCAAGGGTAGCAGGGACTCCAGGGCCCAGGAAACAGGCATCACAGATGAAAGAAAAGGCTGGGGCTTTGCAGAAATCTATGCAGCAACTGCATGAAATGAGACAAGACTGAAAAGAGGTCAAGTTGTCAGCTGCACTCGAGAATGATGCCCTCACCAGGCAATTGGCTCAATGAAGAGACACAGTGATGATGAGGTGGGTAGAGGCATCTAGACATCTAATTAGTGTAGCTTCCTGAACATGTGTCACCATACATACTAGCCTTTCAAAGTGATCAAGGTAATGTTTAATTTTCAATAACTTTCTTATTTAAAGTAAAGTTGATATAACACAACAGTAGCCATTTTAAAATGAACAACTCAGTAACACTTCATGCATTCACAGTGCTGTGTAATAATTACCAGTTCCAAAACACTTTCATCACCCCAAAAAGAAAGCCCATGCCAATGAAGCAGCTGCTCCCCAGTCTGCACCAACGCAATGTAGACCACCAATCTGCCAGAGCGTCTTCCCCACCCACTGAATCACTGCACACACCCAGCAGTGGCACAAATGAGTTCTGATTTTTCTACATCTTCTTCAACATTTATTATTTTCCAGGGGTTTTTTTGTGGTTTTTTTTCTCAGTGGTCATTCTGCTGGATGTGAAATAGTTCCTCACTGTTGTTTTGATTTGCATTAAATAACTATTACTCATTTCAGATGTAAGCAATGTTCACGTGAAAAAACTAATGGTAATTTTTATTTACTTAAAAATGAATTTTCTCTAGTTTCCTCAGAGATGTCAATGCTATGCTCACCTCCTTCACTGCCAGCTCACCTGTCTCCCCATAGGACTGTGTACTCTTGGAAGACAGCTGCTGGCCAATCTGCATATGCAGTCATTCATTCCACAAGCATTTACTAAAATCCTACTGTACTTTAAGCATGGAACAAGGCACTAAGAGCACAGCAGTAACAAAGCTGAGTCTTCCCCCACAGGATTTACAATCTAGGGAAGAAGATGCACAATGCACAGCAGGGTGAAGGGCTAAGGAGAACTCACACCAGAAAACACCACACCACAAAGCCTGGCCCCAGGCCTGTTCCCCTGGATTCTGGCCCCTGGTACCTCACTTCCTCTCCTAGCTCTCAATCCATGGTTCCTGCTTCAAAGAATAGAGGAGCAAGACGTGCCTGCCACACAAAGGAGAAGGGACTCAACCCTGGGGACAGTGAGGGGTCACTAAAGAGCCCTTATAACTTGTTCTGGCAGCTGCTCCTTAATTGCTTCAGAGGACATGGTGCTAGGCTGACACAGCTGTCCCGTCCTGTGTGTGTATACCCACGTAGGTATAAGGAGCAGCCAAGGCCAGCTCTCATGAGATCTTGTCAGTAGAGCAACAAAAGCAGCAGCAAAGAATAGGAATTCTAGAAATATGCTGGAACAAAGCACCAAAGGAAATGAACTAAAGACCTGAAAGTAAAACCAGCTCCATTGTATATGTCACATATTTTTTCAAACATTTTATTGGAAACAAAAAAATTATTATTAATTTTCTTTTATTGCTGCCTTAACAAATAGAAGCCCTATCAGGAAAATTACTGTGATTTCTGAAAATGGGAATAGAGTGCAGTGGGGTGATGGGGGCTTGGAGTGACACAGCAGGTGCTATGTGACCATGTCCTTTGTTTCTTTTTTTTTTTCAGTAGTGGGGATCAAACCCGGAGTCTTGTGCATGCTAGGCAAGCATTCTACCAATGAGCTATGTCATCAGCCATTTTCTTAAATTTTATTTTGAGGTAGGGTCTCACCAAATTGCTCAAGCTAGCCTTAAACTTGTGTTCCTCCTGCCTCATCCTCCTAAGGAACTGGGAATACAGACATACTCTACCATGCCTGGTAAGAGCCTTCAGCTTTAATGTCTGTCAGGCACACTACACAACTATCATATTCTTCTGCCATGGGAGACTCACTCAACCTATTCTCTAGAGGAGGAAACTAAGTTCACATAAGGAAAATAATCTCCCCAAGGCTGCTCAGCTAATGGGCAAACTGTCCCAGCCACAGGCCAAGAGGGTCTGATTCCAGACTCCATGTGTCTGTGCTTCCTTCTTCTCTCAGACATTTGGGCCACCCAAGATGCACTAGGGACTGCAGAAGAAGGGAGGACATAGTATCCACCCTTAAGGAACTCAAAATCCAATTAAGCAGGGCCAGGGCTTTAGCTCAGTAGCACCACACCTGCCTTGCACATGCAAGGTCCTGAGTTCGATCCCCAGTACCAGGGGGAAAAAAAGTTAAAATCCAATTAAGGAAACAGACACAGAACCCTGAAGTACAAGGGTATTAGTTATGAAGATTCAAGAATGGAAGGCGAAAAAGCACCAGGGAAATCTGACAGGAATCAGAAAAAGCCTTCAGAAGAGCGACTCCAAAGCAATACTGCCAGGAAAGCACAGAGTATGTGAGGATTGTGCAGCCCAAAGCAGTCTTTCACTCCTCTTCTATTAATAACATCCCCATTTTCCTTTGGGAGGGCCCTAGCACTAGCACCAAATGGCCATGCCCTAAGGCCCCCCAATCCCAACCTCTCAAAAATCCTGCATGTGTGGTTGGGTAACGGAGAGGTAGGGGCCAGAGATTTTTCAGTTGAAAGAGAATTCTATACTCCTTCCTCATCATTTTACAAATAGGAGAATACAACAGGCTTGATGTCACCAGTCAGCTATATTTCTGCCTCATGGAACCCAAAAACAATATGAATTTGCAGAAACCAGGGAAAACACATAAAAAGGAGCCTCCATTTGAGCTCTTTTTTTTTTTTAAACTTCAAATGTTTACTGAACTGAAATGAACTCTTGTGGAATGTTACATGGAAGCAGCTCCTCTCTGAGCCTAAGCAGTAGTATTTCAAGATCTCAGCAGCCCCACTTAAAACAGCACAACAATGGACCAGCATGTTAACTGCTTAAAAGTAAATGAACATCTACACTCCCATTAAAGCAAAAATGTCATCAATGTCATCTGTCTCTTTAACAGGTCCTGGCGTATTTTGTTTGTATATTTGCATCTTTATCCATGAATTAGTTTGACTTTCACTGCTTCCTATAAGACTTTCATGTCCCCGCTGCAGACAGGCAGGTCTGTGCATGCCCTACCGAGGTCCCAAGTCATGAAGAACACACCAAATCAGCCTGCTGCAGACAGGCAGGTCTGTGCACATCCTACCAAGGTCCCGAGTAGTGCAGAACATGCCAAATCACCCCACTGCAAACAGGCAGGTCTGCCCACTCCCGACCAAGGTCGCGAGTCGCGAGGAACACGCCAAATTAGCCTACGCCCCGGCAACAATCCACTGGACCACACACCCCGCTCCGCTGTACAGCCACCGGGTTCCACACTACAAAGACGCAGAGGACACCTGACCACCAGACCACTGGACTGAGTCCCGCTGCTCCTGGCCCAGAGGAAGGGGCTTCCGGGACAAGATTCCTCCGACCACTCCTGGCCAAGAGGTAGGGGCTTCTGAGGCTCCATCCCACTGCTTCTGGTCCAGAGGAAAGGGCTTCTGGGGAACAACTCTCCCCCTGCTCCCAGCCAACAGGAAAGGGCTTTTGGGCCACCATGCCTACTGCTGCTCCCGGCCCCTGTCCCACCTCTCCCAGCTCAGAGGAGGTAATCTGTGCAGGTGCTAACAGCCCCCCAGCCCAGTCAAAATGAGAAAACACGTAAATAAGTCTCAAAACCAGACTTCCAGATCACCTACAACAACCCCAAAGGAAAA
>NW_004624735.1:16211972-16240276 GCF_000247695.1 Heterocephalus glaber | reverse complement strand
AACAGATTTTTGAAATATGCTTTCTATATCCTTTTAAATTCTGTAAAATCTGTGGTAATGTCTCCTAGATTTTGATATTGTAATTTTAAAAATTGATATTGTGTAATAGGAAGAAAAGGTCTAAAGGAGCAGGGGAAGTGGGAGGGGTAGGGGAAAGGAAAGAAGCGAAAAGAAAAAATATGAGAAAAAGAAAAATATGGCAACAAAATCTTTGCAAATAGGGAAGGGTGGAGTGGGTGGAGGGCAGGGGAAGGGGAAAAAAATAAGAACCAAGATACGCCATATAAAGGTACAAGATCCCAATGATGAATGTAACTGTATTTTATACCTAAAATGCATCAATAAACTTAATGGAAAAAAAAAAAAGAGTCAATAGCAGCAAATGAAGCCAGTAGAGGTCTCCGACCTAAGCTATGTACCAAGACACTGTCATCATAGCAAAAGCCTGTGGTTACAGGGTCTTCACATGGCTGCCCAGGAGGAGCAGCTTTGAGGCCTTAGAACTTCTCTCTCTCAAACCTCAAGTGGGGCAGGGAAATGATCAGCAGGCCATTACCTGGGCATTTCTGGGTCTCTGGCTAGACAATCATTCTCAATAGAGACAAATCAATTGTATCACTAACTATAGAAAGAAACTGGTAATAGTAAATATAAATGACAAAAATGATCCTTAAAAGAAGAAAAATGACTAAATAAATGCTGCAACAGTGTTCATCTATTCTACCATACACTGAAAATACCAAATTCTTGCCAAATGTGTAATAAGAAATTAATTAGGAGACTGCTGGTTAGTTTCTCAAGAAGAATATATCTTTAAAACATTACTTATAAGTAAAATAGGGTCTTTGTGATTATCTGTGCCTACAGTTATGTCCTATTAAATCTTACAAGTTATTAATAGCAAGTATTATAAATAGTGAGGTATAAAAGTAATCACTAGAGTCAAAGAACACAAAAGAGCTGAGCCTTCTTTTGTGAAGGTTCCTCTATGCTCTAGCCTTGTGACACAGGCACGGCCTAGTGGTGCATCTGAGTGGGTCAGGGTCCTCATAGAACCATGGAAGAAGTAGATTAGAATTTAAACTCTACATTCCTGAAATCTCCTACACTATATTCCACTGCCAAAGTACTTTTCATACTTGTAATACATTTAAAGAAAAATTTGGGAAAGGGCACGGTCATACCAAACTAGGGCACTCTGCAGAAATTACGTGAGGTGCTGGGAATCAAAGGTGCTGGACTCCATCTTCAAGAGCACCTGGTGTAGCAGGGAGAATGAAAATGACAACTGCTATAGGTGCTTCAAGGAACAGCTCTGAACCTAGTTTTGGACAAGGCCCAAGTCAGAATGTCAAGGATAAGAAAATGAACAATAGAAATGAAATAAAATAATCGCCATTACTCTAGTACATGCAAATGACAATGGGTACAGAAAGGAAGAACCTTTTCATTATGCAAAAGTGGCAAGAGCAAGCTCAGGTCATGACATTGAGTTGGACCTCAAAGCATGAGTACATTTAAAATACATCAGGGCAGAGCAGAACTTTCTGAGCAGAGAGGGATTATTCCATGATGAGAGGAACAGACATCCATGAGAGATGCAACTGAAAAGCCAAGATTATAATTGATTAGAAAAGAACTTTGATGCCAGTATGACCTATCTCTGAATAATGAAGGAGAATTTAAGAAAGGAATGGCCTAAACACTCTCACTGGAGGAAAGATAGCCTTTTTAATAAATGGTGCTGGAGAAACTGGGTTTCAACTTGCCAAAGACTAAAACTAGACCTACATCTCTCACCATGCATTAAACTAAAATTGCAATGGATTAAAGATCTAAATATTAAAACAGAAAGGCTGAACCAGCTGGAACAGAACAAAACCTCAGTTGCCCATGAACTAGCACAAACAATCAACAAGTGGAATCTCTTCTTACTAAAAAGCTTCTGCACAACAAGAGAAACCACCAGCAGTGTGAAGAGACAACCCACAATGTGGGAAAAAATTTTCACCAACAGTCCCTCAGACAAAGGTCTACTATCTTGAATCTACAAAGAACTTTAAAAAATCAAACCTCCCAAATTTAAAGACCAATCCAAAAATGGGCATCTAAAATGAACAGATATTTCTCACACAAAGTAGAAATGACAAGTAAACATATGAAAAAATGTTTAACATCACTGGTCACTGGAGAGATGCAAATGAAAACAACGCTCAGATTCCACCTCACTCCAGAAAGAATGGCTGCTGTCAACAAATCAAATGAGCTGGGGATTTAGCTCAGTGGTTCTGCTGCCTGCTTTGCAAGTGCAAGGTCCCAAGTTTGACCCCCAGTACCAAAAGAAAAAAAAAAGAAAGAAAGAAAGAAATCAACCAATAACAAATGCTGGCAGAACTGTGGGGAAAGAGGAACCCTGCTCCACTGCTGGTGGGAGTGTAGACTGGTGCAAGCACTGTGGAAATCAGTATGGAGATACCTCAAAGAACTAGGACTGGAAGTCCCATTTGACCCTGCTATTCCCCTGCTGGGGATATTCCCCAAAGAATTAAAAGAATCATACCACAGTGATATATGTGCACCCATGTTCATAGCAGCACAGTTTATGATAGCTAAAACTTGGAAACAGCCCAAATGCCCATCAACTGGGGACTGGATCAAGAAAATGTGGAGTTTTTTATAAAATAGAGTACTACTCAGCCATAAAAAATGAGAAATTAGAGACATTTATTGCTAAATGGATGCACATTGAGGCCATACTCTTAAGTGAAATAAATAGGACACATGAGTAAATACCAAATAGTTTCTCTAGTGTGAGAAACTGAAAGTGTATATAAGGACTAAAAGGTATAACAGACAATATGAAATAGGAAGAAAAGGGGCAAAGGGGAAGGGGTAGGGAAAAGGAAAGAACAGAATGCAATTAATATGAGAAAATAAAAAAAGGAAAATCTCTGTAAATAGGTAGGGATGGAGGGGTTGAAGAGAGGGCAGGGTAAAAAAAAGAGAAAGGAATGGCCTAATTAGATTGGAGTGTAAAAGATAAAACAACAACAATAATAATAATAAATAGTAGCAGCTGGCATTTACTGAGCACTTAGAAATGCTTTGCACATGCTAAATGCTTTACGTGAATGTAGGAGGTCTCTAGCACATAGTAAGCATACAATAAAGTTAGCTCTATTATTAAAAACAATTCTCTTAATAAGTCTATTATAAAAGCACTATCATTCCCAGTTTCGTAGATGAGAAAGCTGAGGTTCAGTGAGATTAAGATTAGTTTGACCAAGGTCAACACCTAAGCAGTTCAGTCCAATAGTCCAACTGCTAAAACCATCTCTGAGTCACTGCTCTGCTGGCAATATGGCAAAAAAAAATGGACTGGAGTGGATGAAATTGAGCCCAGTGAGCAACAGTCAAAGCCAGAGATCATGGGTCCCTAAAGTCTGTCACAGTAGCTACGGAAACAGACACTGAAGAATCCTAGCCTACCCATAATAGACAAAGATAACACTGCTGTCCTCCACAGTCCGTGTTTGATATTGCTCTATGCACAATCTACTACCCAATAGAACTTTTGATGAATAGTTTACAATTTCTTGGAAGGAGACAGGAAATAAGAAACAGGCAGCAGGGGAAGCCCAAACCAGACCCCTTGATATCTTGGAAAAGCTGATTTTGAATTGCCTCCAGTCAGAGGGAGGATTTTCTGGTCTTCCACACCTCTCCTGTAGGGGTCTGCTTGCCCCTATAAGCATTTGTTACCCTGGTCTAAGATATGTCTATCAGTAGGGCATACACTTAGCTTTCTACTTACCAAAAATACATTGCGGGATGATTTCTTTGAATGAGGTAGAATAACATTAAACAGAGAAAGAGGTGTCTAGTATCAGACAGACCATGCTTCAATCCTGACTCTGCCTGCTCATTGGTATGTCAACTTGAGTGAGTGGCTCAAAAAAACTCTAACAATGTCCACATCTCTAAAATGAGGATGCTATGCTCATTAAACAAAATAGCAAATAGCATCTGGCCCAGAAGACCCATGGAGGAACTAATGAATGGAAGCCCATTATTGTAATTATTATTCAGAAGACATATGTTTGAGGGTAGAGAACAAGAAGAAAAGGTTTAGTTTCAGAAATTTTTAAAACTTGAAATACAATTCACCATAAATACCATAAAATCCATCCTTTTAGAGTGGTGTAAAATTTATGTCCTTTAGTATACTCACAGAATTGTGCAACCATCACCACTAATTTCAGAATATTTCTATCTTCCCCATCACATTCATTCCTAATCCCCTCTTTTCTTTCTTTCAAGGCCCTAGCAACCACCTAATCTACTTTCTGTCTGTTATGGCTTGTATCTAGATGTGCCCCCCCACTGAAGCCTCATGAAGATATAGGTGGGGTTTTTTGGAGATAGCTGGATCTAGGGTGTGTGATGCTGGGATCAAGGATGTGATGTGGGGACTGACTCAAGGTGGGTACTAGGATTAAGGCTGCCTCACCCTGGGTGTGATTGCTTACCCATCCTAAAGATGAGTAGCCTAGATAGGATATAAGGGACAGAAAGGGGGTCATTGCATGTCACTTGTTGCTTGCTGTCTTGCTGCCTTCTGCCTGCCATAAACTATTTTTCCTCTGGGATCCCCTCTCCCATGTCACCTTACCTTAGAGTTAGTCAAGTGTGGACTAAAACCTCTACAAACTGACCAAAATAAACCTTTCCTCCTTTAACTTTGGGTAGTGGGTACTTCATATCAGCACTGAGAAAAGTAACTAAGACACTGTCTCCATGGAATTACCTATTCCAGAAATTTTCTGTAAAGGAGGCCCTTTGTAACCAGCTTGTACCTAACCTAATGTTTTCAAGGTTTATCATGAGGTAGGCATGAGTATTATATTCCTTTTTATGACTGAATAATATTCTGTTCCATGAAAATACAAGTTGGTTTATCTACACATCAACTGATAGATATATGGGTTACTTGCACTGGTCAGCTATCATGAATAATGTTGTGGTAAACATTCACATACAAGTTTTTGTGTGACTATATTTGCAATTCTCAAGTATTCACCAAGTAGAATGGCTGAGTCAGATAACTCAATATTCAATTTTTTGAGGAATTGCCAAACATTTTCCAATGCACCTAGAGATTGGTTTTTTACTGTAACCTAAAGTCAAACATATTTAAAAGTCTCTTTAGGATTAAAAAGAAAAGAAATATGTGGTGGTAGTGGTTCTTATGTTGCCTGGTTTCAATCAGATCTCAAAATCCATTCAACATAATGGAGTTTCCAACAGACAGTCACTTACCACATTTCTATGGAAAACCCAAGCAGCTCACAGGAAAATCAGCCAAACAGAAGGATGCCAAAGAAAATTCATCCATTGGTTCCCAAAATAATTAGTTTTTGAATTATGAGCTTCCATTATGCTGAGAGTCAGTAAGAGATTTATTTTTTTCTTTAAGGGAAAAGGAATAAGCAGAAATTGGCATCACACTTGTCAACAAAGTTTTAAAGCTCCTATTGCATAGTTAATTAGTTTATTATTCAATTAAGCAAGTTCAACTCAAATGTTTAGCCAGGTCATGAAAATAGGTTGGTCCTGGGATATCTCTTACTTTAAATAATTCACCCAAATGAAAGAAACTGATGTTAAAGAGACTAGAAAATTTAAGGCTCACATCTCCACAGTAAATTGCACTTTCTGACAAAGACCAGTTCTAAAAACAGCAAAGTAACTGAGTCTACAATATAGACAGACATAGCTGAAGATATTCTATTATGAACAACAGACTATGTCTTCAATGGATTTTAATCCTGACATTATTGTGAAACAGATGAATGGTCTACACTTCACAATAGTGTGCGATCATACTACCACAACTTCAGGAATTTATTTGTTTAACAAACAGGAACTGAGAATCAGACATAATAAAGGAAAAGCATCAAGCACTAACCTTGGCACACAGTAAGCAATCAATAAGCTGAACAGAAACTTGTTAAGCAAGGACTATCCATGCCAAACACTGGGCTTTGCTCTGGAGATATACACATACAGCTTGCTCTTAAGAAACAGAGTCTGGGGGCCAGGGATTTAGCTCAGTGGTTCTGCCGCCTGCCTCACAAGCACAAGGACCTGAGTTCGATCCCTGGTACCAAAAAAAAAAAAAAGAAAGAAAAAGAAACAGAGTCTGATGTGGGAGGCAGGGAAGGAAGCAATTACAACTCGATGAGTGTTAAGCAGCACAAGAAAAGAAAACACAAGGTGCCACTTAGCACATTAGCAGGTTGAGTGGTGAGGAAAGATAGTCAAAGATTTTTCTGAATGTAGAAAAGTTGTTTTACTCAATTTTATCAAAGGATAATTAATGTGCAATAAAATGGTACTGCTTTACGTGTATGTAGAACCACCTTTTATGCATTAATCCACTGGCATATCCATGGGCACAATTACAGTAGAATACTTCCATCAGCCCTAAAACTGCCTCACTAGCTCCTCCTTGCCAATTCTAATGTCTACCCCCCTGAAGCCTCCAGCAACATGACCTGCTCCCTGGCATTAGAGTATGGTTCTGCACATTCCAGAATTCCTCACAAACTGAATCTTGTGCCTGCCTGGCTTCCATAACACAATATGCTTTCTACAGGCATCTGTGTGGCTGGGCATTTCATTTCTTTTTATTGCTAAGTGGTCTTCCACAGTGCTAAGGTTTGTTTTTCCAAATCCTGTTCATGAATATTTTGTTTTCCCAGTTTGGGACTATTATGAATAAAATTGCTATGTACAACATGCCTCATGTCTTTGTAGGAACCTGTATTTTCATTTCCCTGGGGTAAATACTGGGCATGGAATTGATGGGTCCAACATCAAGTAATGGTTTAATTTGATAAGAAATGGTTGAAGGGCAGGGGATTTAGCTCACCGGTGCCACCACCCACCTCGCAAGCACAAGGTCCTGAGTTCAATTCCCAGTACAAAAAAAAAGAAAGAAAGAAATGGTTGAACGGTTCTCCGAAGCAGTTGTATTAGTTTACATTCTCATTAACAATGTATAAGTATTCCAGTTCCTCTACAACCTAACCAACATTTGGAATAATCAATCTTTAATTTTAGCCATTCTAATGGATTATATAATGACATCTCACTATGGCTTTATTTTGCTACTGACAAATGCTGCTGAGTATCTTTTCACTTACATTTGTCATTCTTGTGTCTCATTTGATGAGCTAGATATTCTAACCTTTTGCCTATTTTTCAAATAAGGTTCTTTCTTTTATATTTGTTAAAGGAATTTTATTGATTCTAGATTCAGATTCTTTTCGAGATATATGTTTCACAAATACTTATTCCAAAGTTGGTGCTTGCTTTTTTCATCCTTAAAGGTGCCTTTTGAAGAAAAATTGTTAACTTTAAGACTAACTCATCATTACATTCTTTATGGTACATGGCTTTTTGTGTCTTAAGAAATTTTGGCCCACCTCAAGACTGAGAAGATTTTCTTTGATGTTTACTTCCAGCAATTTTATTGCCTTATCTTTTATATTTAAGAACATGATTCCTTTCTATTTAACTTTGATGTGTGTGAGGGGTAAAAGTCAAAGTTAATTTTTGCATATTGATCTTTGCTCTTCTGGCATCCTTTGTTGAAAAGTCAATCTTCTCCCCTTTTTAAATTACCTTGGCACATTTGACTGTTTTCAGATAGGTCTATTGATGGACTCCCAGTTTTATTCCCCTCAATCTCCTTCTTTATCCTTATGCCAATACCGCATTGCTTTAATTACTGTGGCCTTGTTGTCTGGGATATTTCAGTTCTTCTGCCCTTTCACATAAATTTTAGGAAAAAGCACTTAACTTATTTAAAAAGAAAAGTCTGCTGGATTTTGATTAGAATTGCATTAAATATAAAGATCAATTTAGAAAGAACTGTCTTCTTAATACTAGGTATTACTATCTATGACCATTTACAGCGTTCAGTATGATTCTATTTGTTTGGATCCTTACTTTCTCAAGACAATATCTTGTAATTTTCAATGTATAATTTTTACATATTTTTGCTTAAATGTATCCCCAAGTATATGGTTTTGTATCTTTGTAAATGGTATAGTATTGCTAATTTCATTTTCCACCTGTCTATTAACACATAGAAATAAGTTATTTTTGTATAACAACCTTGTATTTTGTTACCCTAGCTAAATAAACTATTCTCATAGACTTTCTATTAAGCCCTTAATATTTTCTATGTATCTGGTAATATTTTTATAAATAAAGAGTTTTATTTGCACCTTTCCATTTGGGGCACTTGTACTTCCTTTTTATTCTTTGTGGCACTAACCAAACTTTTCAGAACAATGTTTAATAGAATCAGTGAGAATGACCATCTTTGCCTTATTTCCAATTTGGGGAAGAACATATTCATTCACCATTAAGTATAAAGGTAAGTATGGATTTTTCTACAAATGCCTATTAGAAATTGAGCGACCAGCCTTCAGTTTCTAATTCACTGTGTATTGTTGTATCATGAATATGTGATATATTTTGTCAAGGGATTTTATATATCAATATGACCATCATTTTTATTCTCTTTTATTCTGTTAACATAGCAAATTTGACTGACTGAATTTTGAATGCTTAACAGATCTTATATTCTTATCATGAATTCCACTGAATCATGATAAACTGGCCATTTTATATATTGCTGCATTCTTTATCTTCTTGTAACAAGTATATCACTAGATTCCATTTGCTAATTTTCAAAGGATTTTTGCGTATTGTCTTCAGGTCTATAGTTTTCTTGGGATGTCTTTGATTTTAGTATCAGGGTAATGTTACCCTTGTAAAATTAAATAAGGATGTGTTCCTTGCTTGATTTTTACAAAGAGTTCTTATAAAAATTGGTATTTCTTCTTCATGGTAATATATAAAATCCATTAAAGTTGTCCAGCTAACATTTTGTTTGAGGAAATGTTTTTAAATGAATTGTTTTCTTTTTATAAAAAAGGGGTTGTTTTGACATTCCCTCTTATTTTGAGTCAATTTTAGTGCTATGTATTTAATTTTTTTTCATTTAACTTGCCAAATTTGTTCATATGAAGTTGTCCATAAAAATCTTTTTTCATTATAATGGACTGATATCCCCTTTTTCATTCCTAACATAGGAATGAAACAAAACATCATATATTTTTCTTTTTTTATTAATTTGATCAGTCTGGCTAGAGATTTGTGCCTTTTATTGATCTTTTCAAAGAACAAGTTCTTGGTTTCATTGTTTTTTCTCTGTTGTTTGCTTTTAATTTCACTGATTTCTGGCCAGTATTTCTGGTGACTCTGGCTTTAATTTCTTATACTTTTTTTACTTTTTAGGGTAAAATTTAGTTCACAAATTTTAAAGACTTTTCTTTCCCTATATAAACTTTTGAAGCTATGAATTTCCCTCTGAGCAATGCTTTAGGTGCATCCAGAAATTGTGACACACTGCCTTCATTTTTTTCCTTGGATTTCTTTTTCATTTCAGGAGTGATCTAAAAGTTTTATATAATATCAAAATATTTGGGGCTTACCAAGACATCTTATTGTTATTTATTTTTAATTTAATTCTGTCATGCTCACAGAATATATATGTTTTAAATATTTTTCAATTTTATTGAGACTTGATTTACAACTCTGCATATGATCTAGCCTGTTAAGTGTTCAATATGTATTTGAAAAGAATGGGTACTACTTTGTTGTTAGGTGATCAATAAATGTCAACCCACTCAAGTTGTGTTAAGTCATCTACATCTGTTTCAATATTCCACTAGATCTACCAATTAATAAGAAAGGAATGGGGAACCTCCAATTGTAATTATGGGTCTACTATTCATTTCAATATTGTCAGTTCTTTGCCTCAATTCTTTTGAACCACTATTACTAGCTGCTTACATATTTAAGAAAATTATATCTTCTTGAAGAATTTACTCTTTTGTCATATGAAATGTCCCTCTTTATCCTTGATAACACTGCTGGACTACATGTTACATTAATATGTCCCTGCTTTCTTCTAAGTATTTCCATGGTATATCTTTTCTATGCTTTTTTTGTACTTTGTCTGTACAATCATTATGGAAGTCAATGTGGAGATTTCTCAAAGAACTGAAATTAGAAATTTCATGCAACCCAGCAATCCCTAAGCTAGGCATCTTCCCCAAAGAGCTTAAGACATCATACTACATCGATACATGCATATTAATGTTTATAGCAGCACCACTCATAATATCTCAATCCTAGAAATAGTCTGTATACCCATCAACAGCTGATTGAAGAAAATGTGGGATCAATATATAATGGAATACTATTCTACTATAAAGAATGATAGATCTGAGACATCTGTAGAAAAATGGATGCACCTAAAAATACAATGTTGAGTGAAATAAGCCAGACACACAAACTTTAATACCATATGGTATCTCTCATTTGAATGAGGCAAAGTACAAAGAGAACAATAAAGGATGGGTAGAAGGGGACAAGGAGGTGGATATCTTGTAATAGGAAAGTGGTCTAAGGCAAAAAGCATGAGAGGTGAGGAGGAGGAGGAGGAGGAGGAGGAGGGGAAATAAGGAGAATAAAGACATGCCATGTATAAGAACCTAATAACATCAATTAATCTAAACATTATATGCCAAACATGAGTTAAGATTAATAATATCAACAAGAATGAAAACTGGGATAGTAGAACTAGAGGAAAAGGGAGGGAGGGGGAAAGAAGGGGAAGGGGATTTTTTGTGGTGTGTACATGTAACCACTTCCCAAGTTGATTATGAACTGCAAACATATACTAATAAAATTAAAAATTAGGAAAAAAATAACAACAATCTGTTTTAAAGTAGACTTAACTTCAGTTATACAAAGACTATCCTTTTATAGCTCCATTCACCTACTTTCTTTTATCATCAATTACATACCCATTAACAGACTTATATATCTTTATGAATTTGTCTTTTAAATTCTGTATAAAATAAAAAGTGGAATTACAACGAAAAAAAAAATTTTTAAAACAGTATAGAATTGGATCCTGTGGGGACATTGTCCAATATGACACCCTCTACCATTAAATTGATGTTTTTTGACCAGTTTCATTTAACATGATTATAGATGTGGTTTGGTTTAGTTCTACCACCTCGCTATTTGTCCCACCTCTTTTTCCTTCCTTTATTCTTTTCCTGCCTTATTTTATGATCAAATAAGTTTTTCTATCTTACTTGCATTGTTGACTTAGCTCTTTAAACTCTATTTGGTGATTGTTCTATGGTTATAACATGTATCATTAATTTACCATGATTTATCTTCAAATAATATTATATGGTATATATGAATACAGGATGAGAATTTATCACCATATATCTCTATTTCTCCCTCACACCTTATTAGGCATATTTTTACATTATGTGTATTTCACAGATTTTTTGGCTTAAAATGTAGTCAATTTTCTTTTTAAGGAAATGGAAAAATTCCAAATTAAAAGTATGTAAATTATTCTTTTGCTTACATATATTTTTGCCATTCCTAGCATGTTTCAAAATCTGAGGCCTCATTTCTTCTGCTTTACGGCCCTCCTTGAAGCTCTCCTGTAGAACAAGTCTGCTGGAGATGAATTTTCTGTGTTTGTGTTTCACCTTTATTTTTAAGGATATTTTTGCTGGACACAAATCCTACTTTACAGCTGCTTTGCTTGATCAAGTGAAAGATGAAATTCCTTTGTCTACCAGTTGTATTTTTCTTCACAAGATACCCATAATCATTGTTCCCATGTAACAGGTTCTATTTTTCTGGTTGTTTTAAAGATTTTCCTCAACACAACCAGTTTTCATCAATTTAATAAAATGTATCATGGTGTGATTCCTTTCTATTCCTCCTGATTGGTGTTTGTTAGTCCTTTTGGATCTGAAGATTTATCATTCTCATTAAACATGAAAATCCAAAACTTGATGTACTTATTCAATTTAAGGACTCAGGTAGTTCTTAAGTCATTATCTCTTTGAATAGTTTTCTCCCCAGAAATTTTTCTGCTTCCTACCCCTGAAACTACTACTAGACATATATTAGAGTCTCTTATTCTACCCTCTTATGCACTCCTTTACATTTCCTACCTGTCTCAATGAAACTTATTCTGGAAGGTTCCTAACATTTCTCAATTCATTATTCTCTATGTCTCCAATTTCATCTAGTCTCCTTTAGAACCCATCCACTATTTTTCATGTCAACAGCTATACATATAGTATATTTAACTTAGAATCTCCATGTGGCTTTTCTTCAAACTGGCTTGCTTTGTTTTACATTTGCAGTTTAATTTCTTTCAATACAATTCTGACAGTTTCATACAGAATTACTTAAAGTTTCTTATGTCAGAAAAGCTGCACGTGCAGCTTTTAAGTCATGGCAGCTTGGCTCCTGGTACAATTTGTAGTAAATTACTGCACCCCCATTCTCTGTTCAGATTCTTTTATGTGGCATGTCTATGTGTGCATAGCCAGAGAAGTTGCTCTGGAGAACATTTCTAACAGGCATGGCTATCCCTTGGAAGTCTCAGGGAGGCATAATTTTCCACCATGGCTCTCTATAGTCCATGGTGCTGGGGCATGGCAGAATACCCTGTCACTCACCAATCTAACAAGCAGGCTTTCCTTCAGGGAAGCCTTTCACAATGGAGTACAGGGCCTGTGGCCTATAATCCTTTCTCCACCTTGGCATCAGAAGGTCAGTGCAGTTTATCATGAGGAGTACTTTGGCTTCAGTTTCCATTCATCACTGGGATTCTGAACTTCATCTTTGGTTTGGGTACTTAGAAATCTTCCTTCCTAGGTCTCTAGTACATACAGATTTAAAAAAATAAATTCTTTAAAGGCCTCCCATTCCCAGACACTGTGAGGCATGCAACCTCCCCCAACTGCCACAAGGGCATCTCTCCATGCCCTCCACAGCATCCCTTGGATCCGGATCCAGGCAGCAGAGGCGCCCAGGGTCAGAGAGCTATTGCTATGAGTTCAGAAAGATGGTGCAGTGGTGAGCAACAGAGAGAAAGCCTCTCAGAGGCTTGTTGTTGTTGAAAATTGAAGCCCACTGGGAGAGGGAAGACAGAGCAGAATAGAGCAATTGGTGAGTTGCTAGGACCAGCACCTCTTACCAAACTTGGACCTGCTATAGGGGAAGGGCAGCTCAAACCTGCAGTACAACCTTGTAGAGCTCTAACACACAGGAGGTCAACAAGCTGAATTCTGGCCTCGCAGTCAGAAACCAGCCTGAATCTCACTAGACTAAAACTGGTTTGCTGGGATTAACTGACTGGGCTCTGCACCCTGCTGCCCACATTGTATACCAGCAATCCAAGAGTCACGCCTTGAAAGGAACCATTTTTCCCCCGTTTCTTTCTTTTCTCTTACTTCTCTTTTCTTCTTCATTTTTCTCCTTTCTTGTTCCTGTATTTGTCCTACTCTGTTACTTTCTTGATTGTTCTTATTGTTAAAACAGTGTGAATAGAGTTTCTAGTTTTCCTGTTGCTGTTAGTTTGTTCTGTTCTTGTTTCTGTTTCTTCCTTCTCAATTTTCCTCCTGTCTTCACCAGTTTCCCAAAGTTTGTGTGATCCTCCTGTGTTCTTTAGCTCTGCTTCTAACCTCCCTTCTATCCTCTATCTCCCTCCCCCACAACTCCTTCTAAGTCTTCTTCCCAGAGGGTAAACCTGCTATATTGAAGGACTTACTACCTGTAAACATACTTCTGGTTGGGCCTTGCTTTTCATATATAATCACAAGTCTAGTTTATGTAGTTAAAGGTGTCAGAATAATAGCTACCATGATTGTCATTTTCTAAGCGGTGTTTGATGCTATTGTTGTTGCTCACTGTATTACTTTGGCCAAGGTGACGTGATTGCTCTAGTCAGTTGTCTTTACTCTTATACCAAAACTGAGATCGCGTAAAGGCCATTACAGACTCAAAACACAAAGGCCAACTATGCCAACAGGACAATCCAAAAATTAGCCGTTCCCTAACAGCTTTAAATACTAAGAATAAAGATACACGCAATAAGCAATTTATAAGCAGGAAAAAAAAATTTTAATCAACAACAGAACAACAGAAATAAGAAGACCTAAACAGAATGCAAATCTAGACTTCTAGATCACCAAAAGAAAATCCAGGGGATGAGATGGAACAATCCACAACTTAACCACCTGGACTCCCTGAACTAGCAACTAAAGAAAATCTGGAAAAAATGAAATCAGAAATAATTTCTCAGATAACAACAGAGATGGTGACCATAGTGAAAGACATAAATAATAACTCTAGAACAGACACAGATTTAAAAAAAACATAAAGGAGCTAAGGAACATGATGGAATAGGAAACAAATGTAATCCATAAAACAGATTCAAACAGATATTCAGGAGATTAAAAACTCCATTTAAAGTTTGCCCAGAAGAATGAGCCAATGTTAGGGCAGAATATCAGATATAGAACAAAGGATTGCAGTTAGTGATCTGGAAAGGAAAGATTTCTTAACAATAGCAAGGAACCATGAGAAATCGATCTAGCAGATACTAGATGATGCAAAGAAGAATAACACAAGACTGATTGGAATCAATGAAGAAACAGGAGCTAGCACAAACAACATTAAAAAAAACCTGTTCACAGAAGTAATGGCAGAAAACATTGAGAGCAGGGGGAAAGAATTTGACATACAGATAAGAGAGGCATACAGGACTACAACTAGCTGTGATCAAAAAAAAAAAATCTACATCGAGGCATATAATAGTCAAGATTCCAGAAACCCAACAGAAGAACAAAATATTACAAGTAGTTAGAAAAAAGAAACAAATTACATAAAAAGGAAAGCCCATCAGAATCAAAGCAGACTTCTCAACACAAACCCTCAAGTTAAGAAAAGCCTGGAGTGAAGTATTTCAAGCCCTAAAAGAAAACAACCTGCAACCCAGACTAATGTACCCTGCAAAACTATCTTTCAAAATCAATGGAGATATAAGATACTTTCATGACAAAGAATACCTGAGGAACTTCATAAATGCCAGACCAGTTCTCTGAAAAAAATTTAAACAATATCCAAGAAAAAGACAATGAAGATCAGAACAAAATTTAGCCCAACAGAATGAATCCATCAGGCAAGGCAAGACATTAAATCAAAGCGGGGGGGGGGGTGAAACAACAGGAAAAGATCATGAAAAGGATAAGTCAATACATATCAGTTATAACCATCAATGTTAATAGTCTCAATTCTTCAATCAAAAGAAATAGACTAGCAGAATGGATCAAGAAGCAAGACCCAACAATATGCTGCATACAAGAAACCAACTTAATTCAAAAGGAAATTCATAAATTGAAAGTAAAAGGAAGGAAAACAATACTCTATGGGACAGGAACCCAGAAAAAAGCAGGAGTAACTATCCTATTTACAGAGAAAATGGATTTCAAACTAAGACTAATTAAGAGAGACGAAGAAGGTCACTACATCCTTGTAAAGGGAAAAATGCAAGAGGAAGAGATAGAAATCATAAATATATATGCACCAAATACTAGTGCACAAAAATATGTAAAACAAATATTAACAGACATGAAAAATCAAATATGTACTAATACAATATTAGCGGGGGACCTCAATACCCCAGTGTCACAAATAGACAGATCAACTAGACAAAAAATAAACAATGAAATACTAGAACTTAACCAAACTCTTGAACAAATAGATTTAACAGATGTTTACAGAGTGTTTTGCCCCACAAAATCAAAATACACATTCTTTTCAACTGCACACAGGTCATTTTCCAAAATAGATGACATATGTCCTCAAAGAACAAGTTTAATTAATAGCAAAGGAATGCAAGTTATCCCCTGTAAAGGAAAGAAGGGAATGGAATAAATATGAGAAAATGAAAAAAATGGAAACAAAGTCTTTGTAAATAGGGAGGGAAGGAGGGGTTGAAGGATGGGCAGGGGAATGGGGAAAAAATAAGAACCAAGGGAGATTATGTAAAGGTGAAAATTTCCAATGATGAATGTCATTATACTGTATACCTAAAATGTACCAATAAAATTAATGAAAAAAAGTTATCCCCTGTATATTGTCAGATCATAGTGTGACGAAATTGAAGATAAATAGCAAAAGAAACCACAAGAACTTCATAAACACATGCAAATTGAAGAACACCCTCCTGAACAACAAATGGGTCACAGAGGAAGTTAAAGAAGAAATTAGACAGTTTCTACAATTAAACAACAATCCCAATGCAAAATATCAGAATTTATGAGACATAATGAAAGCAGTCTTCTGAGGGAAATTCATAGCAGTGAATATCCATATTAGGAAAACAGAGCAAGCTCAAATAAACAACCTAATGCTGAACCTCAATCTTATAGAAAAACAAGAGCAAGACAAATCCAAAGCTTGTACAAAGGAGGAAATTATACAGATCAGAGTAAAAATCAATACAATGGAGACTAAGAGAACAATACAAAAAAATCAATGAAGCAAAGAGTTAGTTTTTTGAAACAATAAACCAAGTTGACAAACCCTTACCCAACCTTATCAAAAAAAGGAAAGAAAAGGCCCAAATCCATGCAATTAGGAATGAAAAGGGTGAAAATACAACAGACCCAGCAGAAATCCAGAGGATCATCAATCCCTACTTTGAGAACCTATACAACAATAAGGTGGACAAAAACAGAAGAAATGGACAGATTTCTAGATACATATGAATTACCAAAGATGAACAAAGAAAACTTAAAATTCTAAACAACCCAGCCGGGGATTTAGCTCAGTGGTTTCGCTGACTGCTGCGCAAGTGCAAAGACCAAAGTTCGATCCCCAGTACCAAAAAAAAAAAAATTCTAAACAACCCAATATCAATCAACAAAATTGAAAATGTAATTAAAACCTTACCTATGAAAAAAAGCCCAGCTTGTTATGGCTTCACTGCTGAATTCTACAAGACATTTACAGAAGAACTATTGCAATTACTGTTTAAAATTCTTCAAGGAAATTGAAAGGGAAGCAATACTCCCAAATGCATTCCAGAAAGCAAGCATCACCTTGATTCCAAAAGCAGAGTAAGACCCAACCAAAAAAGAGAAGTATAGGCCAATCTCCCTAATGAACATAGAAGCAAAAATCCTCAACAAGACCCTGACAAACATGCTGCCTGCCTTGCAAGTGCAAGAACCAAAGTTCAATTCTCAGTACCCAAAACAAAAACAAAAACAAAAAAAAAGATCCTGGCAAACAGAATACAGAAGATCATCAAGAAGATCATACACCCTGACCAAGTGGGATTCATCCCAGGGATGCAGGGATGGTTCAACATATGCAAATCAATAAATGTAATACACCGTATTGACAGAGCCAAGGACAAAAAACATACAATTATCTCAATAGATGAAGAAAAGCGTTTGACAAAATCCAACACCTATGTGTGATAAAAAACCCTACAGAAAATTGGAATAGATGGTCTATCTCAAACTCATACAAGCCATCTATGAAAAACAAAAAGCCATCATCATACTAAGTGGTCAAAAACTGAAATCCTCACAAATTTGTTAAATTATTTAGATTCTGTTGTATAAATGTCAAAGATAATTCATTTTTAAATGACATTATTTATAATGTATTGAAAAATATATATTTGTAACATATACATAAACAAATATGCAACTCTTTTACCTTCTTACTAAAAATTTTAGGCATCAAAAAGGAGTCTATTGCTTTTTAAAATATTTTAGGGACAAATGTGTGAAAACATCTAGCCAATGAAAAGAGACAGATTACATGCCAGATGAGAAACAATCAGGAAAAGGCCAGACTACTGCAGAGACTAAGTGTGCAATGCAGAATGATGACAAAGGGCCTGTCCACTCACATTTGTGCATTTATAGCTGTCATCAGAGAGAAGATCTTCTACCTGGGAATGATAGATGGTACATTGGCAAAGGGAAAGAAAATCTCTAGATGAAGAAAGAAATTGTAACAGCATGCCCACATCCCTTGGGAGGCTGAGAAGACGCTGAGCATGAGGAGGATTTGAGTCAGCCAGGATTGACTCTGAATTCTGATACTCTGGCCATCATCAGTGTGACTATGGACAAGATGCTTAACTCAGCTCATCTGTATTATGGGCATAATGTGATTTACCACACCAAGTTAAATTTCATAATGGATGTAAAGTGCTTTGTAGAGTCAAGTAGAGAAAAACTAAGTAGGGGTTATTGTAATTATTCTGTAGCTGGAGGCCTTGGAGCAATTTGTCCTTGAGCTTTACTTTCTTCCTCTACAACCCAGGAATAATAGCCTTTACCTCCCAGGATTACTGTGATATTATGCTGATAGTGAACATGAGGGTGCTTATAACACAAAGAAGGCATTCAATAAATATCAGGTTTTTCCCCACCAAAAAAAAAAAAAAAAAAACTGAAATCCTTCATGCTAAAATGAGGAACAAGACAAGGATGTCCACTACCACCACTCCTCTTCAATATAGTTTTGGAAACATTAGCCACAGCAATTAGACAAGAAAAAGAAATAAAAGGAACAAAGATAGGAGAAGAAAAAGTTAAATTGTCATTATTTCCAGATGACATAATACTCTATATGAAAGATCCCAAGAATTCCAGCAAAAGTCTTCTAGACTTAATAACCAAATTCAGTAAAGTAGCTGGATATAAGGTCAATACAGAAAAATCAATAGCTTTCCTGTAAACAAACAATAGACACATTGAGAGAGGAACTGGACAAACAACTCCCCTCACAATAGCATCCAGAAAAATGAAATACCTAGGAATCAACCTAAAATAAAAGACCTCTACTCTGAAAACTACAGCACTCTGAGAAAAGAAGTCAAAGAGGATATCAGAAAATGGAAAGATATCCCTTGCTCCTGGGTAGGAAGAACCAATATAGTGAAAATGGCCATACTTCCAAAACTGCTACATAGATTCAGTGCAATCCCAATTGAAATTCCAACAGCATACTTCACAGAGCTTGGGAAAACAATCCAAAAATTCATTTGGAACCAGAAGAGATCTAGAATAGCAAAAGCAATTCTAGGCAACAAAGACAAGGTAGGGGTATCACAATCACCAACTTGAAACTATATACAAAGCTGCTGTGATTAAAAACAGCATGGTACTGCCAAAGAAACAGACCCAAGGACCAGTGGAACAGATTAGAAGAAGAAGAAACAACTCCAGACATACTCAGCCACCTCATCTTTGACAAAGGATCAAAACACCCTCACTGGAGGAAAGACAGCCTCTTTAATAAATGGTGCTGAAGAAACTGGGTTTCACCTTGCCAAAGATTAAAACTAGACCTATATCACTCATCATGCACTAAACTAAAATCAAAATGGATTGAAGATCTAATATTAAAACAGAAACACTAAACCAGCTGGAAGAGAGGCTAGGTAGAACTTGAAGACATTGGCATAGGAAAAGATTTCATGAACAAAAGCTCAGTTGCACATGAACTAGCAAAAAGAATCAACAAGTGGGATCTCTTTTTATTAAAAAGCTTCTGTATAGCAAGAGAAACCACCAACAGCATGAAGAGACAATCCACAATAATCCTCAGACAAAGGTCTACTATCTTGAATTTATAAAGAACTTTTAAAAATCAGACCTACCAAATTTAAAGACCCAGTCCAAAAATGGGCATCTAAGATGAACAGACAGTTCTCAGACAAAGAAGTAGAAATAGCAAATGTTCATATGTTCATATGTTCATATGTTCATATGTTCAAAGAAGTAGAAATAGCAAATTTTTCATATGTTTATACGAAAAAAGTTTAAAATCACTGGTCATTTGAGAGATGCCAATGAAAACAATGCTAAGATTCCATGTAACCCCAGAAACAATGGCTGCTATCAATAAATCAACCAATAACAAATGCTGGCAGGGCTGTGGGGAAAGAGGAACCCTGCTCCACTGCTGGTGGGAGTGTAGACCGGTGCACCACTGTGGAAATCAGTATGGAGATACCTCAAAGAACTAAACCCAGAGATTTAAAAGAATCATACCACAGTGATATATGTGCACCCATGTTCATAGCAGCACAGTTTGTAATAGCTAAAACTTGGAAATAGCCCAATTGCCCATCGACTGGAGACTAGATAAAGAAAATGAGGTTTTTTTTATATAAAATGGAGTTCTACTCAGCCATAAAGAATGAGAAATTAGAGACATTTATAGCTAAATGGATGCACATTGAGGTCATACTCTTAAATGAAATAAATAGGACACACATGTAAATAGTGAATTGTTGCTCTGGTATGAGAAACTGAGCATGTAAACAAAGATTAAAAGGTATAACAGATAATATGAAATAGGAAGAAAAGGGGCAACAGGAAAGGAGAAGTGGGAGGGGTAGAGGCAAGGAAAGAAGGGAATGGAATTAATATGAGAAAATGAAAAAATGGGAACATAGTCTTTGTAAATAGGGAGGGATGGAGGGGTTGAAGTGAGGGCAGGGGAATGGGGAAAAAGTAGGAACCAAGATATATCATGTAAAGGTATAAATTCCCAATTATGAATGTCATCATATTGTATACCTAAAATGTACCAATAAACTTAATGAAATTTTAAAAATTTTAAGGAATCAAAAAGCAGACAAGTATCTCAGGAGCCTGTCTTGCCCCCAAGAACTTGGTCCATTAATCTGTTTTCTACATATTTTGACTAAATCAAAAGAACTATGGCTTAGGAATGCTGTCTTCCAAAAATAACTGCCCACTACTTTAAATTCAATTTCACAGGGCCGGGGATTTAGCTCAGTGGTTCTGCCGCCTGCCTTGCAAGTGCAAGGACCTGAGTTCGATCCCCAGTACCAAAAAAAAAAAAAAAAATTCAATTTCACAAATATTTCTGAGAATGGCTACTTCCACAAGCTGTTACTCTGCAGGCAGAGACAGCTTCCGCTTCAGTTTCAGTACTGATACACTACAATTGGCTAATTCTTAGACTGCACAGCTTTACCTTCATACTTACATTAAAACAACCTAGTGTACATTGATCCACTGAAAAATATCATTTTGTTAAGTGCACTCACAGCCTCCTGCCCACAGCCTTTTCATTTCATTCTCTAATAAAAAAATATTAGGAGCTGGCAGAACAAATCCTTGTACCATTTGACTACTAAATCCTAAGAGCTTACTTTAAAATTTTTCAAATTCTAAAAATACGACTTTTTGGCAATTAAGACCTTTCTTTTCAGCCACACATAGCATCACACACGCAAAGCCTTGAATCTATACCCTTCAAACCATGGCTCAACCATCAGCCATTCTGGTACAACACTGTAACTGTAACAATGAATGGCTTAATACTGCCATTCAGAGTAAACTAATACCTCAGACCATACCCAAGCAGTTCAGAATTCATATGGCAGCTCCAGGAGATGGAAAGGTCTTGGCCTTGCTGCTCTGCCACCACTGGCACATGGCCTGACCCTCAGATAGTAAGTCTAGTCACAGCCTTGTGTTATATCCAGCCAGAAGGAGGAGACAGAGTCCTACTCTCATTGTCTCACACAGCCTGGACGTTGCATTGTCCAGGGTCAGCCATGTGGCCACACTGCGGCCTAAGAGCAGCCTCTGCCCAGGAGGGATGCAGAAATCTCATGGTGGAAGGCCACGAGTACCATACTAAGAAACCTGGTACTATCGAAAATCAACACGGAAATTGCAAAGAATATTAAGTGAGGAGCAGTACAAACAACTTTCTACTTTAGGAAGTTGCTCAAATAGTTTTATAGTAGAGATAAACTATAGGAACAAGGACCAGTTAGGATGCTGGTGCAGAATCCAGAAGAGATTCAAGGACTGCCATGGACACTGAAAGTAGGAATTATCCAACAAGATGAGACTGAAGGCTGCCAAAAGAGGTAACCTCAGAGCCCCAGTCTCTGTCTATATAACACAGGGAAATTAATACCAAAAAGGTGTTGTTATAAGGCTGTTGTGAAGAACAATAACACACAGGACACTAAAGGCCTGTGAAAAGTATAAATCACTACACAAACTTCAAAGTAAAAGTTTCTCTAACTTAACTTGACCAATTTATAAAATAAATTTAAAGAATTTCTGTTATAACACTTGCCTTATAATTTCATAAACATTCTATCACTCCTTGTTTAATAGAATTCTTTTGCTTGTTCAAATGTTATTAAATATCAAAAGTCAGATGGCTATACATGTGTGGATTTATTTCTGTGTTCTCTATTCTATTCCATTCTCCATGTGTCGGTAATGTCAGCACCATGTTGTTTTGATTACTATAGCTCTTCAACTCAGGTGGTATGATGTCTCCAGATTTGTTTGCTTGTTTCTGCTCTAGAATACTTTTGATATTTGGGGTCTTTTGTAGTTCCACACATACTATATCAGGATAGCTTTAACTATTTCTGTGAAAAATACCATTGACATTTCAATAGGGATTACACTGAATCTATAGAATGGCTACTGACATTTTAATGATATTAATTCTTTTAATCCATGAACATGGGATATCTTTCCATTTATTTCTGTCTCTTTCAATTTCTCTTATTAATGTTTTATAGCTTTCACTGAAAAGATCTTTCACTTCTTTGGTTAAATTTATTCCTAAATATTGTTTGGTAGCTACTGTGAGATTATCTTGATTTCTTTTTCATATAGTTTGGTTTTAATATTTAGGCATCCTATTGATTTTTGTACGATGATTTTAGAGCCTGCAATATTACTGAATTATTTCTCACAGTTTTTTGTTGTTGTCTATAGGGTCTTCTATATACAAGACCAAGACATTTGCAAACAAAAGAATTTAACTTTGGGATTTCCAATTTAGATGACTTTTTTTTTAGTTCCTGCCTAATTACTCTGGCTAGGGCTTCTAGTACTGTGTTGAATAGAAGTAGAAAAATAGTCATCCTAATCTTGTTTCAGATGTACAAGAAAAAGTTTTCAACTTTTTCTGTGTAGTGTATTAGCTGTGTGTTTGTCATTGATGGGTTTTATTGTGTTGAGTTACAGGCCATAAATATCTAACTTTTGAGAATTTTTTCATCATAAAGAGATGTTTAATACAAAATGGAGGAATGAGAGTATCTTCAATAAATAAAGCTGAAAAGACTGTATATCCACAGGCAGAAGAATAAAATTAGACACTTATGTCTAACCATATACAAAAATCAACTCAAAGTGAGTTAAAGACTTGGAGCCTGAGATTTGGTGTCCTGACATTGGATATAGTGGCATGAGGAGGACAAGAAGGGAAGTGGGTCCCTGGGACCCAGGAAAGATCTGAAGCAAGAACTGAAGTCCATGGGGAGAGCTAAGAGAGAGACTTCAATGAAAAAGAGGAAGGTGGCAGGTGGTGCTTTGTCACAGAGCTTGGACTCATGCCATGGGAAGCACAGGTTGAATTTGCAGACACACTGTGACTACTGGAAACCCCAGAGGCCTCCATGGAGAGGTACCAGTGGAACAGAGCAGTGGCACAGCAGACTGCAGTGGCTGTTGAGTTATTCAGCTTCACCACCACCTGCCTCACAAGTACAAGGTCCTGATTTCAATCCCTGGTATCAAAAAAAAAAAAAGAGAGAGAGTTATTCAGGTTCAGACATCACCCAGGAGAAGGCAACTGGCTGGTAGTCATCTTGGAGAGGGGCCAACTGAGCTTGGAACTCAGAACAGCTGCAGGCTAGCTCCTTTTAGTGGTTCCTGGTTGTCACAGTGAAGGTGCCAAGTTCAAGTCAGCAGGAGGTCAGGGAGTAGGGTTCAAGCTGGCAGGAGGCAAACAGATTGTTGCAGGCTCAACAAATCTGATTGAAGCTTCATACCCAGAAACCAACCTGAACTTTAATGGCACTAAAGGTCCAGGCTAAGCACAGAGGAGGAGTCTTCCAGGATGCTGTAGCACTGCTCCAAGCACAGAGAAGGTGAGCCGCATGGGCGCCAACAGCACCCCACCCCCCCCCATCGAAATGAGAAGACACATAAACAAGTCTCAAAACCAGACTTCCAGATCACCTATAGCAACCCCAAAGGGAAACAAGATGGAATACTCTGGTACTCAACCACCTGGACTCCCTGAACTGGCAACAAAAGAGGATCTGGAAAAAATGAAATCAGAAATAATTTCTCACATAACAGCAGAGATTGTCCTCATAGTGCAAGACATGATTAATAAATCTAGAGAGGACACAGATAAAGGTTCAGGCTTACTGGGATTATCTACTACCACACCATAAATCTACAGCTGGTTTGCTGGCATTATACAACTTGGATCTGGACTCTGTCTGCCCACTTTTTCTACCAATGACAGCAGAGACATGCCTTGAATTGGATTTTTTTTCCTTATTTTCTTCTTTCTTTTTTCTTTTTTTCTGATTTCTGTTCTTGTTATTTTGTTTTTTCTTGATTGTTGTTTATATACAAGTGGGAACATGGTTTCTAGTTGTTTTTTTGTTGTGGTTGTTCTATTCTGGTCTTGTTTTTACTTCTTTCTTCTCTCTTTCCCTCTTGCCTTCTTTACTAGTTTCCCAAGTTTGTATGATCTTCCTTTGTCCTCCAGCCTTGCTTCTAATCTCTTCTTCTACTTCTCTATTTTTCCCACCAATCACTTTTAAATCTTCTCCCCTTAAGGTAAAATTGCCATAATGAGGGCTTATTTATTGCATACAATTTTCTGGTTCATTCTAGATTTTGTTATATAACCACAAATCTAGTTCATACAGTTAAAGATGGAAAATTAATAATTACTACAGTTTGTTGTTTTCTAGGCTGTTTGATGCTATTGTTATTGCAACTGTACTACTTTAGCCACGGTGACATAATTGTGCTAATCAGTTGTTCTTCCTGGTATACCAAGTCTGAGATTGCATAAGGGTCTTAAAAAATACTATAGGCCAGTGCCAAAGAACTGGGGCCTGGACCAAGCAGGCAGAAACTTCTCATCCCCAATTAATTGAAGAGGCAGAATATTGCAACAGACTCAAAACCCAAAAGCCAGCTACATCTGGAAAACACATCTAAGAAGTAGTCATTTCCTAAGGGTTCTGAATACTGGTAATAAAGCTACTCGCCATAAGAAATCTATAAGCATCAACCCAGGAATTAAACTAAAAAAAAGGTAGAAAATGAGAAGACACTTAAACAAGATGCAAGCACACTCCCCACAGGTTTTCAGCTCACCGAAGGCAAATCCAAGGGGCAATGAGGTGGGACAATCCAAAAGCCACCCACCTGGACTCTCTGAAATGGTAAAAGGGGAGGTAACAAAGAGATGAATGAGGATCTAGAAAAATTCAAAACAGAAATAATTTCTCAGATAACTACAGAGACGGTGACCAGAATGAAAGACATGCTCTATACAGCAGATACAGATTTTTTTAAATAGAGCTCAGAAAAATGATGGAAACTATGAACACACAGCATAGGAAAGAAATGGAGTCCATAAAACAGATTCAGACAGATATCCAGATGATTAAAAATTCCATTGAAAGTATTCCCAGCAAAATAATCCAATGTGAGGACAGAATGTCAGATATAGAAGACAGGATTGTGGGTAGTGATCATGAAAAGCATGATTCCCTAAAAGTAGCAAGGGATCATGAAAATTAAAACAGCAGCTGCTAGATGATACAAAGTGAAGTAAAGACTTAAAATTTAAGATCCAAAACTATAAAATTCTAAAAAAGACATAAGCCCCATGACATTGGTCTGGACAGTGATCTCTTTGCTATGACCCCAAAGGCAATGACAGCAAAAATGGACAAATAGGATTACAACAAACTAAAAAGCTTCTGCCAGTAAATGAAATAATTAACAAAGTAAAAAGATAACCTATAGAATGGAAGAGACTATTTGCAAGTGATACATCAGATAAGGAGCTAATATCAAAAATATACAAGGAACTCAAGCTACTCAATAATAAGAAAATAGCAATATTTAAAAATGGGGAGAGGATTTAAATAGGTATTTCTCAGAAGTAATACATACAAATAGCCAACAGATATACGAAAAAGTGCTTAAAATTACTTATCACAGAAATACAAATCAAAACCACAACAAAATATTACCTCACACCTGTTAGATTGGCTATAATCAAAAGCAAAAACAGAAAGAAATACAACAAGCATTGATGAGGATGTGAAACAAAAGAAACCCTATACAATGTTGCTGTACTATAAATTAGTACGGCCACTTAGTACAGCCACTTTGGAAAACAGTACAGGGATTCCTCAAAAAAACTGAAAACTGAACTACCATATGATCCAGCAACTGATATCAGTATACCAAAGATATTTCTGCTGTCCTATGTTCACTGCAGCATTATTCACAATAGCCAAGGTATGGAAACCAATCTTGATGTCTGTTCATCAATGTGTTAATCTAGATGTGTGGATTTTTTTTAAGCAGTATATACAGATAATACAATACTATTTGGCCATTTACAAAGAAGAATATCCTGTTATTTATGACAACAGGAATGAACCTGAGAACATTATCTTGAGTGAAATAAACCAGGCATAGAAGCACATCACTGCATGAACTCATGGAAGTTGAGAGTAATAAGACAATAGGTAGACTGGAAAGGGAAAGAGGAGATGTGGGTCAAGAGGCAAAAGTCACAGATGGACAGGAGGAATAAATTCTGCTGTTCTACTGCATCAGGATGACTATAGTTAATGACACTGAGTTGTACATTTCAAAATAGAAGAAAGGTTTTCGAATATTCTTACCACAAAGAAATGATTTGTATAAGGTCATGAACACGCTAATTCTTCTGATTTTTATTATTATACAGTATTTTATATGTATCAAAACATCATATTATAACTCACAAATACGCAGTTTTGTTTTGTCAATTAAAAATAAAGCTTTAAAAAGTTATTAAATAGCAAAAAGTTATTAACGGCTATAATACTTAAATTTAACATCAGTTTGTGAGTAACACTGTTTAAGATATAAGCAATTATACTTTTCTTCTTTTGGTGGGGGATGGTACTTGGGATTGAATGCAGAGCTTTCACAATGAGCTACAACCCCAGCCTATTTTTTTTAAGAAAGCATCTCACTAAGTCCCTAAATTGCCTAGGCTGGGCTCAAACTTGCAATCTTCCTGAAAACTAGGACTACAGGTGTGCGTGGCTCCACCCCTGCCTGTGAACTTGACGTTCCCTTTATCAGCCTCAGTCCTGTGCTCACCAGTACCTGGAGCTAAAATGCCCTTGGCCTCTTCTAATCCTGGAGAAAGGTTTCCTTAGTTCTGCCCTATAAATGTTAACATTCTCCAGGTTTCCATCTTCTCTCCTCTTGGTGCCCCTGGCTGAGCCTTGCTCCAGAACCTCACTGAGGTCCACTCCCTACCAGCCCACAATCACCTGGCCAGCCAATGAGCAGCCTTATGAGTAACTTCCCGTCCCTCTGAAATTTACCTTCTTCCTGCCATCAGCCCAGGGTGGCTTTGCCATCTGCGGCATGGCCCAAACAAAACTGCCAATGCTTCCAGATGCCACCCCATACACAAATATTGAATTTTTCACATCAACCCCTCCTTCCTGTGCTCAGTCCAATACCTCCTACAAACCCAAGTCACTCTTTGTGGGCTCCTTCAATTGCTTTACACCCAACAAAACCAGCACATCTTTGCTGAAAGAATGCTACGGTGAGGGAACAGCCTTTCTGCCATGTCCAGGTATCTCCTCCTGCCACCAGGAATTGACCTAAAGGTAAGAAGTGATCCATGACTTCCCACTTGGAAAGTTCTGTTAGCTCACATTTCTTTTTTTTTTTTTTGGTTCTAGGGATCAAACTCAGGACCCTGCACTTGCAAGGCAGGTGATGGAACCACTACGCTAAATCCCTGGCCCTTAGCTCACATTTCCTAAGACCAGTTTATCTCCTCAAAGTGCTATCACCAAGCAAAACTAACAACCAGAGCATCAGACAAGACGGGAGTCTTTGTATACATCATCAAATAATTCTATTGTGCAACAATTGGAAAATATGCTTGCTTGTATGCCTGCAGAGAGAAAATGCTTATAATTTCAGTGGAACAGGCAGCAAATTACACTGTTTTTTATACAGGTATGGTCTTACCAGTGTAAAAAGATGCACAGAGAAAAACTGGAAGGACACACAACAAAATGATAAGCATATTCGTATCTATGCAGTGAGACTCTAAGAGATATTTCACTCTTCTCCTCTAAATTTTTCTAAACTTCCAGATCCTCCTTATAAGGATAAGAAATATGTGACTGGACTCCCCCCCCCCCCCCCCCC
>NW_004624735.1:16170575-16207258 GCF_000247695.1 Heterocephalus glaber | reverse complement strand
TGGGAGTGTAGACTGGTACAACCACTGTGGAAATCAGTATGGAGATACCTCAAAGAACTAGGACTGGAAGTCCCATTTGACTCTGCTATTCCCCTGCTGGGGATCTTCCCCAAAGAATTAAAAGAATCATACCACAGTGATATATGTGCATCCACGTTCATAGCAGCACAGTTTATGATAGCTAAAACTTGGAAACAGCCTAAATGCCCATCAACTGGAGACTGGATAAAGAAAATGTGGGGTTTTTTATAAAATGGAGTACTACTCGGCCATAAAAGTGATAAATTAGAGACATTTATTGCTAAATGGATGCACATTGAGGCGATACTCTTAAGTGTAATAAATAGGACACACGTGTAAATACCAAATTGTTTCTCTAGTGTGAGAAACTGAAAGTGTAACTAAGGAATAAATGGTATAATAGATAATGTGAAATAGGAAGAAAAGGGGCAAAGGGGAGGGGGAAGTGGGAGGAGTAGTGGAAAGGAAAGAGGGGAATGGAATCAATATGAGAAAACGAAAAAATGGAAACAAAGTCTTTGTAAATATGGAGGGATGGAGGGGTTGAAGGGAGGGTAGGGGAAGGGGGAAAAATAAGAACCAAGAGAGTATGTACAGGTGCATATCGCCAATGATGAATGTCATTATGTTGTACACCTAAAATGTACCAATGAAAGGATACACAAAAAAAAGTTCATATTTGAGCCAGAAGAAGAGTAAACGACACTTTCCCACAAAGCTCCATATGACCAGAAGAAATCTCTGTACTTCCAGGGAAAAAGCAAAAAAGCATGTTTGATCATTGTGCTGACTGCCAGAAAATCCACTGAAGAGTCTGAAACTGGCCTAGCAGTGGCCAGCTATGCTAATGGACAAGCCTGTGCTTTGAGGTCAGGCTGCCAGGCCACCTCCAAGCTGCGCTGTGTGGATGAACTATTGCTGCAGATGAATGTCTAATACAGTACTAACCTTTCAGGACTGGTCCAAGAATTACGAATAATGTATCCAAAGCACTAGGCATGTACACAAAAAGCAGAGTCCTAATATGTAGATATTAATATATTTTATCATCTTGCATAAGGCAACATTGTGGGGAAAAACCAAGAAGTAGATACAGAAAATGCAGGGTCTCATCCCAATTCCATTGCTTACTTGGAATCACAGATTCTAATTGCAGTTTTAATCCATCATGCTGACCCCAGTGCTACCAGAGTGAACTCTCTAGCAATTAATTTCATCCAGATCGTTCTCCTGCCAAAACCTCTCATAACCACCCTTCTAAAATCCAAAGTCTTTAGTACATGGCAAATGTCCTGTTCTCTTTTCTGCCTTAATAGTCACTATCTTCCTTTCTCTGCCCCCTGACTATTCCTATCCAGTTTTCCCTACCCACTGTCCTTTGCACCCCACCCTATCTGGAGTAACTGGAGCTCTAGAAAACACTAAGCCACCCCTGTGACTCTACCTGGGGACTCATTGACTGAAGGCTCTGAAACTTGCTCAAAATCCACATTTGCGGATGCATGCTGGTGTACACACACACACACACACACACACACATCAATCAGACCTTCCCCACAGGTAACAACACTCAGTGAGTCACATAAGAATTCCTTTTGGAAAGCACCATTTTACCTTTGCTATCCCCAGCACCTAGCTATTACCAGTGACACAGTAGTCCTCAGACCTAAACTACGTGCCTAAAGGAATTCTTCCTGGATAGCTCCTTCTGTGAGGAGCCTGAGAAGTAATGGAAAGTGAGGAGGCCATATCAGGAGGCCTACGAAGGGAGGGGAGGAGGATAATGGAGAGTGCCAAGAGCGGGGAGAGAAATAAGAAAAGGAGAAAAAGGAAGAGAAAACTTAGGGACAAATTTAGGATAACATTTTGGGAGTAAGTTTTGGAACTGATAATCATAATTTTACTTAATATTAACATGAGTGCTGCAGTCTACACACACAGACACACACACACACACACACACACACACACACACACACGCACACGTATTTCATTTTCATCTCCTTAAAAGGCCTGTAAGGAAAGCAGCACAGGCATACCCTCCCTATGGCCCTGGGCAGCACAGTGACTTTTCAGAGGAAGCAGTAATAAGGGAATGGAACTTGAGTTTGGAACCCAGGGGGCTTTGTGCTATTTGCACTGTATGCAGCCTCGCTACTGGGGAGCGTCTGCCTTGTTATCAAGGCCTATCCAGATGAAACACACTGATGCGGGTTTTAATTTCCTCTCTCTTTATCAGATAAGTATTGACATTCAGGCCACAATCCAACCCTAGGGATACTTCATTTAATGAGTTTCATGTGCTTTTTAAAGTAGCCATATCTCTTCAAGAGTATAGGATATAAAACAAAAGTACATAGAACAAAAGAAAACAAATCCAGATTTGCCTGGGGGAGCCTGTGAGGACTGGGCAGGGGCACAGTAGGTGGTCCTCAGGGCTCTGGAGAGTCTTTCCTGAAAGCTGACAGGGCACCTTCAAGGACCTAGCTGTCACTAGCTAATGTGTCTAAGATCAACATTCAGGAAGCAAGAGAACATTGGTTTTCCCTGGGATATCTGCCTAGTGGGGTGAGAAGCAAGCTTAAGCCTCACTGGCCAGTCTCTAGGGCTCAGCTCCAGAGAACCCCAATCTGTGCCCTCTAGAGTTGTCACAGCACCCTGCATTAGGGGACCTGTGGTCTCATCAGACACTAAAGTCTGCCCCCTCTCAGCTGAGTGGTCAGAGACAGCACAGTCCATTTCCTTCTTCTTGTATCTCAGGAACTGGCCCACAACCAGGAACATTTTTCTATTCAGCGAATATTTATTGAGCACCCTCACATGCCAGACACTACCAAAAAGAGTGGATAAGAGAGTGAGAAAAAAAGGGACAGAAGACAATGGTATAGTGGGCTAAATGCTGCAACAGACAGTACAGGGCAAGGGAGTAAGGGAGGACTTGCTGGAGGAGATGGCAACACAAAAGGGTGAGTGGAGCTCAAGTGCACTGCAGAGCAGGGCTTCCCAAACCTGACCATGCATTCAAGTCACCTGAGGGTCTGGTTAGAATCCAGATTCTAATTCAAGAGGTCTGAAGAGGCCCTGTCTATCCTGCCGACAGGTTCCCAGGGGTCATCAATGCAGTTAGCTAGTACCTTACAGCCCTGGCTGGTCCAAACCACCTGGTCTCAAGCTTTCCAGCCATGGGGACCACCTGCTGCCTCCAAGCAGAGGAACAAAGATGGGAGACTACAGTGTAATTTGTACAATGGATTTCATTTATAATCTTACATACTCTCCATGTATTTGGGAGGGATTTTTAAATTAATATTGAGACCTCATGTACTTTTATATAATAAGTTTCTTGAAAGAAAGGTTCCTATCTTCTATTTCCTTGTTAAGTCCTGCAAACCTCCTCATCTGGCTGGGTGTTTAAAAGAAAAAGATCTTGGAATTTTCCAAGCATGGCTCAGTTGATTTTTTTTTTTTTTTGAAACACTCAGTTGATCTTTGACAAATTTCATTTTAAACTTTTTCAGAAAACAGATTCACTTCTACAATGCCTACTGTGTATACTGCATAGAACATCACTGATTCCCCAGAACAGTTCTAATTTCACATATTATATCTCACTGTCATTTATACGTTTTGTCAGATGACAGGTCTTGATATTTAATTTTAAAACACAGTCATACTTCAACTGAGTCATTTTAATGCTGGGGACATTCTTACGCAATGATACCCACTCACTCACTAAGTCAATATTATCCAAGAGTTTATCAAAAGGGGAGAATGAGAAAAAGAACAGCAGCCAGAGATGGGATAAGGCTCAGAGATAGGATGATGCCTTTCTTGGTGCAGGCACATGTTCCCTTAAGGATACTGGTAATACAGATAACAAATAAAACTGTGCCTATAGCAGTCTCAGTGTCATGCAGGAGGGAAGAGAGAGCATATATTGTACCAGCTAAAGTGAAATACACAGGATCAGAGAGCTATGCAGAGTGGTGAAGGTGCTGAAGAGAACATGGATGTTTCCAGCACTAAAGGAAAGATTTTCCAGTCAGACACACCTCAGTTTGTACCACAGTAATGCCATTTATTAGCTGCATTAACTGTTACAATGTATCTGCTCTAAGGTTCGTTTCTGTTCCAAATAGAGATATTGATGTATTTACAGGTTGTTGATAAGATGAAAAGAACGTGCCTCTGTAACAAAAAGCAACAAGCCTTTCAAAGATGAACAAGCACACCAGAAGGCCATGGGGGCCAATTTAAAACAGGTCCCTCAGGACAAATTGTGACAATCTGAGCAATGAGAATAATGACTATAAGTGGTTAAAAATATTGAATCAACAAAAATCCATGAGTCAGTCCACAATGATAACATAAAAGAGAAGGGAGGGTGGATCTAACATCTCACCACTTGAAGAAGCCTTGAAACTAGAAAGGAAAAAGGAAAAAAAAGAAAATATTTTGGTTGTTTTTCTAATAGGCAGTATCTTTCCAGATAACCTAATAGCTCTAGCAGTTGAGCTATAAATTGTAATTTACAAGAGAAGGCAGCCTTATAAAAGTAGAAGAAATAACAGAAAAAATCATTTTTCAAAACTATAATGACATTGTTGAATGAGGCAAAGGTTATCAATGGATTTCAAAGTCATCAGAGACACGAGTAAGGCATAGTGTTACACCCAGAACAGTCTCTAGTGCAAGGAGAATGTGCTGAGCTCAGAGCCTTTGTGCCCCATCTAGGGTTAACCTTGACCTCATTGACAGTAGGACCGTCAGACACTGGGTACCTCTAATGTGATACAGCTTTACTTGTGACATACGCTAAACAAAAAGTATCATCTGAACCCATCATTCCTTTGTAAATAGCTTCCAGTATGAGGGAAAGCAGGGGATAGACAAATCAAATAACTGAAAAACCAATTAGACAAATCCAGAAGGAAGAACACTCTACATGATTACCAGCTAGTCTCTTACACAAGTCACTGTTAAAAAAAAAAAAAAAAAAAGGCAGGCACAGATACAACCTGTAATCCCAGCTCCCCAGGGAGATGAGGCAGGAGGATAGCAAGTTCAAGTTCAAGGCCAGCCTGGGCAGCATGACAAGTTTAAAGCTAAGTTAAGAAACACAGTGACCAAATGCAAGGAGTTGTCATGAATTGTATGTATACTTCTTTGGACTAAATGGTTATAATAGAATTTTGGGGTCAAATGGAGGAAATTTTAAAATCATTTGCATATTAGAGGCAATTTCAAAAACTTTCTAAATAGAAAATGGAATAGCACTAATTGAGCAATATTTACAGTGAACTTATTTTTATTTAAGGGAACAAAACACATACACTTAGGTTTTCATGTAAGTATGTTCATTTTTAAAGATTCAGAATGATACACATTCTGGTTTCACAGTAGTGTTCTGTGAGCAGGAGGAAAGTGAAATTGCACTCCTTTCATTTTTGCTTATTTTAATAGCATTATTTAGTTTTTACTGACGCTGCTTCTGTGGCGATAAATATTTGCTGCTGGTTTGTCTGAAATGGTCCTGTGTTCCAGTGACCGCACAGTACCACTCAGCGAGCCCAGGACAGTGACCACGCCAAGCGGTCACATCTGTGGGAGGACCCATTGTGACTGACAGCACTGATGATGGTTCTAGAACTTCATCTGATCAACTGTAAATTCCCAGCAGGCTGGGTGCCAGGGGTAGGGGAAGGATCTTACATGAGGCTGTGGTACTAAACTTCAAGGACTAAGAACATGAAGAAAACCCAGGAGACTTTATTATACATGAACCCAGGGACAGAGGAGGCACAAAAAAGAAATCAAAGTGGCCAGTGGTATCAAATTCAATGAAAAATGGAAGACAAGAGCAGAGAGAAAAAGAACATCAGATGTCATTAATGGAAGAAAAGTTCACAAATAATCCCAGAGAAAGTAATTTCATCAAGTGCTGAGGATTTAGGCCAGATTCTATAAGTTCCCACTGAAGGGGAAAGAAGGAAATAAAAGTAACTAGTAGAACTCATTCAAAGAATTCAGAAATCATCTATGGAGATGCCAGTTTAAAATACACTGTCATGGGGTATAGGCAAGGACTTTCTGAATGGACCTTGGTTGCACAGGAATTGTACTAAGAATCAACAAATGTGATCATATCAAACTAAAAAGCTTCTGCACAGCAAAAAAAGCAACCAACAGTGAAAAGACAATCTACATAATGAGAAAACTTTTTGCTATCTTCCTTAGACAGGACTAACCTAATAGATAGAAAACTAAAAAAAAAAAAAAAATTAGACTCACCCAAATAAAAGACCTAGTCAAAAAATGGGCAACTGAAATGAACAGACACTTCTCAGAAGAAGTGTCTGAAGTACAATAAGTACATGAAAAAATGTTCAACATCTAGAAAGATAAAAACTTTAATAACTAAAAGCACCATTTAAAAGATAGTGTTATATAGGTCTCATTAACAAAGAATTAATGCTAAGTGCTGTGATACAAAGGAAATCCTAAGATTAAGAACTTCAACAGAAGTCCTCAGAAGACTGCAGCTTCATGGGCTATTTGAAAAGAAAAGATTTTTTTAATCATGAATATATTACATCAACTATATTGAAAATCAGAGCAAACAACTCAAACAGATTAATGAGAATAAGATGAATAAAAGGAGTCCCAGTCCAGAAACCTAGTTAAATCCCGGGTAACTGCCATTCTGAAGGGCACCTGGGGCAGGTTTGGGCAACTTTATCAGAATACATGGGCTCTTGCTCACTTCTATGCCCAGATTTTCCATCAGAGGTTGCACAGCCACCATCTGCTCACATCTTACAGATACTCTTGCAATTTTACTCTCAATCCTGATTCATATCCCAAAGTAGTATTATAGTACCTAGAAGATGCCACTGAAATACAGTCATTCTCCCTCCCACCCTAACTTTCTCTTATGTCACATCCTGATCACTTTCCCTACTGAGTATCTCAGCACACAGATCTTGTCTACTGTCATATTTACTCCAAAGTATTTCATGTTTTGAAATTAGATTTTATATCATGACCAGGTAAGGTTTACTCCAAGAATGCAAGGTTGGTTTGACATGCTAAAACCATCAATGTAAGTCATCAGATTAACAAACAAAGATGGAAACCTGTAAAATCATCTGAAAACAAATATACAAAACATTTGAAAAAATGTAGCACATATTTCTGGTTTTAAACAAATTCCTAGCAAACTAGGACTAAAAGGTTCTGAAAGGTAAGCTAATTACTTTCTAAGTTATAGAACTGCTTTAAAATCAGTTGAATTCTTTTTAGGAAACTTGTCTTATACTTGCTTTTTTGCTTCTCTTTCCTCTCTTCATTTTTTTCAGGGCCTGTTATTCATAAAGCAATATCCTAGGATATCTTATGTCTAATCTAAGATGGAGATCTTAATTCTGTTTCCCTGTCTTCCTTGGCAGAGAAAGGAAGAAAATCAAGGAAATTCAAGTATTGGTTGACAAAGCTAATAAGCTCAAGCTATGGATAGATCCTAGAGTTACTAATCCCTCACAGTCACAAAGTGGCTCCATGGCCATGTTATATGGTTTGGATCGTTCAAGTGGCATTTAGGATTTTTCAGTTGCAGTTTCATTTTATCTTTTCCTACCTTATGTGCTATTGTTACACTTCAGCAGAGTTGCTCTAAATATGCACAAGAAGTCTATTCTTTCTTGTATTGGCTTAGACTCATCCCTCACTTGGAATGCCTTCCCACCATCTCTAGGAAGATGACACCTCCTTTTTGCCTGCCTCCTTAAAAAGCCATCCATGATCCTTTCAGTATTAAAAAAAATCATTCATAATGACCTAGCTCATAGTAGACACTCTGTTAGGCATGGAAAAAGATGAGAGGACAGTATTTCCTGCCTTTGTGGAGTTTGGGGTTTAGTGGACAACAGACAGGTAAATGGCCCATCCCTCCATGCCTCCATCCAGCAATGGTGAGATACTGCAGGAAGTGTGCTCCCTAGAGCAGTGATGCAGGAGACAACAAGTCTGCTCAGCCTGGGAAGCCTGTCATTTTCCTATCACTGGATCACTTGGGTCTTCCTGTCCTGTCGCTGTCACTGTGTGACCTGCCTCATTATAGGAACTCCCATGCATAGACCAAGGTAAACTTCACGGATGACTTGAAGGGACCAGTCCACTGTGACAGAGCTGATAAAAAGCAAAGATGATTCCAGGTCAGTCTGATGTCAAGTAAACATGGGGTTTTTCCTCTCTTATTTTGTTTGTTTCAAAAGTGCAAACGTTTCTAGGGCAGGGGATAGAATTGTTTTGTTTGATGTGCTCTCTAAACTGCTTGGGATTTTTTTGGAACTAATAATGTCACCTAATGTCCTTACCCAAAGCAAACATATTTGCTTTCTGTCAGTCATTCTGAATAGCAGACTTGATTCAATTTTCCTGTGTGGCAAGAATGTAATAGAGTACAAACTTTCTTCTGCTGTCTGGTTTCTCCCCACTATCTGCAGATCAATCATGCTGAGAGCAGTAGCAAAAGGTAGTCAGTGATGATAGTTCACAAGACCTGCATGGCTCTGAGAAGGAGCCTCAGAATCCCTGGAGCTCCTACAGATGTACCACAGGCACTTCTCAGTGTCAGTGTGGCACACTCAGAGACCATAGGGTTCCGAGACCCCTAGGGCTGTGCCACCATTAATCCCCACCTGTGGAAACACCACCACTGGTTTCTTTATTTCCTATATAGGTATTTCTAGAGTTGCTCCCAAATGAGCATTTTAGTGCCTAGATTTAATTTTAATTGTGTGCTTAGGAGTTTATCACAAATATTTATGAAAATTCCTTCCCAGGAATCCATATACTGCAAATCTGTCAGGGAGATGTTTGCAAATGGAGCTACCTGGAGCTTACCATGTGTTGCTCTCTGTGAAGCATATCAGAAAGGGTCGGATGACTTCTTAGGGGTCCTATAGTCTAGTCCTATAGATAATATATATATCAAAAGAAAGTGAGCAATGTTTCCTCTCTTAAGGCAGTGGCCCACACCAGCAGTATGGACATCATCTAGGATTTTCTTAGAAATGTACATTCCCAGGATCAGAACCTTTGAGGATGGGCCCAGCAAGCTGGTTTCACAAGCCCTCCAGGTGACTCTGATGCAAGCTAAGCTTCACGTGCCAAAGCCTTGGGACATTATGATGATGACATGTAGCATATGATGGATAGGAACATAACCAGAGAGAGAACACTGAGTTCTCCAGAAGTCATTTCATTTTCGATTTCACTCATTCAACACTTACTAAGAGCCTACTGTGTACACGTGCACGTGTGTACGTGTGTGTATGTGTGTGCATGCATGTGCAAGTGTACATTTTGGCCACCATACCAGGTGCTAGAAATGCAAAGATCAATAAGGTATCACCTTTACCTTGGATATTCACAATCTATTAGGAAAAAACTAGCATACAAATAATTTAAACCATTGTAGTTGACAGTGATATTTAAATAACATCCGGTCTAGTACAGTGGAGTGTCACTGCAACATGTCATGAAACGCTGCGTGCACTGGCTCCTCCTCTCCTGTGAAGTCTGTATGCGGCTTTGCTGACCACCTCCCTACAACAGCAAGTGACAGACAGTCCTGTTCCTTTTTCTTTTTTTTACTATTTATAGACAAAATATAATTATTCCCTTTTTATTCATTAAGTTTATTGGTACATTAAGGCATACAATATAATGACATTCATCATTGGGAATTTATACCTTTACATGCTATATATCTTGATTCTTATTGTTTTCCCCATTCCCCTGCCCTCCCTTCAACCTCTCTACCCCTCCCTATTTACAAAGACTTTGTTCCCATTTTTTCCTCTTCTCATATTTATTTCTTTCCCTTCTTTCTTTTCCCCTACCTGTCCCATTTCCTCATTCCCTTTGGACCTTTTCTTCCTATTTCACATGATCTATTATACATTTTGATACTCATTTACACTTTTGGTTTCTCACAGTAGAAAAACTATTCAGTATTTACACGTGTCCTATTTATTTCACTTAAGAGTATCACCTCAATGTGCATCCATTTAGCTATAAATGTCTCTAGTTTCTCATTCTTTATGGCTGAGTAGTACTCCATTTTATTAAAAACCACATATTCTTCATCTAGTCCCCAGTTGATGGACAACTGGGCTATTTCCAAGTTTTAGCTATTACAAATGGTGCCATTATAAACATGGGTGTGCATATATTGCTGTGATATGATTCCTTTAATTATTTTGGGAAGATACCCAGCAGGGGAACAGCTGGGTCAAATGGGACCACTACTCCTAGTATTTTGAGCTATCTCCATACTGAATTCCACAGTGGCTGCACCAGCCTCCACTCCCACCAACAGTGGAGAAGAGTCCCTTTTTCCTCACAACCCTGGCAGCATTTGTTATTGGTTGATTTCATGATAGTAGCCATTCTTTGTGGAGTGACATGGAATCTCAGTGTTGTTTGCACTGGCATCTCTCAGATGACCAGTGATTTTAAACTTTTTTATGTTTATTTGCTGTTTCTACTTCTTTGTTTGAGAAATGTCTGTTCATTTCAGATGCCCATTTTTGGATTGGGTCTTTAAATTTGGGAGGTCTGATGTTTTTAAGTTCTTTATAGATTCTAAATAATAGATCTTTCCCTGAGGATTGTTGTGGGTTGTCTCTTCATGCTGTTGGTGGTTTCTCTTGCTATACAGAAGCTTTTTAATAAGAAGAGATCTCAACTGTTCATTCTTTTTCCTAGTTCATGTGCAACTGAGCTTTTGTCCATGAAATCCTTTCCTATGCCAATGTCTTCAAGAGTTCTACCTAGCCTCTCTTTCAGCTGGTTTAGTGTTTCTGTTTTAATATTTAGATCTTTAATCCATGTTGATTTTAGTTTAGTGCATGTTAAGAGATATAGGTCTAGTTTTAATCTTTGGCAAGGTGAAACCCAGTTTTTCCAGCACCATTTATTAAAGAGGCTATCTTTCCTCCAGTGAGGGTGTTTAGATCCTTTGTCAAAGATGAGGTGGCTGAGTGTGTCTAGAGTTGTTTCTTCTTCTTCTAATCTGTTCCACTGGTCCTTGGGTCTGTTTCTTTGGCAGTACCATGCTGTTTTTATCACAGCAGCTTTGAATACAGTTGAAGTTGGTGATTGTGATACCCCTACCTTGTCTTTGTTGCCTAGAATTGCTTTTGCTATTCTAGATCTCTTCTGGTTCCAAATGAATTTTTGGATTGTTTTCCCAAGCTCTGTGAAGTATGCTGTTGGAATTTCAATCGGGATTGCACTGAATCTATGTAGCAGTTTTGGAAGTATGGCCATTTTCACTATATTGGTTCTTCCTACCCAGCAGCAAGGGATATCTTTCCATTTTCTGATATCCTCTTTGATCTCTTTTCTCAGAGTACTGTACTTTTCAGAATAGAGGTCTTTGATTATTTTCATTATGTTGACTCCTAGGTATTCCTTTTTTTTTCTGTTCCTAATTATAATTACTTCTTAAAGCAACATTTGTCGTTTACAAATACAGCAGCAAGTAATAAAATCTAACGTTACAAACAGATTGCTTTACAGTTCTACCAGCTGGTAATACAAACAAATGTGTATGTCTCCAATCACATTTTGGGCAGTTTAACTTAAAATGCAAAGTCAGTTACATACGTTAAACTTGTTATTAAGCCAATAAAAAAAATCACAATTTCAAGAAAGAAAAAACTATAAAACTTTTATATAGAGCACACCTAAGAGGTCTACTTAATGGCCAGAAATCTGCATCTGCTCCTAAGTCAAAGGCAGTGAACAAGCTTTCATCCGGGTGAGGAGGAGACTATCCCACTCGTCTGCACACTGGAGGGCGGCAGCGATCACGCGGCAATCTTGGAAAATATTGTGTAAGTGAAAGAAACCTGTGAGCACGTGACCCTTTCCAATGCGCCTGACTAGAGCTCCCCGCAGCAGCAGGTGTCCCACTGCTCCCTGCCAGGTCCCGAGCCTGGGTGGGTGGGAACTCAAAAGCCCCCGAGAGCACATCCCTTTGGAGATGGGGTGGCCTCTGACCTAGCACCAGGATCAGACACTTGGTCTGTTACATGAAGTCCTCAGATGTTTTCTGTGCCCAGAAGCTCGCGTGGCACTCTAATACTGCTCATTTTATTGTATTGGCAAATTTTGTTTTGTTTGGCAAATGTTTTCAGTTTGGCAGAATTCTGAAAATAGAACAGTGGCTGTCTGCTGCACTGCTTTACCGATTGTCCTCCCTGAGCGGCGCCCCACCGCTTCCTTCCTAAGCAGGTGATCCATGCGCTCCAGGCCAGTCTGGCCTTAGGCCCACTTCCGGAGCCCGCAGCCCTGACGCTGGAGGACGCGGCACTGCTCAGAACAATGAAGTGCAATGCGGAGCAGAGCTGCTTTCATCTAACCGAGTTTTCAGAGCCTACGTTCGAGGACAAGGGTGTAGCACTAACTCTGTGAGGTAATACACGTCGCAGGCTAGCTGACTTCGGAGAGCTCATTCAGTGGTGACTGCTCTGAGACTCACCTCTTTCTCGGCCTGAAGACAATCAGTGCAAGGGACAGATGAGCGAGGTGTCCCTGGCCTGAGAACGTGCATCTTCCCAGACGACCACGACATCACTACTCAGAGGGCTGTGGGGTCCAAGCTGTGATCAGGTCTCAGAGGTGGCAGGGATGCAGCAGACAGTCCAGAGTTTGAAGCCTTCCTGCGAGGAGCATTCTTGAGAAGTGGGGATGTGGACTTGGGGCTAGGCTTTCATCTGCATGGTCATTTTGAGGCTCAGCATTTCAAAACCTAAGATTAACTTCAGAGCGCATCAACGATCTCAATCAAACTTATTTAAAAACTCTTGTCTAAAGCCCAAACATCAGCACATCCATAATCTGCATTACAACCGAGCCTGCCTGCTAACAAGCCTTCTTCCATAAACCAGTTGCAGCCTAGCCTGACTCATTTTGAAACCAGTGTTCCTTTGGAAAGAGGGGAAAAACCCTTCCTGGATGCTTTTTCCTATCTGTCCACTGACACTTTTACTTTTCTTGACTCTACCCTGACCGTGAAAGCACTTTCTGGCTCAGTGCCCAGAGGAACCGAGATGCTGCCAGCTAACTGCAGATCCACCACCACTGCAAGGCGCGGAAGGCAGGCCAATGGTTAGCGTGGCCGTGTCAGTCAGCAAACAGTGGGCAGGATGGGTCATCAGCAAAGTTACTCTCTCCTCTTGGGTGTGGTGTCTCAAATCTTGGGTTTATGGCCCTTCAAATCCTTTAGCAAAAAGATTTTTTTCCTGTATCCATGGACGCCATGATTATAGATTCTGGCACGTGCTAACCCTTCTGTTCTATATCCTTAGTGTTACGTTAAATCCTGCATCTAAAGCCAGAGCTGTTAATGTATCCCAAGGCAGGACAATCAAGATAGCTATGAACAGAGGTATCTTTGCTGTCACCTCATCTTCCTTCCTATCCTGCTGGTTAACTGACTAATGGGTAATTTAACTATGTAGGATACCTAGTTACCCAGCTTGTAGACAGGCAGCTGGCTGCGCTGAGGAGTTCTAGGGTATTATGAATAGCTCTCACCAGTCCTTGCAAAGAAGTGAAAGCAATCTGTCTACTTTTGCCACTGTGCAAGATCTGCCTAAGAACATGTCAATCTGATATTATCTGAACAAATTAGTTTCTACCTTGGTCAATTCTGAGAGCAGAATCTATCCGCTACTTAAAGGAGGCTTGAATGCTAAATGTTCCTCTCAAAGGTGACTATCTTATTTTCTTATAAGGAGGTAGCTATCAAACCATGGTATGGGCAGCAACTGACATTTTAATTATAGGAAAGGTAAACTACTGAATATTTTATTTCAAAGTAAAAACATCTCCAGCATAAATCTTTTCTTATATGCATCTGAGAAATTCACAATACATTTTAGAGACCCAATGGATACATTCAAAATTTCAAAATGTTATTTGATAAAATAAGGTCAGGTCTACCCCAAGCCTAGGACTTTGACTCAAAGACAAGGTGGCGAAAAGCTACCGAGGCTGTTCTGTATTATAAACACTATCGAAGCAACACGGTCACTGCTTCAAACTCAGTTGTGGAAATCTACAGTCTATTATTTTCAGTGTTAGAACTAAAGTTACTTTTTCAAAGAGGATACTCAATTCTATTTATCTGCCTGTCAACAAATAAAGAACTGAATTGTCAGCCATGAACACTTCACAAACAGATCGGGAAAACTGCAAGAGCAGTGACATGGCCTAACCAGACTGAAACACAGGTACGCTTTGGACTCCACTTGCACAAAGACGCTGCCATGCCTGTCTGACTTGGGCTCTCCAAGCACAACTGCTCTGCTCTAACAGAGCCCTGTGTGCACCAGTCTACATGCTCCTGGGGAACTGGGGGCGGGGAGGCTGCATGGAAGAACCTGGCACAGGATCTGCCTTAGGTTCTTCGAGAATGAAAATCACTTGGAAGAAGCAATTCCTAGGTCTTACTTGTTTAAGGTTTAAAACAAAGGAAAGAATTCTTTCCTCGAGCTCTTCCCAGTCATACACACATCTCATGGGCTAGGGATTTAGCTCAGTGGTTCCGCTGCCTGCCTCCTGCCTCGCAAGCGCAAGGACCCAAGTTTGATCCCTGGTACCAAAAAACAAAACAAAACAAAATATACACCTCACAATCCACTGTCAAGCACAGTTCTGGTTCTCTAAGAATGTAACTGACACACACGTGGCCTGGATTAAAAGGACAAAGTCAGGCCTGGAGAGGAGCCCAGTGGTAGAAAGCCTGCCTCACATGTGCAAGGCCCTGGATTCCATCACCAGCACTGAGTGAAAAAACCAGTTTCATAAATGGCACGTTAGTGACCCATGTGGCATAAATAAAAGATTTTTACTAATAGCTCAAGGATAAAGATGAATGGTGGCTGGCTGATGAATGTGACACCTGACAATCATCCTTTTAGAATGTATATCCAAAAAATAACCCTAGCAGGCCTAGATTTATTTACTCCATAGACAGAGCAGCTCAAAATGCTAAGGGCCATCATTTGTTTAGAATAAAATGTGATTGTTTTCATAGTTATTTCGGGCCGGGGATTTAGCTCAGCAGTTCCAATGCCTGCCGCGCAAGCGCAAGGTCCTGAGTTCAATCGTCAGTACCAAAAAAAAAAAAAAAAAAAAAAAAAACCTCTCACTCAGTTATTTAGGGGTAAAAGATGTTATAGAAAAATACCTAGAATCTACAACTTCATTGGCAAATTATTTCAACAATAATCCTTATCTTACATTTTTAAGTGTGTAGTTTCATAATTTAAAATTTAGCAATGAGTTATTCAAAATAATCGCTTTAACTTTCCATGAAAACCAAATAAAAATCACATCTGCTCAATTTATTTCTACATTTACATCTGATTGTATCCATTCGATGCACTACATATCCAAGTACAAGAGGCAGATATCTTCTGAGAGGCGCAAGAGTTGTTGTTTCATGAATGCCCTCTAATAGTGAGACCGGCAGTTTTTATATATGCATTCATGTGCACATGTATGTACTTCAAAAAGCAAAGTGTCATCTCTTCGTCCATTGTTAACTTAATGGTAAGAGTGGGGGCCACCAGGCGTCAGTGGAGCGCCAAAGGGTCCTGAAGGCACTTGGTAAGGGTTGCTGGCTGCAGGGTAGAGTCCTGGCGTGGCGTACAAGCCTGCGGGGCCGGCGTATGGTGCCGGCGGCCCCCAGGCTCCCGGTGGCACTGAGCCCCATGGAACGGGCGGTGCTGTGCCCGGGGCCTGGGGCGGAGGAGAGGGGTACGGCCCCGGAGGATAGGGCATATTGGGACTCAGGTACTGCGCCCCCATGCCCGGCGCCCAAGATCCAGAAGACATGGAGCCCCACGGACCTAAGGGGCCCACGGCCGGGTCTGTGGGCGCGCCGTAGGGCCTAGGGAGCTCGAGGAAGGGCATGTTTGGGGTGAAGTATGGACCCGTGCCCGGGGCGGGGTAAGGACCCGCGGGCGGGGGGCAGGAGGGTCCAGACGGAGGGAAGGGGGACGGGGGTCCGGGGGCGGTCCAGCAGGAGGCATGGCGGGGTACATTCCTGGGGGTGAGGCTCGGAAAGGCCGGGTGGAGGGCGTCGCGCTCGGCAGGGGTCAAGACGCCAGGGAGGACGGAGCGCTCGGGTTGATCCAGGGACTGGACTGGGCCAGCCCTGGGGCCCTGGGCTGGATTTGGAGTTGCTCACGGCAGAGGTTTTGGTGGGGGAGTGTTCGGGGAGCGCGTCTGCCAACGAAAACTCATCGGACATCTTCCTGGCAGGATCCGAGCCCGCGGCGCAGCGCAGCAAGGCCATGGGTCCCAGGGAGCCGGACTCGGAAGACGCAGGCGCAGCCTGACTCGGTATTTCATTTTTCTGGATACTATTGTGAAGGGCATTGTTTCTCCAATTCCCCTCTCAGTGTGTCTCTTCGTTTACAGGAAAGCTAGTGACTTTTGTGTATTGACCTTGTATCCAGTTACTCTACTGAATTTGGTTATTAAGTCTAGAAGACTTTTCGTGGACTTCCTGGGGTCTTCTATAAAGAGTATCATGTCATCTGCAAATAATGACACTTTAACTTCTTCCTTTCCTACCTTTATTCTTCTTATTTCTTTCTCTTGTCTAATTGCTGTGGATAATGTTTCCAGAACTATATTGAAGAGGAGTCATGATAGTGGACGTCCTTGTCTTATTCCTCATTTCAGCATGAAGGATTTCAGTTTTTGACCATTTAGTATGATGTTAGCTATTGGTTTTTCATAGACGGATTTTATCAGGTTGAGATAAAGACCATCTATTACAATTTTCTGTAGGGTTTTATCATGAACAGGTGTTGGATTTTGTCAAACACTTTTTCTGCATCTATTGAGATAATCATATGGTTTTTGTCCTTGGCTGTGTCAATATAGTGTATTACATTTATTGATTTGCATATGTTGAACCATCCCTGCATCCCTGGGATGAATCCCACTTGGTCAGAGTGTATGATCTTCTTGATGATCTGCATTCTATTTCCCAGTATCTTATTAAAGATTTTTGCATCTATGTTCATTAGGGAGATTGACCTGTAGTTCTCTTTTTCGGTTGAGTCTTTCTCTGCTTTTGGAATCAAGGTGATGCTTGCTTCCAGGAATGCATTTGGGAGTATTGCTTCCCTTTCAATTTCCTTGAAGTGTTTAAACAGTAATGGCAATAGTTCTTCTTTAAATGTCTTATAGAATTTAGCAGTGAAGCTATCAGGAGCTGGGCTTTTCTTCATTGGTAAGTTGTTTCATTTTGTTGTGTTTTGGTACCGTAGATCAAACTCAGGACATTGCTCTTGCAAGCCAGGCACAGTGCCAATGAGCTAAATCCCCAGGCCCACGTTGGTAGGGTTTTAATTACATTTTCAATTTTGTTGATTGATATTGTATTGTTTAGAATTTTAGGTCTTGTTTGTTCAACTTTGGTAATTCATATATATCTAGAAATCTGTCCATTTCTTCTGTTTTTTCAATCTTATTGTTGTATAGGTTCTCAAAGTAGGTATTGGCAATCCTCTGAATTTCTGCTGGGTCCATTGTAATTTCACCCTTTTCATTCTTAATTGCATGGATTTAGACCTTTTCCTTTCTTTTCTTTTTTTGATAAGGTAGGCTAAGGGTTTATCAATATTGTTTATTCTTTCAAAGAACCAACTCTTGGCTTCATGGATTTTTTGTATCATTCTCTTAGTCTCCATTGCATTGATTTCTGCTCTAATCTTTATAATTACCTCTCTTGTATGAGCTTTGGGTTTATCCTGCTGTTGTTGTTTTAGACGCTTGAGGTTCAGCATTAAGTTGTTTATTTGAGCTTATTCTGTTTTCCTACTATGAGTATTCACTACTATGAATTTCCCTCAAAAGACTGTTTGCATTGTTTCGCATAAACTCCAATATGTTGCACTGGGATTATCATTGAAATGTAGAAACTGTCTGACTTCTTCTTTAATGTCCACTGTGACCCATTGGTTGTTTAAGAAATTCTTGTAGTTTCTTTTGCTATTGATCTCCAACTTCACCATACTATGATCTCAAAATATACAGGGGATAACTTTAATTCCTTTGAATTTACTTAAACATGTTCTATGAGTAAGTATGTAGTCTATTTTGGAGAACCCCTGTGCAGTTGAAAAGAATGTGTATTCTGATTTTGTGGGGTGGAACACTCTGTAAATGTCTGTTAAGTCCATCTGTTCAAGAGTTTGGTTGAGTTCTAGTATTTTGTTGTTTATTTTTTGTCTAGCTGATCTATTTGTGACAGCGGGGTATAGAGGTCCCCTGCTACTACTGTATCAGTGCTTATTTGATTTTTCATGTCCGTTAATATTTGTTTCACAAATATAGTTGGTTGCACTAGTATTTGGTGCATATATATTTATGACTGTCATCGCTTTCTCTTGGATTTTTCCCTTTACAAGGATATAGCGACCTTCTTTGTTTCACATAATTAGTGTTGGTTTGAAATCCATTTTATCTGCAAGCAGAAAAGCTACATCTGCTTTTGTTCAGGTTCCTGTCGCATGGAGTATTGTTTTCCACCCTTTTTCAGTCTATGAGTTTCTTTTTGAATTGTGTTTCTTGTATGTAGCATATTGTTGGATCTTGCTTTTTGGCCCATTCTGCCAGTCTATTTCTTTTGATTGATGAATTGAGACCATTAACATTGATGGTTATAACTGATATGTATTGACTTATCCTTGTCATGACCTTTTCCTGTGGGTGGATTCTCCCCATTTGCATTTAATTTCTTATCTGATGGATTCATTCTACTGGGCTTTGTGGGGTTCTGACCTTCACTGTCATTTACCTAAGATATTATTTAAAATTTTTTGGAGTACTGATTTGGTATTCACAAAGTTCTTCCAGTGTTCTCTTTTTTTTGGTACTGGGGATCGAACTTGGGACCTTGCACTTGCGGGACAGGTGGCACCACCACTGAGCTAAATCCTCGGCCCCATCTTCAGGTGTTCTTTGTCATGAAAGTATCTTATTTCGCTATCGATTTTGAAAGAAAGTTTTGCAGGGTACATCAATCTGGGTTGGAGGTTGTTTTCTTTTAGGGCTTGAAATACTTCACTCCAGGCTCTTTTTGACTTGAGGGTTTGTGTTGAGAAGTCTGCTGTGATTCTGATGGGCTTTCATTTTTATGTGATTTGTTTCTCTTCTCTAACTGCTTGTAGAATTTTGTTCTTCTGTTGGGTTTCTGGAATCTTGACTAGTATATCCCTAGGTGTAGTTTTTTTTTTTTCTCATAGCTAGTTGTAGTCCTATATGCCTCACTTATCTATATGTCAAATTCTTTTCCCTTTCTTGTAAAGTTTTCTGCCATCACTTCTGTGAACAGATTTTTTGTTTTTTAAGTCATTTGCACTATCTCCTGTTTCTTCATTGATTCCAATCAGTCTTGTGTTATTCTTCTTTGCATCATCTAGCAGCTGCTGGATTGATTTCTCGCGGCCCCTTACTATTTTTAAGAAATCTTTATCTTGGTCACTAATTGCAATCCTGTCTTCTGTATCTGATATTCTGTCCTCACACTGGCTCATTCTGCTGCATAAACTTTCAGTAGAGTTTTTAATCTCCTGGATATCTGTTTGCATCTGTTTTATGGATTCCATTTGTTTCCTATGCTGGGATTCCATTGTGTTCCTCAGCTCCTCTATTTTTTCATCTGTGTCTGCTCTAGAGTTTTTAATGTGGCTTTCATGATGGATACAATCTCCGTTGTTATCTGAGAAATTATTTCTGATTTTTTTTTTTTCCAAATCCTCTTTTGTTGCCAGTTTAGGGAGTCCAGGTGGTTGAGTTTCAGATTGTTCCATCTCATTGCCCCGTGGGGTTGCCTTTGGTGATCTGGAAGTCTGGTTTTCAAACTTGTTTAGGTGTCTTCTCTTTTCAACCAATGCAGTCTGCTCTGCCTTTATTGAGGTGACTCTTTGCACTCCCAGTTAGCTTCAATTCTCAACAAGCCTCAGAGAGGCCTTCTCTCTGCTGCTCACCCCTGCACCAACACCTGGGTTCAGAATGATGGCCTTCTGGATCCCCGTGCTGGGCTGTTGTCCAGGTGGGCTTCTGGCTGGGTCTATGCACACTTATCAATGTTAATCTGGCTGGGCCTCTGGCTGGGCCTCTGGCTGGCCTGTGTGCCTGCTCAGCTGTTTTCCAGATGGGCCTTTGGCTTGGGCCTGCACACCCAAGCTGTTGGTGTCTGGGCGGGCCTCTCGCTGGAGCCTCACTCCTGTTCCTTTTTCATTTGTCCACATCACACTTATCACAGCTTGATATTTACTTGTTCCCTGATGGCCTCTTCCTCTAGGGTTCAGTGTTACATCCTCAGAATCCAGAACTGGGAATGAATTAGGTGCTTACTAGACATCTGCTGAATGAATGAATTAGACTAAATGCTACAGGAGGTTTGGGTGAATAGCAATGATCACAGAAGGCATCACAGAACTTCCAAAGGTTCATTCAGCCCTGCTCCTTCATGTTGTTTTAGAATTCCATGGGTAGCAGACTCTCCAAATCTTTTACTTCTAAATTTATTAAGTTTTGAAAGTGTTGAACAGATTAAAGGATCTCTTTGAAGCTTTTATGCTTAAACTTTCCAGGAAGAAATCCCCTGTCTCTATAACTATCACTGGGACAGATTAGAAATAATTTGGAACTGAATTGGATTTGCCATTTTGTAAGCTTTTCTTATCTACTAGGCTAATAGCAGACACTTAACTACTTACAATAGCCCAGGAGGAAATGTATTATCTGTCTTTCACAGGGTGGAAGCTGAGGTCAGATGGCCAAAAAGCTTATCCAAAACTGCTTTATAAATACAACTTGAATCAACAGAGAGTATTTGGCAGCCCATAATAAGTTTGGAAACAGAAATTGTATGGAGAAAGACAGAACAAGCTTTGGATTCAGACATATCTGGGTTTGAAATTTAACTTCTATTTAACAACTTCTTGATCTTGGACATATTATTTAATCTTTCAGAGCTGCTTGGCAGTTTCCACTTGAATAATGTGAAGTTACAGTCATGAGGAAAGAGACCTGTTAATACTGTTCAAAGTGCTAAACTTCCCTCATGGGACATTAGCACCTCCCCATCCTAAGGGCCTCCCTGGCCTGGCATGATCAGGGCATGCCATCCTGGGCATACCAGTGCCCTGGAAGGGCTAGCAGCAATGTTGCATGGGATAGATGGGTGGGCCTCTGTCACTTGATGACTGGGCTGATTATGGCAGCAAGCTACTGCACCTTCATATGGAAGACAGAATCCCAATAGCAGCCCCCACCTCAGAGGGTGGTGATGAAGACCACAGTTACAGCAGGTAGAGTGCTAAGCACAGCAAACAGCACCAGATAATCATCAGGAGATAAAGGGCAGCATGTCTGCAGTACATGTTTGCAGTAAATAATGATTACATTCATTTTAAATTTTTAAAAATTTATGAAAAAAAAAGAAAGAATGCTTGACCCAGCCCAGGAGCAGCCTGTCTGCAGGGCTGCCTTCTACAATGGGAGGTGGGAGTGGGTGTGAAGCAGGGCTGCCCTTGCCTTCAGAATGGCACAGCAGTCTTCCTCCATTAAGTGAGATGGTAGCTGTCAAAGTCTGCACATGCTCTTTACCAGGGAGAAGTTCCTTTCTGTTAAGTGACTGACAGTTTTTATTGGAAATAGAAGCTAGATTTTATCAAATGCTTTTTCCACATCCATTGATATGTCTGTATAATTTTCCTATTTTCATTTGTTAATATGGAGAATTATATTTATGGGGGTTTTAATGTTAAACCAACCTTGCATTCCCCATGAGCCCACTCAGTCAGTATTTTACATACTGTTAGTATAGGCTGAAGTTGTGTTTTAAATTTCTGTATTTGTGTTCAGGAAGGATACTAGTCTGTAGTACTGGGTGTTTTGGGGGTTGGGGGTGGGGAAGGTTTTTCCTTCTGTAATCTCTTTGTATGCTTTTGATATCAGGGTGACAATGACCTCACAGAATGACTTAGGAAGTACTCCTTCTTTTTCAAGCTTCCCAATAGAGGAGTTGCATAGATTTCATGTTATTTCTCCTTAAGGAATTTTCTCTATGGGACAGTTGTAATAAATATCCACTTTCCTTAATGGATATAGGACTATTCAGATGGCCTATCTCATTCTTGCATAAAGTTGTTCAAAATATATCCCTGGTCCTTTCAGTGTCTATAATCCCTGTGTTGTTGTCACCTCTCTCATTCCTAGTACTGGTAATTTGTGCATTTTTTTCTTTGATCATTTGCTGAAAGTTGATAAATTTCACTAATTTTTCTCAAACAACAATACTTGGTTGCTTTGTCTATTTTTGGTTTTTAGTTCCTATTTTATTGATTTCTGCCCTGGTCTTTATTATAGTCTTTTCTGCTTACATAGGATTTAATTTCATTTTTTTTTCTAATTTCTTAAAACTGAAGCACAATCCCAAGTTCCCATGGGAGTGCCCATGAATGTGGTTGTGGCACTGTGCCTACCAACTGAAATGTTAAGAGACAAGATGGTGTTAGCAGGGGTGGGCATGTCCCAACAAGCCCTCCAAAGCCAAATGTACACGCAGCCTGAGGGAGGGCCTAAACTCCTGCCTCCCAGCAAACTTTGGCTTTGTTGGGATTTCAGAATTGCTTTCAACAAGCTGTAGGGAGGTGTAAAGTGTTTACAGAGCAATAGTGGAAATGGAGGGGAGAAAGGACTCTCTTAGTACCAGAGAACACACCATAGTTAATGGATCCAGTGGTCTATACTAGAGTTGGCTCTCAGACTGTTCAGTAATCATTCCAGTCTCTCAAAATGTTATTTACTCTAGGGTTCAGCCAGCTCCCATCTATGGGTATGGTCCAGCCCTGAACTAGAAGCTGGAAGCTTTCAAAGACCAAAGCTGTTTAAGTGACATGCAGCACCCCCAACTCTGTGAAAAGCTTCCTGTTCATGGCACTTTAGCTCAGGCCTCTCTTGGAGAGCTCTAGAAGGAGCTCTTGCAACATTCCAGTCACTGGCACACTGCATGCACATCATATCCCACTTGGAAGGTGGATCCTGGCCTTACTTCATAGCTGTGGAAGGAAAGCTAATAGCACTGAGTACCTGACAGAGCTGATCTGAGCCAAAATCAGACTCCAGGACACTCAGGGAACCTCATAACCCTGCTTATTCCAGAGCTGCTCCTGTTGCTAACAACAGCTACCAGTAACAACCAAACTCATTTGCCCAATGAGACTCATTTTTCTTTTTGCATACAAGAATGAAACCCCAATTTATTACTCTTTCTTTATTTCTTTGTCCTGCCAGGCTCTTTTATTATTGAGGCATCCCAACAACCCTACAAAGGGGGCATTATTATTCTACTGTAAATATATGGAAAAGCTGAGAGGCAGAGAGGTCTCTCTTATGTAAATTTTCTTTTCTGTGGTACTAAGAATAAAACCCAGGGCCCCAAGCCTGCTAAACAAGCACTCTACCACAGAGCTACACACCTCCAGCCCTATACATAAATATGCATCTACTTTACACAATCTCATTTTCAGTCCCAGGGAGTCCTCTCAAGGAGTACAGGCAATCATGAGTGTGGATACACACAATCTCCACTAGCTAAGTGGGATGTCCTTCTGGAAAACCTGAAGAAACACATATTGTCCTAGAACATGCTCCAAGAAGCTCCCTTCACCAAGTTACTCATTTCATGGCGACGGCATTCTTCCATGACACTTCTACAAGTTTAGCACGATCTCAATTAAATCACATCACTCCTGCTTCAGGGAGCAGGGATCTGCACCTAACCCCTCCACAACACACACACACCAGATGTCCCCACTGGCAGCTGTAAGCCAATTCACTGACCTGGCCCCACATCACACCTTGGAGAACCTAACTGCTCCACAGAAGACAAGTTCTGATAACCAGATCAGGCTGCAAACTTCACAGGGTTGAACGTCCACCACACTTACCACCACTGACAGCACCCACACAAGCTAACCTGCCCTCTCTTGCCATAAACACTCCCAAACCACTCCCCTCCTGTCTCAGTGGTGCTTGTTACCTAGACTCTACCCTGTTTGCAAGTCTAATCCACACAAGGCCACGCCCTTCATCCACCACCTACAAGCTCCAGAAACTTGGGCAAGTCTCCTTCAAAGCTTCAGTTTCCCACTCAGCTCACAGGGTATGTGCAAGGATCTAGTAAAGTTAAGGTCTACAGCACCAAGCATGATACCTGGCTCCCATGGCACAAGTCACATCATGAGTCCTTCTGCTCATGCTTCTTGATGAGAAACCAGGCAGGAGGCACTGACACGCTTAGAAAAACTGTGGTAATTCCAGGGTGGCAAAAGGAAGAGTGAGAATGCTGAGGCACAAGAGCTGCCAGCTAGACAGGCCACAGGGCCAGAGCGCAGAGGGTCCTGGGTGCAAAATACTCTGTCCTACAAGTAAAACTCAGGAGATGAACAGAGAAAGAAGGCACAGGCCCAGGGATTTAGCTCAGTGGTTCTGCCACCTGCCCCACAAGTACAAGGACCCGAGTTAGATCCCCCATACCAAAAAAAAAGGCATCAACATGCAAGGGACAGAGACCAGAGCAGGTGACTTGGCATGATGTGACCTCACAGAGCCTGTTTTCTTACTGGAGATAATACCACCTACTCAGAAAGCTATAGAGAGAATCACAAAGGATGACTTATATAAAAGAGCCTGATACGCAGTCTGCACTCAATAAATGGTAACTATATTTAAATAATCACATTTTAAAACATTCATCTACATCTCTGTATAATTATGATCATTCAAGTGGGAAAAAAACGAGTTTGTCTATGCTATAAGTAATTGGAGCACCATCTTCTGGATCTTGAATTTTTATTCTAAACTGTAAGTTTGTCCTAGAATAGGAAAAATCCTCTCATCATCTAGCAGGGTGCCTGAAATGTGATAGAAAACCCCAAAAGAACTACAAGTGGACAGAAATAAAGTGAGGAAGTGAAATCAGAGTGCCTTGAGTGCTTGCCTCCCTGAGCACCTTCTCCCTCTGACTCAACATCATGTTCCTGACCTCCTAGACATCAAACCTGTGACAATGGGCTGTGCACACGCAGACCTCAGTGCCTTTGCACATGCCACTCTCAATTTCAGAACACTCTCTCCACCTGACTTACTGGCTTACTCCAGCTCATTCTCCCTTCAACATTCCATTCAAATGCCACTTCTCTGACAGACCTTCCTTACTTCCTCTGTGCAACCCTAGCAACAGGCATGATCTGTAGTCTAATTATTTTTTCTTTTGTTTTCTTCTATCTTGACCTCCAGCCCACAAATTCCTTGAAGTCAAGAGCTGTCTGATTTGTCCCTATAACCCTATCATCTGGCACAGTGCTCAATGTGTTGCAGGTGGTTAGTAAACAGTGCTGAGTCACAGCCCACATTCCAGTTACTGGCTTATATGGCAGCCTCTTAGCAGAAGGCACCTAAAAACCAGGTCTATAAATCCAAATGTGTCCTGCCCCTGAGCCAAACACCATAACTGACACATAACTGGAACACAATGTTGTGCTTTAATTTAAAGAGAGAGAGGTTGCAGGTAGGTCAGAAAGGAACCTGCACCCAGCCAAGGTGAAGACTCAGCAGCTCTAAAAGCAACCTTGTCCAGACAAATGCATCCCACACCCAGAGCACACCCAGAGGGCACAGGGCACAAAGGTGGCAGGGGAGCTGCCATGTCTGGCCCATGGCATCCAAGCCACACAGATGCAGGAAGGATGAGCAAAATAAAGATAATGTAGCTGACCTTGAGATAATGCTTCCAGGAGAAAGACTAGAATGCCACAAGAAAGGGTAAGGGGACACTCTGGGCAACTGTGGGTGAGCACAAGTCCCTCCCTGGGGAAGGGCACAAAGAGTAAAAGGAATAGACACTATGCTGGTTCCTTGGCCATGCGAGATCCATATCCCAGTCTCTGAATTCACAGCGTAATACCAATGAATGTAGTACCCTGCAGCTGCATCACAACAGTTTTGCAAACAAATACACACACCTAGCCCCCCAGATTTCTTGAGTGCACCTATACCAGCTAATGCTTGCTTTTGTGAAAAGAAATAAGCAATAGAAGGAATCACACCATTAAGCAAGCCATTGTATTCAAAGCAACCAAGGAAGTCTATAAAGGAGTTCAAGTCTCAGACACAAGAATCTTGATAACTTGCATATAAAATCACACGTATTCTCACACCAGAAAGAGAGCAAAGCTGAGGAAGTTTACTATACTATGTTAAATAAACTTCCTATTATTCTACTAATATTTAGGAAATAAACTTGAGATAGTAATAGGCTCAAAGGTGCATCCTTCTAAAGAAGCATTTTTCATTACATCTTCAACTTTGAAAAAACAGTCACAAAGTAAATGAGTCAGAAGGTAGGGCTTCTAGATTGGCTTAGTGGGAAGTTGGCCCAAAAACCAAAGATGAAACTGGACAAACCATCACAACCACTTAAAGATTCTTCAAATTGACCAAAAGCATACAATAAATTGAGAAATATTTATTCATGAAATTTTACTCAGTCTTGAGGAGAACAAGGGAGACTACAGTATTTTAGCCAGGGGCTATTCCCTCTGCTCCTCCCATCCAAATTCCCTCAAGAACAAGTTCTCCCTAGGTCAGTAAGGCAGGCATGTTCATTGGCAGCTCCACCACCATGGAAGAGGGTGACTTAGCTTGGAGGAGAGGGTGGAAAACCCATGTCCGGGTGTCGCAAAAAATGGCAAATAATCAAGGAAGCCTACCACTGAGTGATCTGAAGTCACAAACCTGGTTAGAGCAAAAGAAAAAAGTGGCAGAGCAGCTTGAAGTTTAACAGAGGGATCTAAGGCATCAAAGAGAAAATTAAGGCCTTGGTGAGACCCCTTTTATCCCTAATGCCTAGAAGACTATGAATGCACACAAGGCCCACACAGCAGAAACCAGAGAGGCCCCTTGAGCACAGGTATGGGCTCAACACAGGACCTTGTGAATCCAGGCAGGAAAAACCTGATAGACTTGTAAAGTCCCTGAACTTTGAAAACCTTACCCACATGGCTTCTCCCATCAGACTCTGGCTGACCACCAGCTCTGATGAACCTGGGATGAGCCCCAGGAATCCAGGTTAACAATAAAATTAGAAAACAACAAAACAGGCAGAGGTTCCACACACTGTGGGGGGAAATATACTCCACAAAATGGGTCAAGGGAAGCCATCATATAGAAGTCTGGGGGCGAACCTATGGCATGCATGCTGCAGAGGACTGTTTGCACCATTGGAAGCTGTAAAAGGTTCGCCATCACTGAAACAGACAAACAGAACAGCAAGAGCTACCCTTGGGGGAGGTACTGGGGTTCAGAAGACAGCTTGCCACAATGCAGTATGTAAAAGATCCAGCTTTCCACAAAAGATTATGAGATTTACAGGAAAAGGAAATTCTGACCCATACAAGGCACCCACTGTCTTCTGCTAACCTGAGAGCATCACTTTTATGTCAGTCTACCTTTATCATCACTCAAGGTCTTATTGCCAAGCCAGTTACTGATCACTGTCCCACTGTCCCAAAGTCAGACAATAGCTGGGGATAGTGAGCAAGTGGCAGCACAAGACCCAGTGTGAAATGACTGCCCTCGATCACCATCCCTGTCTCCAGAGTGCCACCCTCTGCTGCTGCAGCAGTTCCAACAGACAGCTCTGAGACAGGGATGGGTGACCACATGGAAAGGATGGAGAGCTGAACTGCAGTGGCAAACTCCGTGTGTTGAGGTATGTGAACACAAGGGAGAAAAAAAATAGCCATTGGGTGAGGATGAAGGCGAAGTTGTAGAAAGGACTGGGATGTTGGGAAATAGGAGGGCCCCAAGGAAGTCACGCCTCCAGCTTCCTCTACCCGTCACAGCCACCCCTAACAGCAGCCCATTCTGTATGGCACCCTGCTTCACTCCCTCTGCTGGGAATCTTCTCCCACACTTAGACCCCTTGGCTGCACCAATACCACACAGCAATCATGAGAACCCCTCCAGCAAGGGACCCCAGGCTACACCAAGCTACACACACCTCTGCTCACCACAGCCCTCCAAGCAGCAGACACACCCTGAAAACTGGTTCTGGGTAACTTCCATTTGTGGATTTGGCCTCTACCAGCCACAGCCGGCAGACTCTCTCCTGCCCAGGCCTTGCTGCAGACTCCCCCACCCCGCCCTGGTGGCCACCATGGGTCAATGCCACTGTGACATTTGGTACGAGGACTGTGAGTAGCACCCCACAGGCTGGTCCTGAGGACATACCCATGTGAACGGTGGCCATGCCTGACCCTACTCACAGCTCCAAACCAGCACCATTCCTACTGCACTCTACTCCAGTGGACTCAGGACTCAGCTCCCATTCGGATCCTCCTTAGCCAGCAGGCTCAGTCCCTGCTGGACGCAAGCCCTGTGCACCCCCACTTTGTGCTGATGGACAGCACTCATTACTGTGTGTTTAAAATCAACACCTAGAAGGACCAGCCAAAGAATGAGGAAAAAATTATGGGATGAATATCCAAACTGTGAGAAATCATGCAATACATGCATTTTTCACATGAATAAGAAGAAGGCAGGAAGTGATCTACTGTAATCACCATCCTCCTTGATTTACCCCCTAAATCCATGCAAACATGAGTTTGTAACACCAGGACACAAGCACTTAGCTTCCTCACAACTGCTTTCCAGAACAGTTCCCATGACAGAAGACACCAAGAAAGCACATCCAACAGCACACTTTCTTTCCTTAGAAAAATATTCCAAACATGGCCTTGGAAAAGGCCCTCAGAAACTGGGAAAGGCATGGCAGCCAGTCCCTCTGCAGTGTGTACTCACCTTCAGATGGCTGAGGTCCCCCACTTTGCTGCCCTCAGAGGCAGTTGCTGGTCTGCTTTCCATGCGGGGCCGAACAACCTGCCTGAAAGGGCTTGACAGGGGGAAGCCACTCACACTGAGCCCATCTAGGAAAAAAGAACCAAAGTCGTAAGACATAAGCTCGATTTTTTTCAGTTTTTATTTATCTATGAGTCCATGTTTGCAGCACATAATGATTACACTCCTTGTGGGGAGTTGGTACATGTACATAACTCACCTCAATGCTTTTTTCATCTCTGTTTCCTTCCCACACTCCCCTCTCCATCTCTTTATCCCTTTCCCATCTGAAACAGATCTATCTCCCTACTTCCTATCGTCTATCTTTTTTTTTTGGTACCGGGGATCAAACTCGGGTCCTTGCGCTTGCGCAGCAGGTGGCAAAACCACTGAGCTAAATCCCCGGCCCTATCATCTATCTTTTATTTTGCTCTTTATTTATAATTTGGGTTTCTCAGGTCAGAGAAACCATACAATGTTTAAGCTTGTGCATCTGATTTATTTCACTTAACATTATGGTCTTAAGATACATGCATTTTCCTACAAATGACTCAAGTTTATCCTTCTTTATGGCAGAGTAATACTCCATTGTGTATAAATACCACATTTTCTTTATCCATTCATCTGTTGATGGATATACAGACTACTTCCAAAATTTAGCTATTATGAGTGGTGCTGCTATAAACATGGGTATGCATATATCACTGTAAAATGATGTCTTTAACTCTTTGGGGAAGATTCCTAGAAGGGGAATAGCCGAGTCGAACAGAATTTTAAGTTCTAGTTTAATGATGAATCACCATACTGATTTCCATAATGGTTACACTAGTTTACATTCCCACCAACGATGTGAAAAGACTCCTCAACAGCATTTGTTATTATTTGATTTCTTGATGGTAGCCACTCTTGCTGGAGTAAGATGGAATTTCAGTGTTATTTTAATTTACATTTTGCTAATAGCCAGCAATTTTGAACATCTTTTCATGTATTTATTGGTCATTTGTACTTCTGAAGAGAAGTGTCTATTCATTTCAGTTGCCCAGTTTTTGAGGGGAGGTCTAGCTTTTTGGAGAAAATTAGCTATCTACATGCAGAAGATTGGATCTAGACCCATGTATCTCACCATGTACTAAACTAAAATTGAAATCAAAATAGATCAAAGATCTCAATGTTAAAACAGAAATAATCTGCTGGAAGATAAAATAGGTAAAAACTCTTGATGACACAGATCTAGGCAAGGACTTTATGAACAGAACCCCAAGTGCACAAGAGATAACCAAGAATCAACAAGTGGAATCATATCAAAATAAAAAGCTTCTGCACAGCAAATGAAAAACAGTGAAGAGAACCTATGGAATAGGAAAAATAGTTTACCAGCTATTCCTCAAAGGACTAATATCTAGAATACATAAATATTTTTAATTAGGGTTTATTTTTTTCAAAAATAGTAACAGAGAGGAGCTCTCCAGTCCCTGTCCTTACTCTTCTATCTTGTACGAACCACAATGCCTGAGCTCGTCCATAAGTGTACATCCATGCCTACCATAACCATCATGGGGAGGATGGACAACTCCTAACAAGCCAGCCAGGTTCTTCATCCTGATGCCTTTACTCAGCTCAGGCTAGAAAGGTTCTCCCCTCCCTTTGCTTGCTCAGTGCATCTCACCAATTGATCAAATGCCATCACCCCACCCAATTTCAAGGGGCCATCAAAACCTAGAAAGAGCACTTGCTGCCACCTGGTCTGCCCCTTCTGTTAACCTGATTTACTGATTGATCCATCTACCCCCAGGTTTCATCTTCAAGTCCTCTCATTATCTCCCAAGTCCACGTCAGGCTCTCAGAGGATATCTAGTATGGCTTTCATGGACAGCACTGTGTTCTGAAGCAGTCACTTCCTTCTTGGCTCTCCCTGTCACCAACACTCCTTGACCATCCACATACAGTGGGAGAGGCACCCTACAGAAATGAAAATCACACAGTGACCTTCACATCTAGTGTAAGCCAGGCCACCAGAATAAGCAGTCAGAGGGAATCTCTGCACATTAACAGTAATTTGGCTAAGAAGCAAGGAAACAGCATAGATCAAAAAGAAAATGGTAGAAGGTAAGATTAGTATCATGACTACTCATATCTATATGGCACTTCACAAACATGCTCCCATTTTAAAGAACAAGTAATAACCTGCCTAAGGTCATAATGTCAATAACTGATCTGAGGCATTGTGCCATATATGCATGAATGGATATTTACTAAACATAACTGGATGGATGGATAGATGCGTGGAAGGATGGATGGATAGATGGATGGATGGATGGATGGATGGGTGGATGGATGGATGGATGGGTGGATGGATGGATGGATGGATGGGTAGATGGATGGATGAGTGGAAAGATGAATGGACAAATGAGGAGATAGATAGGTAGATAGAAGGCTGGTGGGTGGATGAGTGGGAAGCAGATCTGAAATGCTCACTCTTTGCCTTTGATTCCTACACTCATATCCTCATTACTATAGCATAGGTGTTAAGAAATAACATTTAAATGGCTATATATCTCAACCCCATCGAAGTAATTTATTAAGAAAGTAAAATTTCTTGTGATAAGAACATTTACTTTTAATTGATACAAAATAGATATTTTCAAATTCCTAATCATTTAGACACAAGTTCTTATGCCTAAAACATCTTTGTAAATGTTTAATTAATCAAGCATATTTGAAATGACTCATAATTTTTTTAAAGGAATGAAAAATTTTAAAACTCCTTTAACTGGGACAAAGGAGAATTAAATAATGTTCTGTTTAGAGCCTTGAGATTTTTAAATTCTAAATTACCTTCAATTAGTTAAAAAATAGTCTACTTGAAAGGTTCATTATACCTTATACTAAAAATAGCGTGGAGGAATCAAACATTGAACATGTATAAAATTACAAATGATCTGTTTCTTCTAATAATGCCCATGGAAGGTACATGTGAAGACTAATTAGCTGTGCAAAGGTAAGTTCATTTCAGCACTTACAAAGACCATGGAGGTGCCAAACAGCCTCTGCTCAAGCATCAGGTGCAAGCAACAGTAGCCTGTTTGATGACCCACAAGCCGCTCAAGGTTCAGATTTTACTCCTGACAACAACAGGCTGCACCATTGAGACCAATTCAACCACAAGGAATAACTAGAAAATATGGACAAAATGGTTTTAAAACATGGTCATGCATCAGTGGGCTCATACAGCAGTGAAGGACTGCAGGTCTCTACCAAAAAAAAAAAAAACAAGACATGAGCCTGACATGAAATTTCTCCTTTTGGTACCTGCAGGAGAGTTGACCAAGAGGCTGGGAATCTGAGTAAAGCTTTTGACATATTCACAGTTAGGGTGAAAAAAAAAGTGTTCATGGAGAATGAAAGATGGGAATGGAGGATCTAGAAGTTCTGCATGGATTTCAAAGGTTAACACACTAGGGATAGGGAAGACCAATGATAAAGCAGCTCTCATTGATGCTAGAGCCAAGCTTTGAATCACATAAGCCCTTTCTACCAAAATGCAATCCATGTCATTCCCAATCCTGCCTCATGTATTTTACTTTTGTGACTACCATCTATGCATCCTGCTGTTCCCAAGTTTTTGTCTCAGTTCAAATGCTGTCTCCTCCATATGCCTTCCCTTACTGCACTGACAGAGTAAATCCTCCTTCCTGGAACTCCAGCACCTTCTCCATCCTGAGATTGTGCTTTCTCCTGACTATCCTGGACACAGGGAGTGGTCCAGTGCAGGGAACCACTTCATGGGACTCATTAAGTGCTGTGAAAATGCTTTTGAAAAATAAAAATCTGCAATGTATTGGAACTGAAAAAATCTGGAACATGAGTACTTTGTAAAAAAAAAAAAAAAGTTACATTTAGCCAGGCACAGTGGCTCATATCTGGAATTCCAGTACTCTGGGAGGCTGAGGTAGGAGGATAGCAAGTTCAAGCTCAACTTAGTGACTTAGCAAAACCCTGTGTCAAAATAAAAAATAAAAAGGACGATTTTGCCACGTGCTGCGCAAGTGCAAGGACTCAAGTTCGATCCCCGGTACCAAGAAAAAATTAAAAAATTAAAAAATAAAAAGGACGAGAGATACAGCTCAGTGAAAAGGCCCTCAGTTCAATCCCTAGTATTGAAAATAAAACAGTTAAAATTTGAATATGAAATTTGCCTCCCTTTGAGCACAGATCTCAAAACCTCAAAGAAACCTCAAAATTCTGAGGTTTGGGGGCTGGGGATTTAGCTCAGTGGTTCCACCGCCTGCCTTGAAAGCACAAGGTCCTGAGTTCGATCCCTGGTACCAAAAAAAAGTTCTGAGCTCATTGAGCTCAGAAAAATACCAAGAAAGCCACTGTATGGCTTCTTCAGAGACTAAAGAATTCTGTTCTCTAATGCAACTGAAGATGGAAAAGACAAGTAACATAATCAGGGTAGAACATTTCCAGCTCAGGTGGGAGCAGAACCCAGCACGTGGAAGATGAGCCCTTGGCCTACACAAGAACAGAGCTGGAGAGGGGACAGGACAGCTGCAGAAGGGTAGTGAGAGATTTGCTGGAAAAAGATGTTGTGAGCAAGAAAACAAGTTGCCAGGAATGCCTGCGAAGGAAACCTCTCCAGCTGGGATGGGGTAGAGGGGGAAATTACATTCAAGCATTTGGCCAGGGTTTTTTGCCAACACAGGCTATCACAAATAGAATGGAGAACAGATTGGGCTGACAATTAATAGAAAGACAGAACCAAAAAAGTTACAAACAGATGAAAGCAGCCTAGTGGGACAACTAAAGAGCTTAGAGAATTTATCAGGACAGAGGATGAGTCTGGTAGATCACCATGAATAAAAGTGAGCTTTTAGAGAGAATTTCATAGTTATCCTTCATAAGTGATCAATTTTTCTATCAAGACCATTCCTGTGAGCAATTCAGAAATGTGATTTTATATGTTGGAAAAAAATATTTATCTCTTGAACTCAGTGGTATCACAAGCATGATGGCAGCTAGGGAAAATGACAGTGGAAAGGAGCTATATGTGATGGAAAGAAAACTGAGCATCACAATAAAAACAGCTATATTGGAAAGGGATGGCCACCATAATGGCTAACTTTAGGTTGTCAGCTTGACAAAATTAAGGAATACGCAGACAGCTAGTAAGCCATTACATCTGGGTCGGTCTGTGAAGGTGTTTCTGGAGGAGACTGGCCTGTGAATCAGTAGACTGAGTTGGGAAAGATCTGCCCTCAACACTCTGGAAGGTTAATGCAGGAAGATCACAAGTTTGAGCCCAGCCTGGACTTTGCAACTTAGTGAGACCCTATCTCCAAAAAAAAGGAAAAAAAAAAAAGAAAAGAAAATTGCTGGGGATGTAGCTCAGTGCAAAGGCTCTGAGTCACTCTTCAATACTCAACCCCTCCCCTCCAAAAAATCCACCCTCAGTGTAGGCAGGCACCAACCATGGGGAGTGAGAGTGGGGGACTGGATTTTTTTTTTTTTTAAGCCAGAGAAAGGGTAATTTTCATGCTGTCTCCCAGAGCAGAGACACTATTTCTCCTCCCCTTGACATAGGAACTCCAGGCTCTCTGGCCTGTGGGTTCCAGGACTTAACTCTAGTGGCCCTCTGGGATCTCAAGCCTTTGGCCCTGCACTGAGAGCTATATCAATGGCTTACTGGGATCTGAGTCTGAGAACTTAGGCTGAGCTTGAGACCCAGTTTCTCAGGCTCTCTAGCCTTCAGATGGCCTACTGTCAGACTTCCTGAGCCTTTGTAAACATGGGAGCCAATGCCCCCATAAATTGCCTCTCATTTAGTTATACACATCTCCACACAGCCGACTGGTTCCCTCTAGAGAACTCTGATATGATAGCATGGCCTGACATCCTTGATGTGGTACTGTTCTCTAAAGGGCCCATAGGCCACCATACTCCTTTCTTACTCCCACGGGTAAGCATTATCTTATCAACTGTGCAGAAAAGAATAATGAGGTCCTGAAAAGATGACTAACATCCTAATATTACAATCCACTGGAAGCACAGTCAGAACTCAGGACCATCCGATTGGTCACTCACCACCACCACTTGACCAAATGACATGGTCAGTCCTAGGACCAAGCATCTACAAGAGCTCCCAGCCCAGGCTGCTCTGCAATGCATCACGGAATCAACACTGTACACCAAGAGTCTCAGCAAATCTGTACTAAGGACCCTTATGGTGGCTCAGTATCCATCTCCATTGATGGTATCTATTCAGGGAATGGGTCCATTTTTACACACTTCCAAAAAAGACACTAATGAGTAAGGCTTAATATATACTTTTCTCTTTTGTGACAGGCACCTAAAATAAACTAGAATAAAGTGTAACTACAATAAAATACATATACAAAGGCAAAAGGAGGCAACAATCTCTCAGTAGGAGTTTGTCAGGGTATTCTGTTCCAGGTAGAATATATTTCAGAGATGCTTTCTCATTTATTCATAAAATCCATGGGTAGCAAAAAAGCCCATCTGGTTATCATAAAAATAACAAGAAAACCAAAGCAGTTGGCTAAGAAAATTAGCCAACACTTATGCTTAATTTCCATAGAGAAAGCAGCGTGTTCATTCATTCAGAAACTCTGGAACATGCTTAGGAGAAAATAATAATTCCCCCAAAAACAGTGGCCTTTGAATTGAATGAGCCTCTCTTCCCACAGGCAACCAAGCCCTGAGACTGACTGCTCTCCCTCTACTGAGTACTCGCTGCAAAGGACCACACTTGAGGTCATCTACCCACACTGATGTGCACAGAGGCTTCCAAGCCAAACACATGCAATGTTTGGCGGTTCCTGGCTTATTCTAAACTTAGACTGTGGTAACGATTGCACATGTCTATAAAAACACTGAGTTTATGGTGTAGGAATTCTATCTCTACAAAGATTCTTTTAAGTAAAAAGGTAGTACGAATTTCTTAAGATAAACACATTTCAGGGGGAAAAAATAAGGGAAAAGAGAAATTACATACAAGTAAAAAACGATCAGATGAACAGCTAACTCCTCTAGAGCAACAGATGCCATTAGATGGCATGAATTCGTCTGCAAGATATTTAGCAGAATTTAACTATTAACCACACCCATGGATACAGAACTATTTTTTTCAAATGATGTTGACATAGAGACATTTGCGAATAAAACTGAGGAAACTTACTGTTGTAAGTTTACAACCAAAAATGTCCTCTAAAGGGCTCATATGTTCAGAGATGCAGCTTTGGGAAAATGATTGCATCACGGGAACACCAACCTCACTGACAGGTTCATAGCTGAAAGTGCAATCAAGAGGGGGGCCTGCCATACTTCCAAAACTACTATATAGATTTAATGCAATGCCGATTGAAATTCCAACAACATATTTCACAGAACTAGAGAAAACAACCCAAAAATTCATTTGGAACAAGAAGAGACCCAGAATAGCAAAAGCAATGCTAGGCAACAGAGATATGGCTGGGGGCATCACAATCCCCAACTTGAAACTATACTACAAAGCTACTGTGATAAAAAACAGCATGGTACTGGCAAAGAAACAGACCCAAAGATCAGTGGAATCGATTAGAAGATGCAGAAACAACTCCAGACATACTCAGCCACCTCATCTTTGACAA
>NW_004624735.1:16136125-16152812 GCF_000247695.1 Heterocephalus glaber | reverse complement strand
ATAAAGTCTTTGTAAATAGGGATGGGTGGAGGGGGTGAAGGGAGGGCTAGGAATGGGGAAAAAATAAGAACCAAGATGCATTATGTAAAGGTACAATTCTCAATGAGAAATGTAATTTGTTGTATACCTAAAATGTATCAATAAAAGAATTTAACACCAAAAAAATAACCTGTAAGTACCTAAAAGGTACCACACAATTCTGCACACAAAAAATAACTCATGGATCTAAATGTAAAAAATAAAACAACTGTTTCTGCAAGAAAACATACATTAATATTTCTATGATCTTCATGTAGATAAAGATATCCTAAATAAAAATAGCACTAACCAAAAGAAAAAATGATACTAAAATTAAGAAATTTTGTTCATGACAAACATTCAGGGTAAAAAGCCTAATCACAGACTATTGAGAAGGTATTTGCAATATCCATAACCAACAACAGACTAATATCCAAAATATGTTAAGTATTCCTATAAATCAACTAGAAGAAAATAAGCAGCCCAATTAAAATGAAGAAAACATTTTAGCAGACACCTCGCAAAAGTACATAACTGAATAATAAATAAGCATATAAAATGTGTGCAAAATCTTTAGCTACCTGGGAAAAGAAAATTAAAACCACACCGAGATACCACTACACATGGATCAGAAAAGCTACAATTTAAAAGGCTGACAATACCAATGACTGCTGAGGAGGTGACACAAGGAGAGCTCACACATATTGCTGGTGTGCATGTAAACCAAAATAGCCACTTTGGGGGGCTGGACGAAGCCAGTGGCAGAGCGTGTGCTTAGCATGCACAAGGCACTACGTTTGATCTCCAGTGTCCCTCCCCCAAAGCCACTTTGAGCATTTGTTTGGCTGTGGATCTACTACAGCAAAAACAAGTAAGCATTCATGTCTACCACATATAAGCACAAGAACACTTATGGCAATGTCATTGATAATAGCCAAACACACAAACGACCCAAATATTCCTCAGTAGAATGGATAAACTGTGGCATTTTCACCCAATAGAATACCATTTAGCAATTTTTACAAATGCAACATACAAGAATATGTATGGATCCTAAGTACAATGTTAAATGTGGGAAAAAAGATACAAATCTGCCTCTCAGACTTCTGCTTCTCAGAAATGTAAAAGAATACATTTTTGTCATTTTAAGCAAAACAAAAAAGGATTAAAAAATGTAAATGAATATATACTATATTGTGTATGCCATAACAAGCAAAACTAATCTATAATGACAGGTCATAATTATGGTTATCTTTCTAGGCAGTTCTTTTTTTTTTTTTTTTTTTTGTTACCGGGGATCAAACTTGGGTCCGTGCGCTTGTGCAGCAGGCAGCGAAACCACTGAGCTAAATCCCCAGCTCTAGGCTGTTCTTGACTGGCACTGGATGTGAGGGAACCTGAGAGGTACTGAAAATTATGTCATAATTTGAGTGATGGTTACACTAATATATATGACCATAAAAATAAAATTCACAAAGCTATAAACATTTGTGTTCATCACTGTATGTAAGTTAGACTTTCATTTAAAAAGATTTCAGATATTGGAATACAACAAAAATAAGATATTTAGGAATAAATCTGGTAAAATGCCGTAAGATTTCTATAGAGAAAATCAGAGACTGTTATTTAAAGATATTAAGGACAAATAAATGGAGAGATATAAGACATTCATAGATAAAAAGACTAAATATCATAAGAACGTCACTTTTCCCAAAAATGTTCTATCAATTTGATCCAAACCCAATCAATATATTAACAGACTACTTTGAGCAACCTGACAAAGTGATTCTAAAATTGATATAACAGAATTCCAGATTTGAAGATATGCTACAAAGCTACTGTGATTAAAACAGCATGGTAGGGCCGGGGATTTAGCTCAGTGGTTCCACTGCCTGTCTCTCAAGCACAAGGACCTGAGTTCGATCCCTGGTACCAAAATTTTAAAAAGTTTAAAAATTAAAAAAACAGCATGGCACTGGCACAAAAAACAGGCATGTGGGTCAATAGAACAGAATAGAGAAAGCAGAAACAATCCCAAGCACGTTCAGCTATTCAATCTTTGACAAAGGGGCCAAAAACATACACTACAGGAAAGATAGCCTCTTCAATAAATGGTGCTGGGGCCAGGGATTTAGCTCAGTGATTCTGCAGCCCACCTGGCAAGCATAAGGTCCCGAGTTCGATCCCTGGTACCAAAAAAAAAAAAGAGAGAGAGAGAAATAAATAGTACTGGGAAAATTGGATAACCATATGAAGAAGTCTTGATTCTAGATCCATATAGCTCACCATATACTAAACTAAAATCAAAATGGATCAAAGATCTAAATGTTAAAACAGAAAAAATCTGCTGAAAGATAAAATAGAACAACCCTTAAAGACACAGTTGTAGGCAAGGATGTTATGAACAGAACCCCAGTGGGACCAGAAACAGTATCAACAATCAACAAATGGAATCATATCAAATTTAAAAAGCTTCTGCATAGCAAAGGAAACAACCAACAGAGTAAAAAGACAACCTACAGAATAGGAAAAAAAAATTTCTAGCTATTCCTCAGAGGACTAACATCTAGAATATATAAAGAACTCAAAAAATTAGACTTCCCCCCAAAAATAAAGGACCTAATCAAACAATGGGCAATCAAAATAAATAGATACTTCTGAGAAGAAGTCCAAATGACCAATAAATACATGAAAAAATGTTCAACATTGCTGGCCATTAGAAAAATGCAAATTAAAATTGAAATTCTATCTTGCTCCAGAAAGAATGGATATCACCATCAAGAAATCAAATAATAATAAATGCTGTCAAGGATGTGGGAGAAAAGGAAGTCTTCTACATTGTTGAAGAAAATGTAAACTAGTATAACCACTCTGGAAATCAATATGGAGATTCCTCAAAAAACTAAAACTAGAAATCCCATTTGATCCACTTATCCCCTTTTTGGGTATTTTCCCTAAAGAGTTAAAGTCACATATTACAGTCATACCCCTATTTATAGCAATACAATTTATAAAAGCTAAACTGTGAAAACAGCCTATATGTCCATCAACAGACGACGGGATAAAGAAAATGTGGTATTTATACACAATGGAATACTATTCTGGTATAAAGAAAGACAAACTTGAGGCATTAGTAGGAAAATGGATGCAACTTGAGACCATAATATTAAATGAAGTCAGACACAGAAGCTTAACTATCACATACTTTGTCATATAAGAAAATCAAAATACATACACATAAGAGCAAAATAGAAGAACAATAAACAGGACATAAGGAGATCTTTTTCTGGTGGATAGGGGAACAAGATGAAGAGAGGGGGAGGGAAGGGTGGGAAATGGTATGGGAAAAAAGAATTGAAGAGAAAAATTATGAAAACAGAACTTTTGTTAATGGGAAGAGAACAAAGAGTTGGAGGGAGAAGAGGTGAAAAGGATGAAAAGAAAAAAAATTTAGATGTATTATATACATGTAGAAATTCCCCATGATAAACGTAATCATGTACTGTAAACATATATTAATTAAAATTTTTAATAGATTTTATAAAAAATAAATACATAAAACAAAATTGATATGAAAGATCAAAGGGCAAAGAACATTGAAAAAGCTCCAGATCAGTCATCTAGTCAGGAGACTGCCCCTTCCAGATTCCAAATCCCCTTCTCCGAGGGAACAGAGAATAAACAGCCTCTGGGTTTCCCTGGAGAAGTTCAGGACTTGGAACAACTAACCTGAGATTCAGAGAATGAGTAATAACTCTTCAAGAATAAGCAGAAGAAAGACAGTCTATACCAGTGATTCTCAAACTGTGCTGTACATTAGAATCATTGTGGGGGTGAAAAGGCTTGAAAAACCCTGATGCCAATTAAATCACCATATCTAGAGATGAAAGCCAAGCCAGTATCTTAAAGATCCCAGGTCATCCCAGTATGCAAAAAGATTGGCGAGCCCTGCTCTACACTCACAGGTAGTAAACACAGGGGCACAGGGCATGGCAAATCAGAGATGCAAGTAAGTCACTGCTTCTGGGATACACACCAAATTGAGGAAGAGTGTGGGTATGAGGTCAAATGACCTGAAGGGCAAGAATGTGAACCACATTCAAAAGTTTATCCTGAGGCCGGGGATTTAGCGTTTCACCACCTGCCTCGCAAGCACAAGGTCCTGAGTTCGATCCCCAGTACCAAAAAAAGTTTACCCTAAGGGCTGTGGAAAGCCATGGGCAGTTGCACAAAAGGACAGACACTATCAGATTGTGCTGTAGAAATATGATTGTGGTAACAATGTAAAAGACAGTGGGAAAGAGGCAAAAATGGTAGCTGAGAGACCAATCAAAAGATGACAGTAATGGTAAAGGTGAGAAATAGAGCCTGAATTAAGGCTCTGACAACAGATATTGGAGAGAAGGGGTGGAAATACTTAGAAAACAAAATTGACAGAGCTTGGTGTGAGCTACATCAGGAGTTAATAGTAAACCATCCTGCGGCAATCAACAGTCATCATCCCTTTCTCCTTTAGACAAAAATACAGTACTCGTAAGTCCTCTCCCCTGAACACTTGCCTAATTTATCTCATGGGGAGTCACCACCAGCTTGGTTGGGAAAGGTAATGATGAGATCAGTAAGCTCAGTGGTTCAGGAGACTTCAGCTCTAGCTGCCTGCAATAAGATCACCTGTTGCTGATGACTCACAAATACCTGGATCTCCATTCCATCCTGGTGGTTTAGGAAGTTATTTTCCAACCTGAATTTAAATCAGAGAACTGAGTCAACCTTCCCACCTGCAGGCCGAACAGTAGCCCAGGGATAAGGACATTTCTCATGTTATTAATCAGATGTCTGGGGCAAAACTTTAGCTTAGACGTGTTTCAAGGCTGGTTATAGCTACAAAAGCCTGATGCTCAGAGATGTGCTCCTGAGAGCTCCAGGGAAGCAGGAGCAGGCTGACCTTTCCCTTGGCTGAGCCACCATGCTATGAAATTACTGTTTGTGACTCAGCAGGCTGGTAGGTGGCACAGGCTAAATATAACGATGGCCAGGCTGTCCAGTGCATCACTAGCCTTTTTTTTCCTTCAGAACAAAAGTGGATAACCCACTGAACACAAAACAAATACAGTGTATAATATGACAAATGGCCAACACAATCCAAAAATAATTGTAAATCTGAATTAAAATGTAAAATATAAGCCTCTGATTTCAGGTCAAAGATGGGAAGAGAGGGCAAAAGCACTGCTCCCACCCTTAAAGAAAAAGAACTGGATAAATTGGAAAATTGCTTCCCTGACTGCCCAAAGATTAGAAGTCACAATAGCCCCAGAGACCAGTGCTCAAGGCCTCTCGCTTGCTCCAGGCTGGACAGTGTGAAGGCTCTGGGGCTACAGGCATTTCTGCAAGGAGCTCAGTGGGCAGATAAGGAAGAGTTCTGAGAAAGTTTCTCAGACTGGGAAGGGAGCAGCAGCCTCCCCCAGCTCCAGATGGAACCAGAGCTGGGAGGAGAGCAGCAAGGACTCTCCAAGTAGCTGAGGGCACAGTGGAAACCCAAAATGGGGAGACGGCAGCCACAGACCAACTCTCAGCAAGACCACCTCCCCAGCTCCACTGAAAACCAGACTTCTGTGGGCAGAGAGTGGGCTGTGGGGCTGGACTGGTCACTGAACAAAGTAGAAGAGAACCTCAGAGAGAGCCCTCATGAATCCTGGTAATCTAATAACAAAGAGAAAAAAGTCTCCAAGTGAAACTGACAAAGAGCTGCTTGGGAGGCAGAAGGAAAAGCAAGAGTGGAGCCAGGCAGCCACTGGGAATTAAGACAAGCCCCTGGCCCTGCCCTCAAATCCACCTGGTGGAGGAAGCAAGACTGATAGCATCTGCTAGGAACCAGTGTGGCCTGGACCTCCAGGTAGAGGCCAGGCCCAAAGGGCAGGTGTAACCACCTCTCCCAGCCAGTGGGAGGTTCCTTCGAGAATGAGAAGGAAGTGCCTCAACAGCATGCTCAGAGTGAGTGTGGTGAGCATTCAGTAAATATTTATTCTGGCCTTACACTCTCTAGCCTCAAGAAGAAAACCCAAGTTTCAATAAAATCCCTGGCCTTCTTAAAAATATGTATGTTTGCGAAAAAAATCAGGCCTCTAGGAATTGCAAAGAAAAAAGAAATATTATGGCATTAAGATTCCAGTCACACTTGTCTTTGACTTCTGGGTAATCCGGATGAGTCACTGCTCTTTAAAAAAAAAAACCTGAGAATTACAAAAATTAGTATTTATTTTCAAGGAGAGTAGCCGACTAGGACAAAGATGCTGAATAAATGTCCCTGTTTCAGAGGACACTACCAGGGGAAGGATGGGTTATGAAAATGAATACAGCATATTTGAGAGTGACAGCCTCCAAATAAAATCAACTCCTGATCACAATGGTAATCCAAGGCTTCCGCTGTCATTAAACTGTGAAGTAGTAATAGGTAATGAAATGCCAACTGTAAGTATTTTTTACATTAGTCTCCAATTTTGGTTTGGTTTTTTTTTGGTCTCCAATTTTGAACCAAGCACTGAGCTGACTCCACTTGCCACCAGTGTCACTCTGTGGTCTGACAAGCAGGAGACAGTGGGCAGAGAAGAGTGCACTTGGCCATGGGCTGCAGAACAGGTCCAGCAGGAGCTCCCTAGGCTGCTGGCCCTGTTCCTAAATCCTGTGCTGCAAAACCAGCAGCATCCTGCAGTGAGTCAGGGAAGGTGAGAAGGACATGCCTCACCCCTCAGGAGAGCAAGAGGGAACCAGCCAGCTGCATGGCCTCCCGCACCACACTGGCATCCAATAGGCACCCTCCCTATCTACATGCCTCACTCCTGCACTACTGCACTTGTCACCTGCTGCACTCAGTAAGCCCCACAACACTTCCAATCCCACCCACTCACCTGCTTCCAATAGTCTCCATCAAACATACTTCCCATTAAAAAGGGGGAGGGGGGAATTAGCTCAGTGGTTCCACCGCTTGCCCCAAAAGCACAAGGACCCGAGTTCGATCCGCAGTACCAAAAAAAAAAAGACTTTCAGCTGCTCTCCAGTGACTTTCCAATACAACCCAAACTGTTTCTAGAGCAGTGATGGCAAACATTTTAGAGCTTTCAATAACATATAGCCAGCTGTGGCACATGTGCCATAGGTTTACCACCATTGCGCTAGAGCTTCAGGCCTCCCATCACCTGATCCACTGCTACTCTGAATCCTATACATGACCAGATTTGTCTTTGTTTAAAGTGCCCCAGTGCCTCCATTCCTACTCAGAGGCATTGGGCTCATCTGCAGTCAGTTCAAAAACCTTATCTAGGGGCCAGGAATTTAGCTCAGTGGTTCTACCACCTACCTCACAAGCGGAAGGACCCGAGTTCGAACCCCAGTACCAAAAAGAAAAACAAAGACCTCATTCAACAAATAACCCTGGTCACCCAGCACAGACAGCCCTCCTTTCTCTAAACACAGGGCTGAAACATCTGCGGGGCCCATGGCATGCTGTTACCGGCTTCTCTGGTAAGTCTCCACTGGGAATCTGTGGGCCAGCCCCTGTGCTGGGTGCTGGAAATGGACAAAATTAAAGAAGACAATGTAGAGAAACTGGAGTAGCATTCAAAAGTGCCCAAAGTGACACACAGGAAAGAGGCACCTTTGCCAGGAAGGGACAATGGGGACAGGACCTGCAAAGTCTCAAAAGAGAAGGTAAGTACAGTTGGGCTCAGCAGGCAAATGAAGGCCAAACAAACATTCCCAGACCAGCAGCTTGGCAACTGTGAAATGGCATCATTCAAGGCCAAGTTTCAGAATGGCTCAGAGGGTACAGGAACAGGAAAGAGAGAGGTTAGGCCCCAATTACACAGGGCCTGGTTTTTAAGAAAAATCCAAGCTACACAGACAATGGATTTGAGAAGGTAAGGCCAGTAATAGAGAGGAGAGTTATCGGGCTCCTATAATGGCTCAAATGAAATATGTTTAGAGTGCAAGGCAGAAAGGAAAAGACAGTACAGAGCTGTTGGAGAGAAAGACCAAACACATTTTCCAGGATCAAATAAATGGAAATGCAAACATATCCCAGATGGAGATGAAGAAGATGAGACGATGAGGAAGATGGGCTTCATCTAACTGTGAAAAGAGGTCATCTGCTGAGTAGGAGATACAGGAATAAGAAAGGACTTGAAAGGATGGCATAGTGACAACAGCCAAACTCTGCACATGCTCACTCCTGGCTTCTGAATAAATGAGCAAATGTTTAATAGTGGAAGAGCCCAATGATGCAGATAAATATTCAGTATTTTCCCCACAGCATCACAACTCATGAGAATGCTCTGACCAAAGTCACCTGGCCCTTCTCAAGGTATGAAAGGAGCAGATAATTTAAAGGACAGAGTTCACAACCTCCTCTTCTCAACTCCTAAGGGTAGAAACACACCTCACATGTACTGGATCATGGCCTGTTATGGTTTATATGTAGATTTCCCCGAAAGCCTCATGTGTACAAAAGTGTGGCTTTGGGGAGGTAACTGGGTCATGGGTGCACCATACTCCTCAATGGACTAGTCTACTAGTGAGTTTATAGCTAAATGTGCTGTTAGGAGTTAGGGTCTGCTCAAAAAAGGTGGGTAACTGTGGGAATAACCTGGAGGGTGTGTCTCCCTTCCTGGCTCCTCACTGTCTCCCTGTTTCTGGCCTCCATGAGGTGAGCAGCTTTTCTCCTCCGTGCCGCTCTGCCCTGCTGTTCTGCTTTAGAGCCAGCCAACTATGCCCCAAAATGTGAGCCAAAATAAATCTCACCTCCTTTAAGTTATGGATTATCAGGTATTTTGTCGTAGCCAGGAAAAAAGTGACTAAGACACAGCTCCATTAAAAGGAATCAAGTTGTTCATTTGCCCACTGAACCTCAACAGACATGTCAGTTCCTAGCACACCAGCACTTTGTCACCACACCCCACAAGGCCATCTGTTCCCTAAAGGAGAGAGGGGAAAGGACAGTAAAACATATCCTACCGCCTGCCCTGATACACAGGGTGCTGGCCCTGCTGTGTGAGGCCTTGGACAATCATTCCCTTTTCTGGGACTTGGCTTCCTATTCTGTAAAGCAAACTGACTAGATGAGATGACATGTGCAGTCTGCCTTGCTCTGTGAGACTTAAGGATCACTCCTTCCCATATTGAAATTGAAATGCCACATTTAATTATCAGGCCTAACAAAAACTGTCGGTGGAGAAAGCTGACATTTCTGTTATGAAGCCGAGAGCCAAAAAGTACAGAGAACAGGAAAATCAAATTAAATATTTAATTAATTGAAAAGGAAACCAAAAGCAAGTGATGCTTCCATTCTGTTGTTCAGAGACAGCAGATCCTGAAGGCTGTTTTCATCCAAAGCATCAATCCCAATAAATCAAAGCACTAATGCATCAATCCCTCAGAGAGCTCCCTGTGCACAAACACACAAAGAAGGATGCGCAGCACCCACGCTGGAGCTTCAAGGTAATGCCTTGATGAGAACGTCTCAGATAAAAATAACTTTTCAATCTGATCAAATAAGAAAGCTGTCGCTTAGCCAAAATTATTGTGACCAAAGTATTTCTAAATTTTTTCTTCTTTTAAAAACATTTTATGGTAAAATATAACAATGATAGACAAAACTGCATAAAACAAATGTATAGCTTAATGAATTCTTAAGACGTAAATAGCCTGAAAATCACCACAGAGATCAAGAAATAGAATGTTGCCAGGCACCTAATACCTACCAGTTCATCTTATCCCAACCCATAATTTCCTCCATCCTCCAAGAGAACCAGGCTCCTGACTATGGTGGTCATGTCCTTGCTTTTCTTTACTATTTCACTTCCTAAGCATGGAGCCACCAACCCTATAGTTTAGCTATGCCTGTTTATTTTCAAATAGACAATTTAAATCTCCTAAACTGCAGGTAGCCTGTGTTGCATTTTGTTTTGTTTTGTTTTGGGTTGTATAGGGGTCTAATCGTACATCATGTAAGATTTACCATTACCATTTTAATCATTTCTAAGAGTACAGTTCAGTAACATTAAGTATACTCATAATGTGGTGAAACTGTCCAGTTCCAAAACTTCACCCTTTACCCATTATAATATTTACCTGAAAAAGCCTATTCCCCTTACTGTGGAGTTTCTGGGAGCCTGGACTGTGGGCTGTACTCCTATGGTGCAGTTTATAAGTTTCTCTGTTTTCCAAGTCCTATGTGTGAGTAGTCAGAGCAGGAGTGCTTATCAGCGTCAGTGGTGACAGGGAGTACTGATAACTCTTAGGAGGTCCTCTATTCTGCCAGCAGAAAGAACATAATATGGGAATGCTTTTTATTTCACGTGAACGCTCATTGCCTCCATCCAGTCATCTATTAGGGATGGCAAAAATGATAGTATTCTATCATCCCTTTTTTAGTTATTAACTGGAATAAGTACTTCTATTAAGAGAAATAGCCCCCCAACTATGAGACTGCCCAATGGTAGTTTGTATAGAAAAGCAGAATAAATATTCATTATTTATCATTTTCCCCAAAAAGCCAGTTTGCCATCATTTCCCAAAGGTGGACAATTCTTTTTAGTAGCATTAGGAACTCTTGAATTGAAACACAGTTATCATCCCTACTAATGCTCAAATTGCCAGTGGCAGCCGCTTCACCTCAGAACTCTCTGATCAGCTCCCTGATGTAGGTTTCATGAAACACTGGTTTCTCTGAGTAGGAAAGAGTGTTTCACCACCATGCTGCTGGGCTGGTCAGGTTCTAGCTTCGACAGAGCACAGCACTAAGAAATAAATGACTGACAAAGAGACTGATTTTTGAACAGCTTGTGATTTCTTACTAATATTTTTAATTGGAACTCTACACCGGAAACTTTTTCCTCCATTTTATATCTTATATCAGTTACCTTCTATCTTCCATAGGAAAATCTTGGTTCAAGACCAGACTCCTTAATAGAATTAGATTATCATAAAACACATCATTTACTGTATTCCATTGCTTCTGAATATCAATACCAATGCTGACATTATTTCTACTAAAATAATATTGAAATCAGTTTTAAAATCACTTTTCCAAATGATTTCCCCCTGGTCCCTGCATTTTAAATTATTGTGGTGCATGGACACTAAGAGCCAATGGCCATGGTATACTATACTCTCCCTCCTAACATTTATTGGGTCCTTGCTATACAATAACTGTGTTTAATGTTCTTATGATAACGTCTCTGTAGCTATTTTGGTAGTCCTTCCCTAGTGGAATCTCCAAGGAAGGAATCATAAGAATATAATCCTGTGTCCCACATGTTGACAATAACTTGTCTGGGCCCTTAAAACCTGAAAGGTAGTACAGCTGTGCCTAAAACCCTGTGGCTCACATTTTCATTACAGTAGTACCTGAACACACTTTTTTGTTGACTTCGGACACAAACTGTTGCTATCAAAAAGTTTAATGGTAATCTGATTTTATTTTATAAATCACTTGCTATTTTGGTCTGAAGGTCCAAAAGATTTTTTTCCAACTCTAGTAATTTTCTTAGGATATGTCTTGGTCATCCTAGGTCAATGTTCTCAGTCAGACTCACAGTGTGCCATTCAATAAACAATTTCAAGGATTATTTTTTAAACTTAAAGAAGTTTTCTTGAACTACAGATTTTAACATGTTGTCATTCCCTTGTTCTGATTTCCTTCTTTGGTGTCTCAGAGTGAGTGATTTAAATGTATGAATCGATGTACATATGTTAGCTCTTCTTTGCCTGTCTTCAAAATATGTCACTTTTCGCTTCAATGGTTTTTCTCTCATTCTTTTTTTTCCCCTCCTTTTCATCTTTTTTCCCTTAATGTATGTATTAGGTATACTCATTCAATGAAGACTACATTATTGAACAATTTTTCATATATTTTGAATTCTTTATTAATTTCTGTCCATTTGATCTCTAAAGTTTTCTAACAGTTTTATGTTCTTCTGGTTAGCTTTTCTAACTTATAAATCTATATTCTTTATTTTGTGCTTTTGGGTAGTACTCAAACATGTGAATTTGTTCTAGAAAAACTTTTTGCATTCATCTGCTACAGTGACATGCAAGTCCAGGCCACATGCCTCAGCTGCTCTTCTGAACTTGGTTCACTAAACTGTCTAGTGAATGAATACCAGGTGGATTCTTGGGTTTGTCAACATCAACTAATTGTTTCCAGTTTTTTTCTGCATGATATTAGTCTACATGGCAAGCAGTAGTTTGTCTGTATCTGCTTGTATTTTGGGGCTCATCTATTGCAGATACCTAAGTTAGTTAAAATTTATAAGGCAGTCAGACAAGGCTGGGCTCTCAGCATAGATAACAACTAAGGCACATTCACTGAAGGTTAACATTATAAAAAGAGAGAAACTACTACACCCACCTACTTCCCCTGGGGATGAATAACAGTGATTGATATTCTAAATAGATATCAATCACCTTAATTGGGGACCAAAACATCCCTAGCTAGCCTATTCCTTCCTGGAAATCCATGTATGCTTGATACTCAGCTTGCTTCCCCATTTGATCTCCATTTGATCAATATTACCTGGGCAACTATACTTGTAATCCTATTGGTTGATCATGGCTTTGTTCCACCTCATGCCCACCTTGTGATTTTTCACTGGATGCTATAGTATTGTCCCACTTTGTACCCACCTCACTTCCTGGCTTTGCCCCATAAAACACCTTTGAGAAGCGGGGTGGGCAGACAACCCACTTTCCAGTCCCCCTTCTGTCTCTCTTAGAAGCTATCCTTCTCTCAATAAATTCTTACTACTCAACCTCTGTTGTTCCTAGAATTCATTCTTTGATTTTAGAGAACACTAACTCACATTTCGGATGTCTAGCAGGTTGGGAGTTATAATATTTCCCTTATTTGGATTACTTGGTGCCCTATATCAATAGGGATACTCTAGTATTTCACTTTGTTGTATATTTTGCCTAAGAGTGTTTGGTTTTCTTATCCCAACTGCTCGGTCTCTTTTATTGCATAATTCAAAAATATCCAAAACCTAAAATAGTTTATCACCACCTTCTAAGATTTCTAACCTTAAGCAATTTTTTTTAATTCCAAGAAATCAGAGATTTCTGGGTATTGTGTCATAGAAAAAAAAATCCATTTTTTAGGTAAAAGACTGACTTCTCTTACCTTAGAGGAAGATAGATGTTGCCCAAGAATTTGAAAATATGGGAAATCATTTGCTTTCTGATAATTCATTTAGAAAGCAAAACATAATAGATCAAAGCAGTGCTCTACAAAGGCATCTTATCCTCCTCCGTATAAGAGAATATCCATATACCCTTTACCTAAAGCCACAAATTGTGAATAATAATTGATACTTTTACTTTATTTCTCTCTATACTCACACTCACATTTATTTCTCTCTACATTCACATTAACATTTATTTCTCTCTATATTCACATTTTCTTCCTGAACTATATCAAAGAAAATACAGGCATAATTATCTTTCACCCTTAGGTACTTCTGAATTTATTTCCTAAGAACAAAAACATTTTACTACAATTTAAATGTCATTATCATTCTCAATGTATTTGTCATTGATACAATAACATTATCTAATATACAGTACATATTTAATTTCCCAGGCTGTCTCAAAAATGTCTTTCTTTTTTTTAACCCAGGATATGATTAAGGACCATGTATAGGATTTCATTATTGTATTTCTTCAATCTCCTTTAGCTGGAACAGTCTTCTCTCATATTTTTACACAATGGGAACTATAATAATATTTTCTTTATGGAATTGCTTGGAAGATTAAATAGAAATAATGCAAATAAAGTGGCCAGCCCAGTCTTTATACACAATGTCTGACAGTGCTCAATAAATATTAATTCTCTCCATCTGTCTGTGGCCCACACTGAAATCAGTATCCTAGTTTGTGCGATAGTCATATTTATTGCTGTAAAATTAAAAAGTAGCATCTAATTTCAGCAACCATAGTTAATGTGAGCTCACGCCTGAAAAACAAATTAGGTCCTGTTCGAGGTTTCTGAGACTTTCAGACTGAGAGCCAAAGGAAGTCACGGCCCAGCTCCAAGAGCCACAAATGAGCCTCTGCCACTGATTCACAGCTGTCTCCAAATCAGGGCCTAATGAAAACCCCATGATTTCTCATACTGAACTGCACCACCCACGGACCAAACTCTGCAAGAGTCCTTTGTGACCACCTGGCTCCTCTATAAAATGTGCTCAGATTCTCTGTCCCATTCTATAACATGCTACATAAACAACGAGCCAGTGCTTCTATTAACCATTATTAATGAAAAAGGTATCTAATTAATAACTATGGTCTGTTCCATGTATGTGCTATCTCTAACTGACCAGAAATTAGGCCAACCTTGTTTTACAAACCACTTGGTAACCATGACTCTAGTTCTAATTTGGTTTCATGTTAAAAGACAGAAGAAAGTATTCTCAGACTACTAACCCCAAATTGTAATTCTGCTGTCATCTTAGAAGGGCAAAGAGTGTCCGATCCTCTCTGTAACAAAGACAGAACCACAATAACCTAACCAAACAGGTCTGCACTGAGCACATAAATAGCCACCACAACACAGAAAATTAGGGTTTCCATCTCAAAGCCTTCTATACTCTTCAGGAGAAGCAGGTGGTCAGTAGTAGAGCCCCAGACATCAGTCCCTTGCTTTTCACATGCAAATACTCTCAGCTGGAGGTTTATTTGCCAAGACCTAGTCCCTGGGATAATATCTAATCAAGCATTCCTGAGACAAGTGTCTGGACAGGTTCCCAGGATTGTGCATCATTTATGCCAAAGTCCCTTTATTTTTTTTCTTTTTCCTTTGGGTACAGGGATCAAACTCAGGACCTTGCACTTGCGAGGCAGGCAGGATGCCACTGAGCTAAATCCCCAGCCCTCTAAACTCCCTTCTTGGGAAAAAGAAGTCAGAACCTAGGTAATCCTCTGTCTACTAATACAAAAAATGCAGCTCAGAGGACAAAGCACATTACAAACAGAAAAAAAAAAGTCCATTTCATCTGAGTTTTTTTTAAGTCCTCGTATAATGTTAAATCCACATGACATTTTCAATTCTTAACATGTCCAACACTAAACTTGTTTTCCTATCTTTGCTAATAATTTTTAAAGAATATTTTATTAAGTACTCACATGATACAAGGAATCCATGATAGTTATTTAAATTCTGCAGAAATTGGAGAGTAAATTTTATGAAGGGTATTATAGGCTAAATTCAAATGCTGAAGCCTTAACCCCAGTGTGATGGCATTAGAAGGTGGGCCTTTGGGGGGTAACTAGGTATGAGGTCATTAAAGCAACCCCTCATGAGGTTTTTGCCTTGTAAGAAAGGGTAGACAGCAGAGCTCCATATCTTCACTGTGTGAGGACAGAGCGAGAAGGCAGCCCTCAACAAGCCAGGAAGAAGGCCTCCACGAAGAATCCAATCTGCCAGCACCTTCCTCTTGGGCATCTCATCATCTAGAACTATGAGAAATCATTGCCTGCTGTTCAAGCCAGCCAGGGCATGGTTCAGTGGATCCCTGAGTTATGACCGACCTAACATACGAAAAACTTGGGTTATGACAGGAGTTTTAGTTTTAACTTACAACCGAAGTCTAGAGTTATGACCCCAATGCCGGCCACTTGTGATTCCAGATGGCCTCAGATAAAGACTTAAAGCCCTCAGCCTCCTGGCCCCTCCCACGTCATTCGGCTCCAGGGTCCTCCTGGCTCTCCTGCCGCCATGGCTGACAAGGAAGCAGCTTTTGACGACACAGTGGAAGAACGTGTGATCAATGAGGAGTACAAAATATGGAAAAAGAACACGCCTTCTCTTTACAATTTGGTGATGACCCATGCTCTAGAGTGGCCCAGCCTAACTGCACAGTGGCTTCCAGATATAACCAGACCAGAAGGGAAATATTTCAGCATTCATAGACTTGTCCTGGGCACACACACATCAGATGAACAAAACCACCTTATGATAGCCAGCGTACAGCTCCCTAATGATGATGCCTAGTTTGATGCATCACACTATGACAGTGAGAAAGGAGAATTTGGAGGTTTTGGCTCCGTTAGTGGGAAAATTGAAATAGAAATCAAGATCAACCACGGAGAAGTAAACAGGGCCCATTATATACCCCAGAACCCTTGCATCATTGCAACAAAGACTCCATCCAGTGATGTTCTTGTTTTTGACTACACAAAGCATCCTTCTAAACCAGACCTCTCTGGAGAGTGCAACCCAGACTTGCGTCTCCGTGGACATCAGAAGGAAGGCTAAGGGCTTTCTTGAACCCAAATCTCAGTGGGCACTTACTTAGTGCTTCAGATGACCATACCATCTGCCTGTGGGACATCAGTGCCGTTCCAAAGGAAGGAAAGGTGGTGGATGTGAAGACCATCTTTACAGGCCATACAGAATAGTAGATGTTTCCTGGCAGCTGCTCCATGAGTCTCTGTTTGGGTCAGTTGCTAATGACCACAAACTTACGATTTGGGATACTCGGTCAAACAACACTTCCAAACCAAGCCACTCAGTTGATGCTCACACTGCTGAAGTGAACTGCCTCTCTTTCAATCCTTATAGTGAATTCATTCTTGCCACAGGATCAGCTGACAAGACTGTTGCTTTGTGGGATCTAAGAAA
>NW_004624735.1:16112564-16135995 GCF_000247695.1 Heterocephalus glaber | reverse complement strand
AATCTCCAGAAGATGCAGAAGATGGCCCACCTGAGTTGTTGTTTATTCATGGTGGTCACACTGCCAAGATATCTGATTTTTCCTGGAATCCCAATGAACCTTGGGTGATTTGTTCTGTATCAGAAGACAATATCATGCAAGTGTGGCAGACGGCAGAGAACATTTATAATGATGAAGACCCTGAAGGAAGTGTGGATTCAGAAGAACAAGGATCCTAGATATATCTGCACTCGTGATTTTAGACCCCCCTTTTTTCCTCTCAACCCCGAGATTGATTTAACACTGGTTTTGAGACATACAGACTTTGTTTAGCTATCCCTCCACAATAGGTACCACCAATAATACCAGCGGCTGAAAAAGTGGGTATTTTCCAAATATTAACTGGGGTACTTGATTCAGCAAAGCCACAGACTTATATTTAAATTTTCTTCAGGAATTTTCTATTAACAAATCCAGGTCTAAAGTAGCTACAGAAAGGGGAATATAATGTGTGATTATTTTTCTTCTTAAGATAAATCCCCAAGTTTTACAGACTTGTTTCAGTAAAGGCTAACATGAGTAAGGAATAGAGCCAAGTGAGGTTAGGTGTCTGAGCCATGAAGTATAAGTACTGCAAGATGTCATTTTTATTCAGGAATTAGAAGAGAATCAAGTCATAGATTCCTACTGTAAATCTTCATACCTGACTTTCCAGGATGCACATTTTTCCTATGTAGACCAGTCTCCTCTTGGTTTATTCAGTTCAGTCAAAGCTACATGTTCCTCCTTCCCTATATATTTTTGCTTGTTAGTGTATTTCTTGAGCTGTTTTCATATTATTCCTTTCTTTTCTGTGAAATGGTTTCTGTTGTTTTTTGTTATTGTTTTAACTTGGGACCACCACGTTGTAAAGATGTATGTTTTTACCTGACAATTGTCCCTCAGTAGACTGTCAAGTTGAGAACGGTGATTTGATAGCTTATATTTGTTTTTAAAATTAAATTAATCCCTGATAAGAGTTGCTTTTTTTTTTTTAAGAAGTTAGTCTTTGACCACTAGTTTAATACCATCTCCATTTTAGGTGACCTGTTTCACCAGCAGGCCTGTTACTCTCCATGATTAACTATGTAAGTGCTTATAATGGAATAAATTGCTTTTCTACATAAAAAAAAAAAAAGACTTAACCCTTAAAGAGCTCTGGAAGAAACATTACAACATCTTTTCTTGTGTGGGGTTAATTGAGAATCCTGGGCCATTGCCTCTCTAAGGACACTGAGATCTGCCTGTATACAGGAGAAAGACTTTGAAGGCTATGTAGAGAAGCCTGATCCTTCCATTGACCAACTTGAGTTACAACCAGCCCTTGAGAACAAACTGAGTTCATAAGCTAAGGGTCCACTGTGTTTTATTATAGTAGACCCAAGCTGCCTAAGACACACCGGCATGTAGGATCTTAATATAGCCACTAATATAAACATATTAACACAGTAGTTCATTTCTGTACCCCATTCCCAGGGAATTGAGAGCCTCAACAACTCCCTAAAGAGGTCTTCTGGGGGGAAATACTCACAAGAATGTGCAGAAATACAACTTGGAGCCCCCATTAAGGGGAGGAGCAGGGCAAGAGACCTTCATTCATGACCCATGCCAGAAACGCCAAAGTCCTTGGTCCCACACTGTGACACAACACTAAACAAGACAGTCAGGATTCTTGTTCCCTGTTCTAAGCAAGGAGGCAGGAAGGAAAACAAAGCAAACAAGACACTTCCAGGGAAGAGTACTGGGAGATAGGTAGTGCAAGATGAGGCGGGACAGGAAAAGGGCTGATTTCACCATGCCATGGGGGGTAGCCTTGCCACGAGGGGGCAGTTGAACTGACACTTGTAGAAGCAGGTGTAGATCATGCAGAGCAGTGGGGCAGAGCAATATGGGTGAGGGAAGAGCAAGTGCAAAAGGCCTGGCAGAAATGGGCTGGGCACACTCCTGGGACAAGATTACAGACTCCTCAGAGAAGGGAAGAGTGTGGAAGGCAACTTCCCATCACAGGAGAACAAAACACATAACTCATGGTACAGTTGCTGGCATTCAACATGATGTCATCATCTCCTGATCATACAGAAATTCTGGGAAAGACTGGTCAGGAAACAGACTCCCATTCACAGAGAGAGACAGACAGACACCTAGTCTTTGAGCCACAGCACCTGCTGTACCCTAAGCTGTGGGGCTCACTCTTATAACTTGACCCACAAAATATCCTGATCCAAGCCCACTCTAGGAGGCTATACAGGGCCCTTCCAGATAAAAGGAGCTGCATTTAAGTCACATCTCCTAGTCTCACATGTTCTGACACTTACTTGTGTAATGAACATTTAGGAATACTGGCTCTATTCCAGGTGCTGTGTAAATCCTCACAACACCCTAGAAATGGGGTTTATTATCATTTTGTAGATTAGGAAATTGATACACAAAGTTAAGTCAGTCACCTGAAGTTTCCTAACTGGTAAATTCTACAGAAAGAATCCACTGTCTGTCTCCTACAATTGCCATATTATGAGCTGAACATTTGTGCCTACCTCCAAAATTCATATATTGAAGACCTAGCCCCCACATAGTTGTATTTGGAAACAAGGCCTGTGAGGAGCTGGTAATGGGAAAAGTCCTAAAGCCAGGGTCTGATGCAGTAAGCTGGGGCCATTTTAAGAAGACAAACAACAGAGATGATCTCTCTCTGCCACATGAAGTCACAGCCAGAAGATGGCCATGTGCCAGCCAGGAAGAGGACCCACATCCGAAACCCACCGGGCTGGCAACCTGATCTCAGGCCGCTAGTCCCCTAAACTGTGAAGTATAACTTTCTATTGTTTAAGCCAGACACTCCATGGCATTTTGTTATAGCAGCCAGAGATGACCAATAAACCCCATAATGCCTGCAAATGGAAGTATGAGCCATGCTTTATTACTTGACATAAGTGGTATATGAAGCCTTATCTCCAATCCCCTAGTCCTAACATCACAACAAATACACACTCCCATTTCCCCAGACTCCTTCTCCTTATAGAAACCACCAAACTCAGAGCAAGCACTTTATTGTCACGTCCAATTGGATATCTAGGGGATCACAGCAATTATACTGGAAAAAATGCAGCAATTCCTACATTCCACTCATTTAGGATGACTCCTGGCAAATAAGCACAAAACAGTAAAGAGTGAAAATTAAGAAATCATTCAGCTATCATGTACTATTATAACTTTCAGACACATGCTGTGACTCACTCTGTTAACAATGTGCCCAGGAGAAGTCTCAGGCAGCTCTAGAGACCTGCTCTCGAATCACAGACTGCACAGCAGGCACTGAGCAGTGTGACTGCTGGACTTGGGATGTGCTAGCTGAGATTAGGAAGGGCTCACCATCACTGAGGTCCTGGAGGAGGTTCTCCTGGCAGGAGAAGTCCAGCTTTGCTTTGATGCTGACGGCCAGAGTGGCCACCTTCCCAGGCTGCAGAGGAAACTGGGCCAGGGTTTCTTCCAGCTTCCAGCTCAGGAAGTCGCCGTACAACTTTTCTACAACAATAATAATAACAGCAGTCAGGATGATGAACCTGAGGCAACATGGGACCTAGCAATCCCCCTAGAAGACACAGAAGCAGTCTCAAAGCCAAAACAGTAAAAAGCACTTGCAATGTGATAGAGCAAAGTATCACAAAAATGTTCCAGAATCAAGAGGTACTGCAAGGTTCTTTCCCCTGTTTACCAATGAGACATATACCAGAAGAGGAGCCACCCACTGTTAGAGGAACCAAGCTTCAAGCTGAGTTGCCTTGCTCCTCACAAGCAGGTCATTCTCATGGATAAATTTACCCAGCTGTGGTGGCACATGCCTGTAATTCTAGCACTTGGGAGGCTGAGGCAGGAGGATCACTGCAAATTCAGGGCCAGCTTGGGCTTCATAGCAAGAAGACTATGTCTCAAAACAATCAAACAAATAAAGCTCAAAGCTTTCTTTGCTCATATAAACTAAATGAGTTAATCTAAATTTCTCCACAATGAGTATTTTCTATAATGTATTACTTTAAAAAGAAACAGACCCAAGTCTAGTTGGGAACGTGTATTCACAAAGAGGGATCCTCTGAAGAAAAAGAATTATGTGCAGTGGGGCAGGGGAGGGGAGTGAAGGAGGGCCTTTCCCTGGCTTCCCTGAAAATCTACCTCTGTCTTTATGGTCCTGAGTGCTAGAGGGAAAAGGAATGGTGTCCTTGGGTTGGACACCACTTGGGCACAGACTGACTGGAATGCTGTGGATAGAATGGTTCCTTCACGCCGCGCTCTTTCTCATACACAGCACAGGTGGCAACAAAGGCACCACAGGCTGTGCAGAGAGCCCACCTTGGGGACAAGAGGGGACACTCGTGCTGTCTGGTTGCTGGTGGCACTGAGTCCCCCGGACAGCCCCACACTATTTCCCTCCAACTGTTCCCACCAGTGCACCCACCACACAGCTCACAGGTCAGGCACAATTCCTGCCCATTCCTGAGCAATGGGCCCTGTTTCCTGCCAGACTCAGGAAGACTGGGAGGAACCACAGGAATGGGGCATTGCACCCACTGACTACTGCAAAGTCCCCTTCACAGCCCTGGGTCGGTTATTTGTGGCCCAACCATGCCCATGGCATTTTCATAGCTCATTCCCATGGCCTTGCATCCCACCTGGCCTGTGAATGCACGTAACTAACTGCCATCACTTGGTTCGGTCCAGTGTTTCTGTTCCATGTTTGTCTTCAGCCACCAAGTCGGGGAGCCAGGTGCTATTAAAACAGCTCCTCTCCCAAGAAGCCCCTGCCATGTTCTCAGCTCTGGATGGAAAAGCCTAGCTTCCTGGCTATGCTACTACCCTCCTCTCTCACTGTGCCTTCAGGCTCAAAGAATGATCAACTAGCTGCCATTCCTACCACTCCTCTTGTAAGAACCAACTCTCTGTGCTGAATCTCTACCTGAATAAGGAAACTGAGGCTTAGAGAAATTAAATAATTTGTCCATAATCACAAACAAGGGAAAGGTTCTTGAATTCGAGGTCCAAATGATTCCAAAACCATTACATTTACTTCCTCCATGAAAGTACTACTTCATAGTAGTTAAAATGTAAAATCCTGGTCTCTAAACACAAAAATTAACCTCACAGGAATTCAGTGACAGATAGCTAGAATGAGGTCTATAAGAAAGAAAAAGATGTGTGAGGCTTTGAACTCAAAGCCACCTGTGCTGTGAATACAAAACAGGCTAACATCTCCCTGGCCAGAAGTGAGCTCAATCAAGCAGCCAAGACCTGGGTAGTGCATATGTAATGGAGCATGTTCATTTCTCCTTGCTTCCTTTAAAAAGGGTGCTAACGAAAAGGAATAGACCCAGGGATAGTGCCCCTGAAAGTTATTCAGGAGTAAGGGACAAAAAAAGAATTAAGATGTATTAAATACATGTACCAACTGCCTGCGATAAATGTGCTAATTATAAACTGCAAAAATGTACTAATAAAAATTGATTAATTAGAAAGAAAAGATGGATAGTTGGGGAAAAGACTGGATTATTAAGAAGGCTGCTTCCCAGAAAATAGGGTTTTAATGACAGCAAAGGATTAATTACCATTGGTTAGGATGTTTTCAAGAAAATGTAGGTGTCAACAGAGATACTTACAGGAATGTGAGGACAGAAACAGAAATCGAGAATTAAAGAGAAGCAGTAACCAAGTTATCAGTAAAGCAGAAGAAGGCACAGGTCAACAAAAATAACCTATCATAGAGAAAGAGCATCACATCCAAGATTAAGCACCGAAATTACAGGATAAAAGCTAAATGCTTCATCAAAGTTTTAGAAAGAAGGAGTAAAGTGTACCAAACACTGATTCTTAGATGATTTCTTGCAAACAGGAAGGGGTACAAGGGCCCAAGGATGAAGGATGAGAGGAAGGAAAAGGGGAAATAAGTAGAACAAAGATAAACCGTGTACAGTACAGGATCCTAATAACCTCAATGAATGCAAACATTATACATGATAAACATGGACTAAGTTTAATAACATCAAAAAGAATGAAAAAAGGGAAAAGAGAATTAGAGGCACAGGGAGGGAAAACAGAGGGAAGGGGAAGGGGCTAAAATAATGAAATAAGCTGTATTATGTACATGTACCCACTCCCCAAGATAACTGTAAAATGCATGTACTGCAAACATCTACTAATAAAAAAATTAAATACATACATATACATATTAAAAATATAATAAAATAAATTATCTGTCTGGAAGCCTGCTTTAGCATACAACACAAGGCTCTGGGCTATTGAGGAAGAATGTATAAGCACTCCTTCGCAAGGTAAGCCATGCAGTCACAGAAAAAACAGAGACTGCCTTAAACTAGAAAATACATCAAAACTATCTTACAGGTGAGGAAACAGAAAGGAAAAGAGCAAGCCTGGTCTGAAACCAAGCAGCCACCTGGACAGTCTTCCCACCCATCTCAAAGGATGCTGAGACACCTGGCTCACTGCTGCAAAGCTGACTGGCCTTCCCTCTGCTCCCTGGAGACACATGCCCACCTGTCCTATTAGAGCCAGTGCTGTCCCCACTGAAGGTCCTCTCCTGTCAGTGCCCAGGGCAGCCCCTCCAGGCCTTTCCTAGCATCACCATGCACATCCTCAAGAAGCTGACCAGGTGAAAGCCCTCAAAGGCAAAGTCCCTGTGATCATGTTCTCCAGCAGACAGACCAGCTTCAACCCCTTCCTAGCTTGCCCCAGAGGATGTGTTACCTTCACTTGCTCTCAGCTTCCACTTCTTACACTGGTGAGGTGGGTAAAGATTAGTACCTAATCAGTAAGGTAGGAGGGGAAAAGCACAGAGACCACTTAGGACAGTATGTGGCACCCAGTGAAATATTTATGAAAGCCATTGTTGTTATAATTATCAGCTCATTTTGGCAAGAACACCACCAGTGATGGGGACTCAGCCTCTCAGGCCAGCTGCTCCTGTTAAGGGACAGCTCCACCAAGCTCTTGGATGCCTGAGCACCAGCTCTGTGCAGGCATTCTGGGAGAGAGGAGGCAGCTGAGTGTCAGCCCCATCTCAGGGTGCCTAATTCACATCACCCCTTTAGTTCTTTCCTAGTCTCCACACATGCATGGTAGGCAGATGGAATAGACCAACAAACTAGAGCCAGGAAGCTGAAAACTTTCATGATGGCACAAAAACCAGGACTTCCCAGAGCCAGGGTGTGAACTCTGCCTCCTCTTCAGGCACACTCACCAGCCTCCGCAGAGAGCTCAGAGGCAGTCCTCACCCATGCCCCTTCTTCCCTTGCTAACCTCTCCACCTTCCTTCCACTGTCTCCTAAAGCCCTCGGCCACCCTGACACCATGTCAGAACTACCGTGGTCTGGCAAGAGGCCTCTAATGACATAAAGCCCAAGACTGGCACAAAGGGCCCACTGTAAGGGAGTGCACAGCACAGCAGAGGATAGGAGGAGCCCCCAGGCCGGCCCTACCCAGGACTGACTGTGTGCCACCTCCAAAAGAGCTCAGCCAGGGGGCCCTGGGCATCCCAGCTTCCTGCGTCCACACCTAAGTCCTGTCATGTTCCCACTGCTGGGAATGTCTTCCACCCACCTAATCTGTTTGACTCAGTTTCCTGTGAGCTTTTCCTACCAGGTCAGAAATTCACCTTCGATGACTAGCACCCCATCCTGTAATCTTAGGTTAGAGATTCTCCCACCATCATAGGCTAGAAAAGAGTCACACATACCCCCCGGACAGATGCCTGCACTCTGCAAAGGTAGAGTGGTCTCTCTCTGCACCCCTCCTTGGACTTCTCATGCTCTCTTGTCCTTCTGCTGTGAGTGTTTATGGAGCATTTGTGTCCAGCCACAAAGAAGGACAGGTGCTGGGCCAGCAGCCTGGGGATCATTCTTCCAGGGTGCATGGGCAGAGGACAGAAATGAGGGAGGAAGGAAGTTAGACACATAGATGACATACAGACAAAGAGAAGCATCCTGGAAGGACAAGACAGTCCTAGGCACCTAACAGCACACCGCAGACACAGCCCTGGTATGCAGTGCCAGGGGAACCTTCTGAGGAGAGTGACAAGACTCAAGGGTGAGAGGTCCGCAGGTCAGTAAGAGCAAGGACAAGCCTGTGCAGCAGACTCTGAGCTTGCTCTGGGTGTCATACCCCTGCATGTGTAAATGTCACACTCAAAACTCCTCATACACACAGGTCTTGTCTTCCTCCTACATAGTAATTGATAGAACATAATGATGTTAGATGTTTTCTGGTATTTATTTTATTCTTTAAGCCTGTGGCACTACCCTAATCTAGAAAGCACTGATTAAATTTTACAAGTTTTTCTGTCTCTACTTTATTCCCTAGTCCTAAAACTCTAACTGCCCACTGGATATACTCTGTGGGCATTCAGTTAGGACTCAACTCTGGGATGAACAATATGATCTTCCTCCCCAGGTCATGCACAGATAGCACCAAGATCCTCTCAATGACCCAGGAGCTCACACTGCACTCTATCCTTGCATTTTGAGGCCACTTTCTGTGACTTGTACTGGCTGCATGCTGCATGGGAAGAACTTTAGGAGACCCTGAAGCCATGCAATGGTGATGTTGTAGGACAGAAGCCAGGGATAGCATGGAATCAGGATAAGGTCTGAAAGGAAATGGCCAGAATCAGTTATGGGAAACTACAGCCTTCCTGCTTGGCTCCAGACCCTGAAGTTCTCCTGGTTTTTGGTGCTTTTGTTCCTTTTTCCTTGTGCTTGGGTCATGGTTAGCTCTGGGTTCCCTGCATCCTGTCCCCACTGTGATACTCCCAGCCCACAAAGCCACCTTGGGTGGCCCCAGGCACAGCCTCATCTACACCAGTGGGGGGAGGGGACCCTGATTCAGGATTAGCTTGGAGCTGGATGCAGCTGTGACGTGCTAGGTCCCCAGTCTCATTCCTTTTAGTAGCAGACCTGGAAGATCTGACATTTATAAATGTCTGTGATGCAATGTCTCATACCCTTAACTCATCTCCTCAGATCTCTGCCTTTTTTATATTCACAGTAAGTTCCAAAATTTCTGATATTTCCTCAATATGCCCAAGTCATAACAGGTGTTGATAAGTGCTATGTCCTTGCATTAAAACCCAATAAACCAATTCAGAATGGAATAGGATAAGAGATGCCAGGCTAAAGAGAACCAAGATAGAAAACTAACTGGGTCCTGCTTCTTGGGGGCCAGTCTCAAAGTCCCGAGAACACAAGACATGCACACTAACTTCCTTGAACTGCCCATCCATCTGCTAAGGCAGCACTGGCCCACCTTCCTATAAACTGCCAGTATCAGCAGTAAGTATCACTAAGGCCCTGCAAAAGCCTCTCCAAGCATCCCATCAGCATTTCTTTTATTATTATTAAGTTTATTGGTAAATTTTATGTATACAATATGACACTCATCACTGAGAATTTGTACCTGTACAAGATATATCTTGGTTCTTATTTTTCCCCATTCCCCTGCCCTCCCTTGAACCCCTCTGCCTCTCTCTATTTACAAAGACTGTTTTTTCCTTTCCCTTCTTTCCTTTCCCCTACCCCCCCACCACCACCACCACCACTTGCCTTTCCCCTTCCTTTTTGGACCTTTTCTTCTTATTTCACATTATCTATTATACATTTTGGTCCTCATTTACATTTTCAGTTTCTCACAACAGAGAAACTAAGTATTTACACGTGTGTCCTATTTATTTCACTTAAGAGTATGGCCTCAATGTGCATCCATTTAGCTATAAATGTCTCTAGTTTATCATTCTTTATGTCTGAGTAGTACTCCATTTTATTTTTTAAAAACTACATCTTCTTTAATCCCATCAGCATTTCTGAAGCACAGGCACCAAGAACCAGGCCCTCCATCACATGCCCTCCTGAAGCAAGTGAGGCTCTAGGTGAAGCATGTTTCCCATCATGCCGACATATCAGCTCTGGCCCACCTCTCGCCTGCTTCCCCTTCTTCCTCCACTGTGCCCCAGGTACCATCTGTATTCCCTGCTCCCTCCACCAAGAATTCCTGGCCACTTTCTCACATAGGAGTTCCTGCTCATAGCCTCAGCCCAGCTTAGAAGCTCTTTCCTATGGCACCCTGCCCTTCAACATCACTCCCCTGGGGTCCCACGCACATAACAGGGGCACAAATGCAGAACCAGACCTTGCCTTTGACCTCATGAGCTGGGGTACTGTGCTTCTAGGGACACCCGTTCCAGATAAATGTGCCTTAGGTTACATCCTGGCTCCAAACTTCTATATGCCCCATGTTACTCACCCAAAACATGGGCAAGCAACATGTGAATAAAGTCATGCGCTTAGAACAGTGGTGGTAAACCTATGGCACACGTGCCTCAGTAGGCACACAGAGCCCTCTCTGTCAGCACACGAGCCAAGTCAACCCAGCAGCCAAGCACAGATGACAGGCGTTTCTTTTTAAACTAAAACCTCACTATTCAGATTTAACTGCAGTATTGGCACTTTGTGATAAATAAGTGGGTCTGGGGTTGCAGCTGGACACTAGGTCTCTAAAAGGTTCGCCATCACTGGCTTTGAACAATCACTAGTCATTCCTCCCACTCTGGGAACCCCAATCTCCTTTGCCCAACTGCATAATCTGCATACTCCTTTCCCAGTGCTGTGTGAGGATGAGATGATTCTCAAAGGGCATCTAACACTGTGCCTGGCTGCAGTTACTGCACATTGCTATCAGCTGCCATTCTCGTTCGATGGATGACTAACAAGACCTGGCATTCTGCAGGAACTCAACAGTGCACAATGTAGTGCCTCTAGCTGCATGCCAAGACTTCATTTTAGATTTCTATATAATTACAACAGATGGGAAAAAGTTATGTGAAAACAGAATATGAAAATGAATTTACAAAGTGATTTTGAGGGCCTAAAAAATATTCATATCAAAAAAGAAAAGAAATCATACCTATATTATTAATATTGGTTTTGTCTTTGCGTTGTGGGATCATGAGTATTTTCAAATTGGTTTGTATTTTCTGAATTTTCCACAATGAGCGCACATTTATCTATCTACCTATCTATATATATACATATATATTTTTTTGGGGGGGGGTATCAGGGATCAAACTTGGGTCCTTGCGCTTGCACAGCAGATAGCAAAACCACTGAGCTAAATCCCCGGCCCTATATATATATTTTTTTTTCTTTTTTTTTTTAATGGTACTGGAGATTGAACCCAGGGCCTTTGCACTAAGCTACATCCTCAGCCATTTTTCAGATTTTGAGATGAGGTCTCATTAAGTTACTAAATTACCCAGGTTGGAGTCCAGCCTACTATCCCCCTGCCTCAGACTCCCAGAGTGCTAGGATTATAGCCATGTGCCTCTACCCCTGGCTGACAGTATACTTTCATAAACCAACAAATATACAAGCACATGTCTATATAAAGTCATACTATCATTTCACTCTTGAGTGTAAACTCCTTCCTGCCCCACCCCACCCCACCCCACCCTCTGCATAGGAGACCAACAGTGCTGAGAACCTAGGCCCACTCCAGAGAGTGGGGGTGGAGCTGCAGAGCCAACACAGGGGCTTTTCATGGTGTCCTACATGGGCCAGGCAGGCAGTGCTCGCTTCGGCAGCATATATACACCAGGGCCAGGCAATCACATGAATTGATGCCAAGGAAACAACCTACTCAGGCATGTGTGTCACTGAGTCACCAGACTCAATCCTGCCAGCTAAACAAACTTCTTTGAGGAGATTAATTTACTCTGTGGCAACCATGCAAATGGTGGGTGATCAAATGCTTAAAAAGTATTTGCCAAAGCTAAGGAAAAGGCAGTCCAAACTACTGTACTCAGATAAGCTGTCTCCCCTTCCACCACCTACACTGACTTGGCCTTGTAGACCATACAGAATAAGAAGGGAGTACACCCAGGCACCAGCTCCTAACTTGCATGAGAGCTATCTGTGCCCACACTACAAGAGGCAGTTGAAGCCCAGAAATTCTAAGCAACTTTCCCAAGACAAACAGCTACATGGTAAGAGTTGGAGCCATGACTGGCAAAGACCATGCTCTGTCCACTATACCGGGGCCTCTCTCCCCTTTTGTGACTGACACCATTAACCTAAGCAGCATCAGAACTTGAGTATGAGAGTATTTACAAGGAAAACCTCATGAAGGTGATGTGATATAGCATCTTGAAAAGCAAAGGTAGCAGGAAAGCAAGCATGTGAGCTTTAAGGTCAGATGAGCCTGAATCTGAGTCTGAATCCCAAGCACTGCCACACGTGAGCTCTCTGACAAAGTCCAGTTGGGTGTACTCTGTCATCCCAAGAGGCCCTGTTGATAGATGGAGATAGTATTAGAGTTGTTATGAAAAGAAAATGAGACCATATCAGGTCTCAGACCAGCAACCTGGCACACAGAAGCTGTGTGGGTAATTTTCAGGAAAGTCCTCCAGAAACTATCCAGCGCTATGGTAGGATCTCCTTTTCACATTCTACTACTGTCCATTTCATTCTTTCAACAAACACATCAAACAGCCATTAAAGATCCTCATGGCAAGCACTATGCTAGGTGCCAGGGACAAAGAGATAAAGCCAGGGCCTGGTGGAGTCTGACTGTTGGAAGAAATAGCCATAGCAGAAGTCCCCCAAAACTTAGCTCCAGATGAGAAATGATGCTCTTCTCAATCTGAAATTTTTAAGAATTTATACCCTTGTTGCACATAGAACAGGTTCAATAATTTTTTTAATTGATTGCCTAGTACTAAAATAAGATTCACTGTCCTAGTAGGGTCTCAGATCTCTAATGAAAGAACAAATTTCCTCATCCAACAGTGTCGCCCATCAGGAATTTATTACTGGGGGAAAGAGTGCACTGCATTCAAAAACTATAATTATAGCACTAGTCTTGCCTGTTTCAATGGCACTTCATTTCTTAAAAGGATCTCCACTAAGAGGTTGGCTCTGCTGAAATGAACTCTGGGAGGCCTTCCAGGGTCCCCCCTCCATGCCCTGGACCTTAGATGCTGGATATCTGAGGAGGACACAGAGATCAGGAGGCAGGAGGCAATAGTCTGCAATGGGGAGTGAAATTAGAGAAATACCATCAACTGCAATTTCAACTGGGCTGTCTTATGGAGGCATCTGCTAGACACAACCCAAGAGGAAGATTAGTGGGGAGGAAGCAAACACTTGGTGAGTGCTAGGTGAGTTCAACAGCCACACGGGACAGCATGGCCCAGTGGAACATCCACAAACAGGGCTTTGCTGGATAGGTCCCCCTGTTGTACCCTCTTCGGATATGTTGCTGAAAGCCAAACAGATAGGGGGACAGCCAGTATTCAACCCTCTGCAGTCTGACCTCTTCTTTTATATGCCCACTTGTTGAATCCTAAAGACAACCCTGCAATATAGCACTGCATTTCAATTCTAAAAAGTATAATTATTCCTTAATTTAATTTTTGGCCTACCCATGACACATCAAGGATCTCAAACAATTAACTGGTAATTTAATGTTCAAAAGCTCCCAAACCACAGGGCTAGAACTCCTAACTTCTTCTGCCTCCTGTCCTGTTCTTTCTTTACCATCCATACTCTCGATGGGCTGAATACACCAAGCCTCTTGCTTAAAAGGCAAGTAAATCACTCTGTCTTCAGATGGGCTTGTTTTGTAAACTTCTCTAGTGTAACCACAGAACTGTGTAAAATGCTGAGCTGAACAAGAAAGCATTGGAGGCATGTGGAGACAATGTTGCATGCCTGCAAGCTTCAGGTTAAATGGCTTTTAGTCACTCAGGAATTCTGACATCTTCCTGGGAAGCACACCTGCAAGTCCATTCACTGTGTCCACTCACATGGAGCAAAAATAACACAGGATATGCAGTCAGAGCTCTGCACAATTCAGTGAACATATCTGACTCCCTCCCACACTATACTGTGAGTGCCTCAGGACACTGTGCATACATTATTCATGTGCTGGCATGGGGACTGCATATAAATGTAATATAAATGTCTGATTGTTGAAGAACACAAAGGCAAGTGAGGTGAGTGCTACTGTAACAAAGGATAAGCTGGCCATGTGGCAGAGGTGGCATAATTAACCACTCCACTGGGCTGGAAAAGCCTTCAAGGAAGCAGCGTGTGGACTGAGCTGTGAAACAGGGGTAGAAGTGGGGACTGGCAATGTTCTGAACACATAAAAAGGTGTCCACAGCTACAGAAGCCCACTGTGCACTGGAAAGGTAGAGTCCAGGATCTGATTCATCTAGATGGGGTCCCCAGTTCCCAGCACAACAGCCAGTATGCAGCATGTCAGAGGTGCCCAATACAGGACTGCTAAAAAGGAGGGCAGAAGGATGAGCCACTGATGACCAGCATACAGTCAAATGGACAAGCAGGGAGGTCAGCAGTGGCAAAGGAAAATGAAGAGGGTAACCCCCCACCATGGCCTTCACTCTGCCTCTGCTTTTGAAAACACACTAACACCCATTCACAATCCAGCTTCCTTCCCCCATGAGAATGTGGACCACTGTGGTCCCCCTCCCCAAGGAAAGTGCTAGATCTGAAACACCAGAAGTCTAGATAAGCATCTGTGCAATAAACAAAAGGAAAGGATGCATGTCAGCCGCATTCCACGTGATGAATTTCTTTGAATGCTAAGCTATGAAAATGAGTAGAAGGCTGGGGATTTAGCTCAGTGGCACCACGCCTGCCTCACAAGCACCAGGTCCTGAGTTTGATCCCCAGTACAAGAAAAGAAAGAAAGGAAGGAAAGGAAAGGAAAGGAAAGGAAAGGAAAGGAAGAAGGAAGGAAGGGAAAATGAATAGAGGAAAATTATTTTAAAATATTTAAGGAAGATAACAAACAAAATAGCATTTTAAAAGATAATAATGGTGTCAGCATTGATAATGATGACAATAATAATAGGTCACAAGAAGAGATGCTGTTTACTGAATCTTAGCAAGCCAAGGACTATCCTAAGTGCTCTACAAGTATTACAGCAACCAGAGGAGTGGCAGAGGCCCATCTCCACCATGAGAAGTAACACTGATATAGAACAGAAGCAAGTACCTGTGCCCAAATCATCGGGCCAGTAAGCAGCAGAGCCAGGATTCAAACCTATGTTAATCTCATCCTAAAGATCATAATGTTGACTGTAATAACTAAATTTAAACCTCAGGATGGCCTAAAACAGGGGGCAGAGGGGCTTTCTCCTCATCCCTCATCCCTCCCCAGCTGCATGCCAGATGTATCAGCTCCATTCAAGGCTCCATTTCCACCTGTTTCCATACCTAAACCTGCACATGGAACCCGGTGTGAAAACTGCCACAGGGACCAAATAAACTGAGTCCTTTTCCCCCAAGACACTCTACTCTTTGTCAATATTAAGTAAAAACCATTTTCTACACGATTGATTTTTAAAACTTTGCCCTGAGTTGTCATGTTAAAAGCAATAATCATATGAAAAGAGCAAAACTCAGAAGCAGATCCAGCGGAAAAGTTAGAAGCTCGGCAGGGAGAATGATGTACACATGGCACTGCAGCCAGCTTAGCACTGGACTCCTGGTTCCTGTGCACTGCATGGCCACAGGTTTCCTGTGTTGATGGGAGCAAAGGAGCCAACCCTCCTGGCTTCCTCTTGGGGCGATAAGCAGGGCTCAGGCTTATACACCTGTTTGGTTTCTAGTTTGGGTTTGCCACAGTTTTAATCGATGCATCCTCATTCATCTGGAAAATTGTTAAATTTCACCATTCCAGTAAAAGTTTGAGAACAAGGAGAAAAAACTAAAATGGTTTATAAAACATCTTAGGGGGAGAAAAAAGAGTGATCAGGCCATGAAATGTAGACAGAGACCTGTCTTCTTCAAGTGCGGCACAAGTTCACTTATATGAAGTCAGCCTTTACAATCTCAAGGCTCTGGCTTTCCAAGTCCTGGCAGACTGGAGAAACAAAACCACCAGTCCATTTCCCCACATACTGGGACAGCAACGGGGCAGCCACACACCCGGTATGGCACTGGGTACTCCAGAGACTCTGACACTCGCTCTGGAATCACTACACAAGAGGAGCAGGTCCTGGAGGGTAACCAGATGGAAACACTAGGTCACCAACAGTCAGCTAATGTGCTCAAGACCAGTTATGCAGCTGGCAATTAACAGAAAACTTCCACTAACAGCAGTAAACAGCACTAGCAACAACCAGGAAAGGTAAAGAGGCCACAGACACACCCAAAAAGTATAACAGGCTGGGCCAGTTATCCACATATGCAAACGGTGGAGCGCAAGAAGAGACTGAAAAACTGCCACCTTGATCCATGCCCCCCACCAATGAAAGGCCAGCAACTAAATAACACCCCAAGTCCCATTTGCAGAGCCCTGCTCTTTCCAAGCATATGGTATACTTCGAAAGATACCTAACTACACTGCTTATTTTTGTGTTAGGTTCTGAGGCTTAGGAGTGACACATTCAAATAACAAGCAAATTCACTCACAGGGAACAGCTTATCCCCCTCCGATGCCAAATAACCAAAGTATTTATAATCTAAGAAACAGATCAGAGGAAATCTACAGTGCAAAGGAGTCTCTTCTGTAACTCCAGCAGTATGGCAGCTAAACCTCTTAGTCATCAGATTTAAAGCCATTTTCACACCTCAAAAATGGGCCTTTCTGTTTCTATCTCTTCCCTTCATTACTGCACTGCAGAATGGAATGTTGCAAAGGGCTTTTCAAAATCATACACGTACAGGGGTATGCAGGAATAACAAGAGAAACACAAACCAGTAATGCAACACACGCCACTAATTGTTCCCCCTGTAAAATTCAGCATCTGAAATAATGGTCATTATTTTAGGGTTAAGTTTAGATTAGTGCTGTCAAATGACACAAGTTATTTTACATGGATAATAGTATGAAAAGTATTGGTGCAATGAACCTTCAAAATGAAAGAAGCCACTGATACTTGCTCCTAATCACAGAAAGGTTGTACTACAATATTCATGAGAAAAGCAAGCAGTTAAAAAAAATCAATCTCACCTCAATCAAAACACTTATGAATTCTTAACTATACCAACATGATTTCATCACAATCTTGTGAAAAATTAAACTAGATAAATGAAGAAATTAAGGGATCTATATGTGTATGTATGTAGATATATGTGCATTTACATGTATGCATATGTGTGTACTTGTGTGTGTGTATACTCACATGTACACATCTTAAAACATTTGTGGAAAAGTTGATAAGTTATTTTTCTTTTTCTTTTTTCTGGTACTGGGAATTGAACTCAGGACCCTGCACTTGCCAGACAGGTGCAGTGCCACTGAGCTAAATCCCCGGCCTAATAAGTTCTTAATTTGGGCTTTATTACAATGAAATCTATGATTAAATGAAGGTGGCAGTTTACATCTTTCACAATCTATGAGTAACAACTTACAAGTAATTTGTAATTAGACAGACTATCTGGCTAGACAATCCTTGTCTTGAAACCGGGTGGCTAATAAACATGCAACTACATGGCAGCAACTTGTGGTCAGGGACATTCTTGCCACACCAAAGCCTAAATGAGTGCTCGCTTCAGCAGCACATATACTAAAAGCCTAAATTAAAGTCAGTCTTCTAAGAGGCCCACAAAGATCTTTCTACCTTCAACATCATGGATCCTCACCTGAAGGATTTTAAAGGGGGCTGAAATCCTACCAAATAAAGCAGATTGGGAAAGCAAGGAAGAGGGATACAATAGGAAACTTTATCTGAAGGTTGATGTCTGAAAAAAATGAGTTTACTCAGAGGGGAGTGAGAATAAGTGCAAATGGAGGAATTCTCAAGGTGAGGGGTGGTCAAAGGGAAAGACAAAGGTCCATAGGCAGGCTCTTGCCTGCAACAGACACCAGGCGCAGAGCATGCAGATGTGGTCTGCAGACACAAAGCTTGTGCTGAGAGCAAATGTGCATAAAGTACTTCCCTGCTCGGCACTGTACCGAGACAGGACACTCAGGATGCCCTGTTGGTTAGACACTGATGCTCAAACCTGCTGAGCACCTACAATGTCACCAGCACTATTCTTGCTCTCAGGCACTGAGGTCGTGGCAGTGACACAGACCCGCCCTCCAACCCTAACACTTCTGGAAGTGGTTGTGAACATTTCATGATTAAAAACTGGTGAAGTGTCACTCACCAGGCACATAGAGCACACTGACAAAGCAAAGACTATTATTACTACTAAGATACAAAATAATGCTAATTGTGATACAAAGAAAACATGGGAGGGCCGGGGATTTAGCTCAGTGGTGCCACACCTGCCGCGCAAGCACAAGGTCCTGAGTTTGATCCCTGGTACTGAAAAAAGCAAATAACAACAACAAAAGAATAGAAAACATGGGAACCCAGAGAAAGGAGCATTTAATTCATATGGCAAAGTCTCCAAGAGTAAGAGACTTTTAGAGAAGCTACACCCAACAGGCTTCAAATAAAGATACTACTAAAATGAAAATAAATGTTACTTATTATCTGCAACTGCATGCTACATTGTCTCTGCTTCCCATGCCCCCAACATATAACTCTTGCCTAGCTGAAGACATTTTCTCATCTCCTCACACAGGGCAGGTCATCCATTAATGCTGACAGCTTTTCAGGACTGCGGAACACAAGCGACAGGAATTATTCCCATTATATATTTTGGAAGCAGGTGGTTTGTTTTCATCAATTTAATTTGTCATGTAAATGTACTGCAGCTTGGGACAATAATAAAAAAAGAATGATAGGTTTGATTTTTCACTTGTAATTGTGTTGCTTTGAAAATAGCTATACCATTCTATATATTCATGTCTGTCTGTCTTCCCTCATCATTCAAAGTGAGGAAACCAAAGCTGAGAACCAGGAGACCACGGTTCTCCCTCTGGTTGTTGGTGAACCTGCTATGGGACCTGAGATGGGCCCTTGACCTCTTCTCTGTCCATAAAGTGAGGGCAGTAAAATCCATCCATCCCAAGAACAACTAGAGATTGTTGTGGAGAAACACAACACAAAAAACAACAGATCACACGTGGGCAAAGCATGATGGGAAACACAATTTGAGGGCTGGGAAGGGAAGGTAACTGTGTTGACAGTGTCAGTATGGGCCACTACCAAAGCACCTCATTAGGATTCTGTCTGCTTGCCATAAGCATTCCCAACTTTCTACATCATTATTAGTAAATATATACTGGGGACAACCAGGTAAATGGAAATTGGTGTTTACCTCTGGGGTGGGGCAGGTACTGTCTGAGAAGGAACACAAGGGAGCTTTCTCATGGGATGGAAATCTATACTGTATCTTGGTAAGAAGAGGCAAAACGTTTGGCAAAACTCATCAAATGGTTCACTAAAGATGATACATTTTACAAAATGTATGCACCATGCTTTTTACTTCATCCTCTCAAATGATACACTGAACATACATTTTACAAAAATAAATAGAACTCTAATTAGCGAGGTGCACGCTGACATGTTTAGAGGTAAAATGTACTGAAACCAGCAATTTACTTTAAATAGCATTAAAAAATAAGATTATTAGGTGACCAGGAGGCTGAATGCATATGTGATGAAAAATAGAAAAATAGCAAAAAAAGAAAAATGCTAACTATAGAGCCTAGAGGTAAGGATACAGTGTTTACAATAAAATCGCTTTAAGTCTTCTATTTGTTTGAATATTCTCCTAAGAAAAAGGCGGGAGCAGGAGGCCTGATGCAAAGGCCTAAGGAACACAAAGGCCCGAGTAGCTGGAAAAGTGGGACAGAGCTTCCCAGTGGAGGGCATCCCAGGAAGGATGATACAGGGAAGCCAGTGCCCAACAGGGGCCACCCAACTCATCAGAATCTGGAAGTGGCTCACCATGTTTTGTTATTTCATCCTCTCAAATGATACAGAAGACAGGCATACTCTTATTAGCCTCATTCTGTACATGTGAAAATGACTTTCCATCAACAATCCCTCAGTACTGAACATCTACCATATGCCTGGCCCTGGAAATGAGAGAGAAAACTTAGTTGCTGCCTTTGAGAGACTTGTCGCCAGCTAGAGAAAGAGTTTAGTAAAAAAGCAGTCACAATGGAGGCCTACTCTGCCATAAAGAAAGATAAACTTCTGGCATTCATGGGTAAATGGATATAACTTGAGACCACAACATTGAGTGAAATAACTCAGATGTGCAAGCATAAATATCACATGGTTTCTCTTATATGAGAAACGTGTGTGTGTGTGTGTGTGTGTGTGTATGTATGTGTGTGTGTGTCTGGAGAGAGACAGAGAGTGCAAAATAGAAGATAGATAAATAGGAAGTAGAAAGATCATTTTCAAATGGAAATGGGATGGGGAATAAGAGATGAAGGAAGGGGAAAGGAGGGAAGGGAAAGGGAGTAGGAAAAAAAGAGAATTAAAGAAAAAAATGAAAACAGAGGTTTTGCAAATGTTGGAAGGAGCAGGGAGGGAAGGAAGGGATAGGGGACAAATAAAAAAAAAGATATATTATGTCCACGTACCAACTTCCCATGATAAATATAATAATTTTGTATTGCAAACATGCACTAATTTTTTTAAAAAACGCAGTCACAGCTACTACCGGAGTAATTTAGGGTGCTCTGAGCAGAAAGGTAGGACCCAATAGCTCAGCCTTAGGAAGGCTTTCCGGAAGAATGACAATGAGGAACCCAAAAGATAAATTAACTGACATTAAGGAGGCAAAGGGGGCAGCAGAAGAAGGTAGCAAGCTGTGTTCTACAGAGAAGAAATGGTTTATCTTGGAGTTCAGAGGGCAAAACATGGATATTCAGGAAAGGGAAATTAGTTCCAATTGACTTACGCAAACAGGGTAAGGGGAGGGGGCAAAGAGCAAGCTGACTGCCCAGGGCAGAGGCTTGGCCACACAGGGCTGTGGGCTCAGGGACAATGGGGACTCTGCCAAGGATTTCCAAAGGGAAAGACAAGTGAGAGTTGTGCATCAGAAAAAACAAGCAGTTTGTAATGAGTAACAGCTACACAATTATCATTTGGGTTTAAGAGGAGGGAAAAATATTTCCAGTTCCTAAGCAGTGAAGTCAAAGTAAGTTATAGGAGATATGAAAAAGATGTCACCATATAGGATATAATTTTGTCATTCAATATTAGCTTGATTGTTCAAACATTAAGCAAACCCTCTAACCAAATTAAATTAAATTCCAAGTACTACACGCAGGTATTTTGTGCTGGAGAGATATATTCTACCTACTGCATATATTTGGTATCAAAAATTGGGGAAAGGGGTTTGAAATTAATCATTAATTTCCCAAAGACCTACTTTAAATAAACAGTTAGTCATTTATATTGTATCTTCTGCTAATAAACAATCTGAGCATTCCTCACAATACCTACCCTTGGTAGACAGAATTTTTGAGGTGACTTCCAGTGTCTCCAATGGTTCCATTCCAATATTTTCCAAAGTAATGATGAGTTTTTGAGTTTCCCCATTGTAAAGCTGGACAGACACATTAGTAGATATTTCATCACCAGAAGAAGGTTGCAGTGAATGTGCAGATCTAAAATAATAGCAATAACAATGATAAATTTTAAAAAGAAGAAACCAACACACTTTAGAGTCATTCACATATGATAAGAGGAACTGCATGCTAATGCACTTCAGAAATCAGGTTAGAAACCCCATGGAGTCAGGCCCAGCTAACAGGAACAGAAGTGAGCTACCACATTGGGGGAGGGGGCTCCCTGCACAGACACGTCTCTGCATATTATAAACCTAATCACTCTCACTCAGCCCTACTTTCTCATGTGCATGAAGCAAAAATCCTTAATTACCAGATTGTAGGTGGCAAAAATTAAACAATGAATTAATTCAAATGAACCATGAGGTTATAGCTCTCATATTCAGAACCGCCTTAGGGAAATCTGCAGACTTAAGAGAAAAACCTACAGGCAACATTCCTACTGATAACATGAGAACTGGGGCCAAAGAGAAACAAAAAGTGTATACAACAGATTTCACATCCAGGTACAAGCCAAAAGCAACAAACACTGATGTCACACAGGGCTGTCCAGCTTCATCCTATGGGACTCTGTCCTCATGCATCTCAGTTGAGGCTTCGTATGGGACCGCCCAGCAGCCAGCTCTGCAGACAAGTGCAGCCCAGTGTCCACTGAGACTCCTGCATTAAAGCTATGGGCCTGGGTTTGTGAGCCCTGCCCAGTTCCCATTGACCTCACAACATCCACATTGCTCCTTATGCTTGTTTCTGCTTCCAAACCTCAAGTAGACTTCCAGCAAGGAGGTCACTGGTGACCAAAGGAAAAGGCTTTTGGAAATACAGTCAAGAGAAAACCTGGCAAGGAAGAGAGGTATGCACCATGTGGGCAGGTCACACATACACACAGGGACCAGAATGTGGCTCAGTGGAAAAAAGCACACCTAGCGTGTGTGAAGCTCTGGGCTCCATCCCCAGCACACTAAGCAAAAAAAAAAAAAAAAAAAAGGAATAGTATGTACAGGTCTGGAGTTGTGTCAATATTTCTTCCCAGGATCCAAGAGCTGCAAAGGACTCATTCTTGTCTGCCTCGAATTTCAAAGAATTCCACCAAGAGTCATCATAGCTGAATGTACGTGAGCCAACATTGTGCTTAATCAAATTGGAAATGGGCTGTAAAATTGACTAAACCAGTGGTGGCGAACCTATGGCACACGTGCCGCAGTCGTTCGCCATCACTGGACTAAGAAGGCCCACCACACCATCACTGCCTGCAGCCAGTGGCTTCTGATGACCTCTGATTGGTGGCTCTGCCCTGGTCACAACATAGAGGCTCACAGTCAGGTCTAAGTGGGTTTCTCATGACAGCTTCATGCCCACACTGTTTAGACCAGAGGACAACAAAGAATGTTCCAAACAGTGAAGAACTCACACTTCTGTTGTCCTAGGAAAGAGACAACACTCAAAACAAAGGTGGTGTGCACCAACAGAACTAAGAGACAACCTACAATATGGGAAAAAAATTTTAGCAGCTGTACCTCAGACAAAGGACTACTATCTAGAATATATAAAGAATTGAAAAATTTCAGACCCCCCCAAATTCAAAGACCCAATTCAAAAATGGGCATCTGAAATGAACAGACATTTCTCAGACAAAGAAGTAAAGGCATTAAATAAGTATATGAAAAAATGTTCAACATCACTGGTCTTTCGAGAGATGCAGATGAAAACAACACTGAGATTCCACCTCATCCCAGGAAGAATGGCTGCTATCAAGAAATCAAACAATAACAAATGCTGGCGGGGGTGTGGGGAGAAAGGAACCCTTCTCCATTGTTGGGAGGAATGCAGACTGGTACAACCACTGTGGAAATCAGTATGGAGATACCTCAAAGAACTAGGACTAGAGGTCCCATTTGACCCAGCT